>CM034362.1:91406290-92006290 GCA_019925275.1 Mytilus edulis
TTTATGTTGAAACATTATTTCCCAAAAAATATTTTTACAATTCACCTCTGAACTCGGTTCTACGGAGCTGTCTAACTATATTATTCATGTATAAAGTCGGAATATCAGCATATCTCCCGCCACTTTCCTATGATGAAACAAGTCTATTAATAAAATCATTGAAATCTTGAACTGTATACTTATAGTTTTACAAGAACCCTCTTCAAAATTGTTATCTTTTGCTATTACAACTTATCTTTATTGTGATTATTCATATTTTTATAAATTTTCTTATTAAATGTAGGTTAATTTTTACTCTTGTTTATTTTCAGCTGGTAAAGTGTATCTTCATCCTGACTCGCCAAGTTCCGGCGCACACTGGATGAAGCAGGACATAGTGTTCAGTAAACTGAAACTGACTAACAATAAAAACAACCCAGGAGGACATGTAAGTCAATAATGACACTCATTTTCAATTTTTATCATTTCTGAAATTCAGATTATTCTTGTTCACTTTTACTGTTTTGTACCATTTGCTTATCTGATTAAATTAAATAAACGAAAACTTAATATACAAATCTGAAATTATCTTATCAAATATAATCCTTCGTCGTTTGAGTTTTTGGTGGGGAGTTGTCTCTTTAAATCGTACCATATCTTCTTATTTTTATGTTTTCTTTGCAATTGTAAATCAAACGAATAATCATGTAACTTGTATACACGTAGACATTGTACAACAAAATAAGAAATTCTTGAAATTTGATTTTTTTTAGAAAAAAAAACTTGTTGCGCGGTTATGTGTGTTTGAAGTACGTCTATAATTGCCATTCAATAACATTTCTTTTCATCATTTTACAGGTTGTTCTGAACTCCATGCACAAGTATCAACCTCGTATACACGTGATCGAAGTTGGCGGAGGACAAGGAGACCAAAAGAATCTGATGACGCATGCGTTCCCGGAAACACAATTTATAGGTGTCACTGCTTACCAGAACACAGATGTAAGTTCCAAAGAATAATTTCATATGCATTATTACTTCAATAAATGTGAGCTGCTTTTATATTAATAGGATCAAGAAATAAAACAAACTTTAGTTGAGAATTCTACGATAACAATACCGAAAAAAAATAAAAACTATACATTTATTTATTTTGAAAGTTGAATATTTAGAGTTTGCTTATTCCTTGTTAATCTCTCAAAAAATGTCATATGGTTAAAGACTAAACACATGTTTTCATATTTGCCTTTAACCGCATTAAACACAAACATGCACGTTTGATGTTATCCACTACAGTAATTTCTTATTTTTTCAGGTGACTCAGTTGAAAATTGATAACAATCCATTTGCCAAAGGATTCAGAGACAATTTTGACAGGTAAGTTCCTATACATAGAAACCCCGCCAAAATCTTTGTGTGTCTGTACTTGTAAGTCAATAACCGTAAATAAGTTGTCGATGGTTTATGTCTGATATATATTTCTTTCCGAAAATTACGTTGCTATACATTATATATATATATATGTTTTGACGATTTATTTATCGATTGCTAATTCACACATGGTTCGGTATGTTATTTTATCCACTATCAAAATAGTTTAATTGTTGATACATGTAACAAGAAGGGCATATCGCTGGAGTACGACATTACTAAAAAAAAATGTAAATCTGTGTTATAAAATTTCAATATTTAAAATTCGCAATTCAATTTTTTTTTTAGAAATTGTGATATTGGAACGTCTCCCCCTGCTTACCCAATGCTTACAATGGCACAACAACAGCAACAGCAGCAACAACAGCAATACACCTTCCGAGAACACATGTACACAGACGCGCATGGGCAGTTTGTTTCTAGAGTTCCCACATCATTCGCAACAGACGACAGAGATATGTTGCAATTAAACCGGGAACAAGCAGAGCATCTTCGGAATGCAGAAATACAAAAGTGGCAAATGTCCCTCAGAGAATCAGATAATCTTCAAAACTTTGATATCACAAAAAGGAACAAACGAAAAATGGAAGATAATATGGGAAAAGAAAGTGAAGAATTTGAACAGAAAGACGCATTTGGACCCGAGTATGGCGCTGGACTTCCTGTTACTTCCGGTGATAATTCTTATCCATATACCGCTTTTGTCAAACGTACGAAATACGAAGAAGAGGCATCAACAGACGTAAACGGGCACCTTGCCAAAGAACAAGCAGGTTTTGGTAGTGGGTACCAGTTTAACGGTGTCTATGAAAACAATACTGGTACATATGCTGAGCCTGACAATAGAACGCCTTCATACGAAACGTACAATGGTATGCATCAGCTTTACCAGCAGTCACGTGATGTACGGCCGTCTGCAGTTTATTGAATATTGTGTAGTGACAATTATGTTAATTTATTAATTGGTTGTGGCTCCGGAGCATGATCTATTGTCATTAATATTTGTCATCAATATTCATGCACCAGAGTTTTATCCAAATAAACTCATCATAGATCCACACGGCAAGTCATCCATATTCATGCATCCGAGTTTTATCCAAATAAACTCATCATAGATCCTCACGGCACATATCGCTACATAATACCTAAATGCAATTACGCTATTTTTGATAACATGATCAGGAGATATATCTTTATTACTTTGAAATGTCTTATCATTTTAGCCAGTTGACCGGAAACAAAACAATCAAAACGTTTCCTGTTAATATTCATCACACCAGAGCCAAACATTGATAATCTAATCTTCCAACTGCTTTCGGTTCAATATACGAGCGACTGATGTTCGCACAATGATAGAAACAATCGTGGGCACTGGAATTATTCGTAAAGTTACAATGGTAAAGCGACATAGATCGTTGAAGCTGCCGTTTCCAGCTTTAAGAAAGAATACAACGATTTAAATCGGCCGCTGTCGGTCGTCCAATGAAATCGTTAATTTCTATCAGTAGCGGAATAAATATATAATACAAACATCTACATCGGTAACATGCCAAGTACCTGTCTCCATCCAAGGATAAATGTTGTCCGTTCAAGTCAAATGGTTTCACAAAGACATCATATCTCATTATCTTATTTATTATTCATATCTAGAATTCATTCATTGTCTTTACCATTAAATTGTTCGAAAATAAGGGAACATTAACATTTTAATTTATATTATCATTTACATATCATATTCATAAATGTGATTTTATGCCCATTTCATCCTATTTTATTTTGTCTTTTATTGTTGGTGCTTATTTTTACATGTTATGTTGCAAGTTGTTTTGTATTATATTGTAAATTATTTTTATAATGAATCAGATATTTGGTTCATGTAAATAAAAATGAAAAATGAAAACAATTGTTTCTCTTTCTATTCAGTACTTCTTGATTGATCGATTGGTGTTTAACGCTACTTCAGCACTGTTGTGATATTGTACATGTGTGGCGGTAAGTTTTTATTGGCGGAGGAATCCAGAGTGCCCGGGGAGAACAACCGAATTTCGGCAAAACAACTCACAATTCTAGTGATTCAAAATTAGGGTCAGGACACCTGCCACGTAAGGGATTTAAACTCGTAACAATATTGTTGACATAGGCTAGTGATACAGTAGTTCAACCACTTACACCACCTGGCTACCAAGGTCCCCACTACTGTACTAAAAATGAAGAAATAAAAATTAGGAAATGTGGTAGGATTCTTCATACAATGAGACCAATATCCATCAGAGTTAAAAAAAAAAAAAAAAAAAAAAGAACCAAAACATACGGTCTTCAACCATGAGCAATAACCCTACCGCATACTCGATTATACTGATAATAATTCTTTATTTAAAAGAGGGTTACACTGTTAGCTATAAGGCTAATCTGCCATGAGACCCCCATGAATAGGCCCAGACATGCGAATTGTAAAACTAACGAAAGCTTACAATTCTAAAACAAAAAAATACCCATAAGCATTTCTTATCTCAGGAACGGTTACCATTCTATAAAAAAAGAATGGTTATCAGGAACAAAGCCGTGAGGCAGTGAATTGAAGGTCGTATCACCCAACAGCCTAGGATACAGCCCTCGGACGTTAATTGGCATAACACTCCCCATGATACAATGGTTTTGGAGTGCATGTTAACGCGGGTACGCCAACTACTACGTCTATCTGTACGGCATGGATTGGTTTCTGTCATCTTAAGTAGTAAGTCGTTGATATCTAACTGTAAACCCTCATCGAAGATAGCGGGTAAAGGAGAGCTGGCCCAGCACGTCCGTTCAGCTGTAATGACTGAGACGTGACTGAGATGTGAATGTGTCAACCCAACTGTTGTTGTTTTTTGTATTTATACTTTCGACTGGCCAAGTATAATACAGTAACTACCGCATAAATACGGCATCAGTACGTGGAATAAAACTTCTTAACAAACTAACATACACAAATCTGTCAGATTATGGACACAACAACCAAGATAACAAATTACAAGTCTTACAGTACTTGTAACATTAGACATCTCACTAACATCTCTCGTTTATCCTCAATAATTTCAAGAAAACTATACAGATATAGGTTTAGTATAACAAGGGGGAAGGCCGGCATTACATTATATTACATCTAAAGGCACAGCGCAGATACACAAGATATTAAAATACAACTAGAAGCCCAGCGCAGGTACACAAGACTACAATACATCTAGAGGCCAAACACAGGTACACAAGACTACAATACATCTAGAGGCCAAACACAGGTACACAAGACTACAATACATCTACAGGCCAAACACAGGTACACAAGCAAATATATTACATCTAGAGGCCCTGTACATGATGTAACGGAAAGCTTCTTTTAGAGCCAATACATATAGCTTTCGTTTTAGATACATTTACAGCCATTTTATTGTTACCACACTAGCACAAAATATCTTGTAAAACCGTATTAAGTTTTTTACTGATGCAACTTTTGTTTTGTCCAGTGACTGATATTGTGCTCTCATCAGCAAATAAATCGATGTTATGATTAGGATTTAACAAAGGAAGATCATTGATAAATTTTAAAAACAACACCGGTCCTAATACGGTAACCTTTTACTAAAAGTTTAAAACCAAATATCAGGAGGATGTAGGTTGGTAATTTGTAATTTATGAGAGAAATGCAACGAACACTTCACAGGTTGGATGAACGGAAGAACGACAGAAAATATGGAAGAACAAACAAACGTATAGATTGGAACCCAAACCTTGATAACTCTCCCACTCTCATAGTATTAAGGAGAGGGAGCAGGGTACCCTCCTCCCCTTTCCCCATTTGTGAAGATAGGAGTTTTTAAAGGCCTTGACTGTTTATACAGCCCTCACATGTCCCGTTTGTGGGAACATTTTTGTTGATTATACATGGAATCAATAAAGCATGACTATAGCGGGTCCCATCTTTAGCAGTCAGTGCACCTCCCCTCCCCCTTATTAAAAAATATAGGTCTGACACTGGCATGGTTGAATTATTATTAACTAATTGTCGACTTAATGTTTTTAATGTTTAAAACCTGTTGTGAGAGGCTTTGGCGAGGGCGTCGATAAAGTGCTGTGGCGTTGGCGTTGTTGATATTATAACGTATCAGATTTTGTATTCACCTTTGAAATGGTGATCATCATCTACATTAACAAATTGAAGGATGTTAATTTATTTTATTATATTGTTAACACCGAAATCAAATAATCAGATTATTCCGTTACACATGTTAGGTAGTCATGCGCATGTCAGAACGAACAATATCGATCCGTCAAGGAGATTGTGAGTATTTCGCCAACGAGACAGCAATCAGACGACACAATTAAAAAATGCATCTAAAAAGCAGCATAGTGGTCAATGAAAGACTAATGTTAATACAACAGAGGGACGAAAAATACCAAAACGGATATTAAAACTCACAAGTCGAAAACAAACTGATAATGTCATGGCATAAAACGAGCCCCACCAAAAACCGGAGGTGATCTCAGGTGCAACATCAGATAGTTTGAAAATTTGTTTTCTATTTGTGCGTCTCTAGTGTAAAACATATTGTGAATAAAAATAAACAGAAACTAGTTTTAAAAGATCTGTTTGCAAGATTAATTTCTCCAAAATAACAAATATTGTATACTCAGTCTTGTAGAAAGCCAACGGTATCATAACTCTTAAATTGTATTTTGCATATGAAGGTATATAATATAGTATTTTGCTTTTCGCTATTACAATTTTCTTAAAATATCGGTTGATGATGTCACTGTTCACATATATATAGGAAGATGTGGTATGAGTGCCAATGAGACAACTCTCCATCCAAGTCACAATTTATAAAAGTAACCACATATTCAATAATAATTGTAAAAAGCAAACAGTTTCTAATGGTCTCAACTTGAAACTTAATTCAAATAATGATAAGGTTGTTGTCTTTCTGAAATTGTTTGGCATCTCACCCCTTATTTTATTAATTTTGTATTTAATATGTATTTTTTGATTGATTCAAGCCAATTCAATTGATATTAAATAGTGTGTCTTTCTATGTTGTGATGTTACAGTATTGAATTAGGTGAGGGTAAAGGTTGATACTTATTAAAACGTTATAAACCGCTGTTTGCATATGTCATAATTCAGGAACCTGATACTCAGTGGTTGTCGTTAACCTTGTTTTTGTTGTTCATAACTATTTCTCGTTTCTCGTTTTTTATATAGATTAAACCGTTGTTTCTTTTTGTCGAACATGCGCCTTGTGTCACAGGAAGTTTGACACAGGGATAGTGATCCAGCGATGTCGGCGGCGGCTACTATGGCTGTGTTAGGCAAATTCTTAAAAGCTTCAAATGTTAGAAAGAGGAACCCTTGTTGCTTCATACGTTGTTTATATATGCCTCATGTTACGAAGTTTCCGTCTGTCACATGTCCTGTTACCCTAACATAGACATACTTCTATTATACTGTTACAAACATTGATGATGATTTCTACGTTTGTGAAAAACAAACATGTTATCTATTCTTTTTTCTACAATATTGACAGCTAGCAAGACACAGTACCTTCTATTAAAACAAAACAAATCCTATTATTTTTTTCAAACAATTATTAAAATAATAAATGCTTACAAATATTTTTCTTATAAAAAAAAACCATATGCAGGGGTATTATCTTGTTTGTTTTTATCACTCATGTTTTGATAATGTAGGCTAGGGGCTGTTTTCCAAGTTTTGTGAAATGTTAGTTTTTCTGAGTTTTACAAAGGCTTCAAAACAAGACAGAATACAGTGCAGCATTCAAAACAGATTGTGCCTTATATTTCTTTATTTATATAACTGTCTTTTAGCCAGTTGATGAGCAGAATTTTTTGTAGAATTCTTTTTTAATAACTTCTAGGGACAATAAACACTAAACTGATAGAAATTTATAAACCGTTATTTTCTTTATTAACCTAGAAAATGAATTTCGCTGAATTTCAAAATATTTCAGTGGTTTGTATTTACATGTCTGGCAAATTTCTTTTAGAAAAAACAAAACAAAAACGATAATGAAATGTCATTTTTTTAAGCTTTTGTTTGATGTCCCGTCATACGTTTGTGTTAAATCGAGTTTTGTGGCGTTTGCGAAGACACTCGTCTGTTATTATCGATGAATTCAACTCTGCGCACCCCTTCTGGAACAACTATTGTGACTCACATCGTGATATAGTAGTTCATGTTGTCTGACCTTATGTTTTTTCCCCCTTTTTTTTATTAAAATTTGTTTTAGACTGTTTTAATTCTGTATACTGATTGTTTCTTGTGATATTGGTTCACTGTAAATCAAGTCTGATAAATCAGGTGTTACCTTTAAAAATGCTGACAAATAATACACAGCGAATAATGATACAGTTACAGTAATCGAGGAGGTGCATTCGATGTTAAAATGATACAGTTACAGTAATCGAGGAGGTGCATTCGATGTTATAATGATACAGTTACAGTAATCGAGGAGGTGCATTCGATGTTATAATGATACAGTTACAGTAATCGAGGAGGTGCATTCGATGTTATAATGATACAGTTACAGTAATCGAGGAGGTGCATTCGATGTTAAAATGATACAGTTACAGTAATCGAGGAGGTGCATTCGATGTTAAAATGATACAGTTACAGTAATCGAGGAGGTGCATTCGATGTTATAATGATACAGTTACAGTAATCGAGGAGGTGCATTCGATGTTATAATGATGCAGTTACAGTAATCGATGAGGTGCATTCGATGTTATAATGATACAGTTACAGTAATCGAGGAGGTGCATTCGTGTTGTTTAATCTTTTTCTTTGATAATAACAGTGAGCAAATCTAATATAAAAAAGAAGATGTAGTATGAAGATGTATGTACCGCATAGTCAGCTATAACAGAACCCGATAAGACAATGTAAAACAATTCAAACGAGAAAACTAACGGCCTTATTTATGTAAAAAATGAACGAAAAACAAATATGTAACACATAAACAAACGATAACCACTGAATTACAGGCTCCTGATTTGGGACAGGCAAGTTCACATTTCTTGTAAATTTGTCAACAACAGAAATGTTTTGATAATCCAATCATTATTTTCAAACATTAAGGAAGATAATAGTTTCTAACAAATATGTTTCTAATTAAAGAAAGTCCTGCCTAGGGATGTTGTCTTGTGTGTTTGTTTATGTTATTTTTATGTAAGCTAGGGTCTTTTTTCAAGTTTGTCGATTGTTCGAATTTTAACAGGCCTCAAAACAGAACACATTTTATATTACCGTAAAGAAGTTGCTATATTTATATCAAACAGTTCTCCTGACAGATTCTGACAGATTTAATGAGAGGTTAGAAGTGATCTCCACTGTATATTTATATCATGCAAGTCACTTGTTTTTTTTTTGACTGACATTTAAATTCTTTGAGTGTAACATATTTATTCGGAAAGATCTAGTTTTCCTTGTTCTATGACGATACATGACTTCAGCAGTATGACTATTCTATATGAAGAGATATTAACACCTTTGTTTTATTAACACCTTTGTTTTATTAATGACAACAAACTTTAACAAGCACCTGCAAACAAAGCATCTGGTGTTTGACGTGCGTAAACAAAATTTCATCAATTGAATAAAATCATAATGTCAATGAAGTTGGGACATTACTAGTTGTTTCTATTTATATGGTGTACAAACATGTTTTGCAAACCCATCCACATAATTTTACATGTATTCAATTCACCTGCCTGTGTTAAAGTTCTAGAGTAACTCAACATAAAACACGTTTTTTGCTTGTTGCACCCTAACCAGCTAAGTGGTTTGAACTGAAACAGTAATCTTTAAAAGTAGTATCACACAAATACAAACCTCAGAGGAAAACATCAAAGCAGAAAGTCAGTAATAAAATTGAAAAATCAAAAGCTTAAACATATCAAACGATTGGACAACAACTGTCATCAAAGACTTACCAAAAAGTTATTAAATCTTTTCCGTCTTTCAGACTTAATTGCTGCGGTAAAGTATATGATAGCGATCAAACAATTCGTGTGCAGATCTATGAAGTATATATGTCAAACTGTTCGGTAGTATATTTTACCTTTATACTGAATTGTTTGAAAATATACTGAACAGTACGGAATTGGCTGCAAGTGAATTCGCCATTTCAGAATCTAATGCATCTTGGGTAATATTTTCAAAAATGTACACCAAAACGTCGTGATTGGTTAAAAATTTCATAAACAATGGAAATTCAACCAATGACGTGACGGTATTTTCATGTTGGGGTACGAACAATGAAATTACCCATAATTTTTTAGATTCTGAAACTTTGAATTTGAACTGTTGAAATTTATATAAAAGACTTTCCTGAATAATTGATTTGAGGTCAAAGGCTAGAAATACCTTTTTTGATTGCTTTTACAAAACCGGCTCTGTGTAATTGACTTTTCCCCCCACTTATTATCATTGATAGATAATGAGAGGACACATTTGAGTCACACGTATTTTTCCAGTGATAACTATCCAAAATGCATGTTCGGTTGTAACTTAATACTATTTTTTACACTGTAGCGACACATAATGTAACTAAAATGGAGGATAGAATATTTCGCCAATTCAAATTACAGTACTTGACAATTACAACCGGTAAACACAAACAAATTAAATAATGATATCCATAATGAGGTTGAAACAGAATAATGATATTCTCTTTACTTTTATTTTTCAGTTTTTATCTTTAAAAAAATCAACCACAGCCTGTTAGGTGCAATTATTACGTATTTCAAATAATTCTATTTAATTTCATTCAAAAAATAAAATATTAGGACTTTGGAAATCAAACATTCCGTGTGTTTTTCTTAAGGGATTAGACCTTGGTCAAGGGAGATAACTCTTTAATTCAGTGATGCGTTTGTAAAAGTCAAGTTTTATTAATGTATTTTAAGCATTTACCTGACACAGATTGAAAATAATCTATGTATCCTAGAAGCTTCAAACGTATTTATGAAAATGGCTGACACAAACGTACTGATGATTTTTAGAGTTATTTCCCTTAACCTAGGTCTACCTCCTTAATCAGTATGAAAAACAGTCCATTCACTGTTACCAAAAGTTTAAATATTTAAGGACGGAACAATGTTTCAAAAATTAAGAAAAAATAACTGTATGCACTCGTTATAGCAAGAACAGCACCTGTGCTGTTGTATTTAAAACAATGTATGGGTCAAAACATATCCTGGTGCTGCACAAATAAGTTAAGTGGCAAATTGGCAAATCAATATTCGTGAAATAGTGAGTAAAGTACTTTCTGATAGAATTCAATAATACATGACAAAACTAAATGCTCGACTGTATGAAGAAATGCAACGAATGTAGACAAACTACTATATACTGATTTTGTATAGGCATTATCTGACGAAATCTGAATTATCTATTTAATCACCTCTTTAAAACTTTGTTATACTGCACAACTGGTTTGGAATGATAGGTGGTTAGGGATCGAGAAACTGTTTGTGTATATTTTTATTTTTATTTTTATTTTGTTAGTTTAAATTATTCCAACACAAATGGTTCATTAAAAGAAATGTCTTTTACGTTTGAACAATTGACATCATTTACCAAGATTGAACATTTAGATTCGATTAGAACAAATTTCTTCAAAATATTTTATTCAATTGGCATTAGATATTTAATAAGATTTTTGTCCGTTATGATGGTTAATGTACCCACAAACTATCACAAAATACTGCGCAATTATAACCTTATAACCATAAGTGCTCCAATTCGTTAGAACTTTTCAGATTTTAACTGTTATGTTACTGAAATTGCATGTCACAGAATGATAGAACCGAAATTGACATCTGTCATATTTATATATATACAGATATTCTATAACGGTCTACTATGTTGTGATGGCGTTCATAAAATTTAACAAGGGATGGCTTTTCCGAAGGTCAAAGACATCAGAAACAATAGTATATTGCGCTAGATCATAATTAATAACACGTTTTGCAAACACATCCGAAAGAACAAACATTTCTTCATATGTTTCCTTAAGTTATTGTCCTTGGACACTCAGCATGACATCAAAAGTTGTAGATATTAATACCTCTTTTGATAATGTCAGCATATTATGAAACATATACATTTTAGAAGAATTCCGACTTGCCAAAACAAACCAAAACATGTGCACGATAACTTTCATTACTTTAAATCAAACCACAGAAGCAAGCACTATCGAGTTCAGCTTTATCGAAAAATACATGTAGCTGTGGTTATTTGTTTTTATTTCCAACGCATTTCTGACATATTCTTATGGTTCAGAGGAATTTTGTGTTTCATATTTGGATTTGATACTGCCCTTGTTATTCTGTCTTTCTCATATTTACATTTGATATTGTCCTTGTTATTCTGTCTTTCTCATATTTATATTTGATATTGCCCTTGTTATTCTGTCTTTCTCATGTTTATATTTGAGATTGCCCTTGTTATTCGGTCTTTCTCATATTTAGATTTGATATTGCCCTTGTTATTCTGTCTTTCTCATATTTATATTTGATATTGCCCTTGTTATTCTGTCTTTCTCATATTTATATTTGATATTGCCCTTGTTATTCTGTCTTTCTCATATTTATATTTGATATTGCCCTTGTTATTCTGTCTTTTTCATATTTATATTTGATATTGCCCTTGTCTTTTTGTCTTTCTCATATTTATATTTGATATTTTCCTTGTTATTCTGTCTTTCTCATATTTACATTTGATATTGCCCTTGTTATTCTGTCTTTCTCATGTTTACATTTGATATTGCCTTTGTATGTCTGTCTTTCTACACATGAATAACAACAAAAACATAGTCTTCCATACTAAGATATATGAATGTTTGGCAATCAACAAATTGTTTACGATCAATCTTTAATTCTAAACATTTGTAACTTGCATCTCTACATTTTTGTTGTCTCGTCTTTAATAGGCGAGTGACATTTTTCGAAAAGCTTATTAGTTAAGTAGTTTATTGCCCCCACCGAACACATTGATAACAACCATTTTAACATTGGTTAATAAATAATGCACATTAACAAAAAAAAAGAAAAGCAATAATATGTGTTTCCATATCGTACGTGACAGCTCAGGTTGAAACTTTTCAAGTGCTTCTCTAGTCCGACTGTAGCATGAACATGACGAAGACCGTGTTTTAGAACTATATGGCGACTATTTCCATTAAATTTTGTCATTTGTGTTTGAGGAGAAATTCAACACTTTGTATCTTTTAGTTATGACAATTGCTATATTTTACACTCAATATACGATAGTAATATATTTTTGCACATTTTATTTTCAGTATCTACAATCCTTTTTTTTTTTTAAATCATCTGGATTTTTCATCTAAAGGTAATCATTTTTTTTATGTCATTTTATGTGAACTTTCCATTTCTAAGTAGCAACATTACAGCAGCACCTGCATACGGGGTATATATTTCCCAATTGATACGATATTCCCGTGCTTGCATTTCCTATCATGATTTTCTTGATAGAGGTTTGCTGCTCACAAGGAAGCTATTAAACCAAGAGTTCCAAATGGTGAAGTTGAAATCATCCCTTCGTAAATTTTACGGACGCCATCACGAGTTGGTTGACCGTTATGGAATAACCGTTTCACAAATGATATCGGATATGTTCCTTACGTCGTAACTACAATCCCCTTCCCTTTCATGAATATGACCTACCGAATTAGACTATTTACCGGATTTGTAATCACATAAGCAACACAACGGGTGCCACATGTGGAGCAGGATCTGCTTACCCTTCCGGAGCACCTGAGATCACCCCTAGTTTTTGGTGGGGTTCGTGTTGTTTATTCTTTAGTTTTCGATGTTGTGTCGTGTGTACTATTGTTTTTCTGTTTGTCTTTTTCATTTTTAGCCATGGCGTTGTCAGTTTGTTTTAGATTTATGAGTTTGACTGTCCCTTTGGTATCTTTCGTCCCTCTTTTAATCATTTTCACTGTACATGGGTTTTAAACAAGTAACTAATTTAATGTAAAATACATTCATTTAAATAAAATTAGAAATAAGAAGATGTGGAATTTGTGCTAATGAGACAACTTCCCTTCCATGTCACATTGTGTTAAAGTAAACTATTATTACATTTGTGCCTATTATGTCTAATTGTTTTGTTCCAATATCGTTGTCAATATAATGGAATTTAATACGACTATCATACACGTCAAATGTCTGCACCAAGCTAGGAATATGAAAGTTGTTATCCATTCGTTTGCATGTGTGAAAGCTTTTTAATATTTGGAGTTTGCTTCCCTTTTCAATTTTCTTCGGAGCTTGATATTTTCATTTTAATAGGTAAAAGTACGGCCTTCAACATAGAGCTTTGGCAGCAAGCTATTACGAGACCGAAAATGACTAGTGTAAAAACCCTTGGTAAAGTGGGGCGTCAGTCTAATTGTGTGGAATGTATCAAATACGTTAATCAGGTAGAATGGAGACTTTAAATCTAATTTCTCGTGTAGAGAGGACATTATGCTTTTTATACGTTTGGAACCCTTGCAACAACTCTTTGGGAAACCATGACAAGCCAGAAACAATTGATTATAAAAATGTCATGTTTCAGAGAATTAAATCAACTTAAGCACATCCATCCATTGATTTAGTGTTATAATGCCATCTTACATTAAACATGTTAAAGGAAAACATGACTTGCGCAACGCTGAAATAAAAGTATCGATAGGCAGAAGGATTGTTAGGGTTAAACCTTAGAATACATATGTATACATGTATACATGTACACAATGAAAGCCTACGCCATGTCTTAATAAACTATGAATATATATCAAGCTAGTACGATTAACCTACAGAAATAAATAATACCAATACCATTCTGGCAAACTGACATTAACATATTTAGTTTAATTATAAAACTAACGTCATTTAGAAATTTTCACGTATTATACACATGAACAAAAATGTTATATATAACAAAAATGATCATGATCAATAGCCAAATGTTATCCATTAATTTTATCCTTAAAAGATATATATTATTTTATTAAACAATCAAAACAGTACAAACTAAATGATGGCAATGGTAGACAATAGCCAGTATGTGTTTTAAAAAAACAATGGACAAATCATTAATAAGACAACTTTGTCATTAAAAGAGGGAAGACAAAACAAAAATCATACAAGCCTTAACTTGTACCTTATATTGGAATAAGTTTCTGATCTGTAGTAACAGCTATAATACATAAGGAGCAAATACGTGCCCATAAAGACCTTTGTTTAAACCCATGCTAATGACCGTCTTGAACTTCCATTAAGGTGGATGTTTGTTTGTTCCGTGTTGTGGAACTTTATGTGACTTTGAGATAACTAGCAATACAAGAGCTGTTTCTTTGCGCAACATTGATTTAGTGTAAAAGATATATTCCCTATGTCATCTCTATTCTATCAATGTGCACTTTCGGAATATTATAACAACAATGTTATAAGTAAAATGTAATTATCTATCAATTTACAATGTTACTTCATAATTATTTTAGCTTTTTTCCTGATATATAAATACCTAAGTAGCCCAGGTCGCATACTTAGGGGCCCCTGTATTTTAACAGCCTCACTTGACCAGGGAAAATATCAAATGAGTTTATACAATAGTTTTACATACATAATTATATTTAAATAACCAATACAATTGATTTTCACACCTGATAAGATCACTGTATAAAATCACTATCGTATATCCGGTTCATTGAACAAACATGTGTTGATTTAAACTGGAAATAATTTAAAATTTGATTGCGAAAATAAGTTATAGTTTGACTTGAAGAATTTTGATGTGATTGAACAGAATTTGAAAGTATTCTTTGATATATATTTATGGATTATAAAAAAAAGGATAAAACACATGTGGTGAGTACAAATGTATTACGAAGCATAATATATGTGGTAATTTACTAATGTAACTAATATGCACAGACATAGATTTAAATAATAATTACATTTTTTTCTTTCTGTTATAATAACATATTGTTCACTACTTTATACACAAGATACTATAAGATAAGATAAGTATATATGGAATCGAACACACCTTTCGTTTAGAGCAGTAGAACTAAGTACATCTTCCTAAATTTTTTCGATAAAGAATTTAATTTTCGTTTTGCATAGATACTTTATATCTGAGCGTAGCAGAAGAAATTTTAATTCGTTTTTCATGTGCAGTTTTAGCAAAGCCTGTATAGACTGTACATTCAGTTTAATTTTATCGAATTTGCATTTATTACGTATTTTCCAAATAGCCCATATGAAATAAAGTATTAAAGATAATTTAAAAAGGTATCTGAAGGGTCCAGTAAAATCATGTAGTCAAACTAAAGGCAATATGTATGCATTATTACGTTATCTGCTATTAGTGATATCCAGATAGGAAATAAAACATTCTTAGCGTATTGTCTATTTGATGTCGTTAGAGCTATTATATAAAATGAGTAAAGCTTTTGTAGTTGCATGTAATGATGTCAACAATGAACGGATACGTCAAACATATAATCAATTCACCGTTTCAGAATCTAATGCATCCTTGGTGATATTTTCAAAAGTTTACACCAACACGTTCTGATTGGTTAAAATGCCATAAACAATGGAAATTTAACCATTGAAGTGACGTTATTTTCATTTTGGGGTACGAACAATGAAATACCCATAGTCCGTTAGATTCTGAAAAGGCAAATTTTATATACAGTTCATGTTATTCCAATTAACTTACAGCAACAGACATATTAAAAACTGTGTACACCAGGCCAGACGCACCTTTTGTCTCTCAATTAAAGAATCATCACTACCGTCCCAATACAATTGTTTAAACGATCAAATAGTGTACGGATTTGATGAACATTAATTAACCGCATACATTGTTAGTGTTGAAATATTTATGCAAGTATTGTGTAAACAACCAAACAGGTCACTAAGATTTTTAAAACACTGTGATAAATTGATAGTGTTTTAACAAAGGAATAAAAAAAACCAGAAACAAATTAGGGTTCGTGAGCTTGCTTTCGAGACATCAGATATTGAAAACATGGCGGGAAATGATTCTCCAGATTTTTCATACATTTAAGATTGGCATCTTTTTCCTTTTAAAAGTTATATAAACATAACAAATACTTCTTTTACGTGTTTTACAGTAAAACATGTAAAAGAAGTATTTGTTATATTGTAATGTGACAAACTCAATGTTGTACCTATATGATAATTTTGAAATATTTATAGTTTATTTAGGTATTTTTATCGTTAACTTTACGAAACACCTGTGCATTAGATGTCATGTTTATAAATACATAAACAACTTCAAATTCATTTTATTTTAACAATATTAAAACTATTTAAATGTCAGGAAAAGTTACCACCATATGCATCATTTAAATATATAACCACATATTAATAATTGTTCTCAAATTTTGTTCACCAATGTTAGATCTTTATTTTTTTTATCCTCCCCTCATTTGGATAAACAACATCGTTTTTATGACTCCGTGACAACACTACCTGCCCCGTGTCCAGCGCTGTATACCAAAATAAAATCAAATACAGTTTTCAGTGTTTAATGTAATGCTTAAAATCGTCCGTATTATTTTGGTTTGAAGTACAGTGCATTATATGTATTGGGCAATTTGATGTAAATTTAAGATGGCTATATTGTTTTTTTCGTAAAGGATGATAATGTTAATGACCATGCCGTATCAGCAATATTACATTTGTACTATACATGTCTAAACATGTGACAACCGTAAGATATGCATTCCCCATTGAATAACACTTGGTTGCACAGGGCTATATATATAATTTGTCTCAAATTTAGCCTAACAATCTTCAAATTTTCAATATCAAATGTTTGATGTTTGATCTACTACTAGGATTCGATCCATTGGTTCTTTAACATCTTTGCAACTTTGCCTGTATCGTGATCACTCGACCACCTAGGCTACATGTTTTGTTAGGCTTTGGCTATTTAACACTAGAAGCAAACGTTGCTGATGCTGTAGGATGAGTAATTTTTCACATTGACAAACGTATCTCCTTAAATCTTTCTTTGGAGAGAATTATATTTCGGCAATAGGTGTCGTATTCTTAACAATTACATTCGTACCTATAGACCATTCATTTGTAGTGTAGACGATCTTAATTTAACAAGTCGTGTGTCATATGCTGCAGGTGCAAGGCATTCTACATTCAGTTTGGCATAGACAGTAAATTCTAATGCCACAACGGTTGTAACGTTAATTTTGATTGGATAACGTGACTTTTTTACATGGCATCAATTGACAATTGATGCTATGGGACGTACGCGCAAGCGCAGACGGCATATGACAGATTTTAAATGCATGTTTTAAGTTGTTTTCTGTCAGTTTCATTAGAATGGAGATAACAATATTGTATTTAAAGCTCCGAAAGCATCAATTTGGGATTTGATGGTCGCAAATACCCGTTTACTGTCTCCGCTAACGCGTCATCAGTAAACTTAATTTGCGACCATCAAATCCCCAATTGATGCCGTCGGAGCTTAAAATACAATACAGTTATCTCCTAAAAGAAAGTTCAAAGGAACTTTTGAACTAGCTGTTAGTAGCTTCAATTACTGTCAGATCTCTACTAATTGTTTTATTTGTTGTTGGGATATATTATTTCCAGGGCACGTCTACTCTGTGTTTTGGTATATGAATTATTATCTGCATCCATTTCAGGAATTACGACCATCGTTTTGCAAATATGTTGTATAATTACAGGTCATACAAGAATTTAAACTTTGGAATTTTGGTCCTCAATGCTCTTCAACTTCCTACATTATTTTTCCTTTTTAACTGTTTTAGACTCGAGCGTCACTGAAGAGTCTTTTGGTTCTGGTATCTATGATGAGTTTATTTGTATTGGTTCCTCATGTTCATAGCTAATGTATTTTCAATATTTTTATTATTTGTTTTTTCAAAGGTTTTTGTTTTCATATTTAACCCTACCCGAAGTACAGGATCTTTATATGAATTGTTTTCTTACACAACATCAGTTTCCATCAAGATCACTATATTTCATAACTGTTTTATGATCACACATCAAAATCACCAGACCTCCACTGCTTATTTGTACACTTTTATTAACATTAAATTAAGTTCAAAATTTGTTGAATTTTATTTACCAAACAACATGAATAACATACATCATCTTTAAAAACATCATCTTATATAAGTATGCTGTATTTTGATTGGTTGATATTCTTGGTATTTGTTATGTATTGACTTTGGTCAGATACTGTACATTTGCATATAAGTGGATATTTCATTTCGTGTTTTTTTTTTTAAATATGCATATGCGTATACTTATACAGAATGTTTGTAATTCGTTGAACATTTGAATTCGTGGTTTCCTTGTACCCATGAAATACACGAACATTTGTATCCAAAGAAAAAAAGGAATCCTCAGTTAGTTGGTCACTTTACATCATCACTGTCGAGGCATTATCTTATTTATATGCTTTTATTGGTCATTGTATTTACATTTACTTAATAAAAACAATTCAATCAACTTTATCAAATTTTAGTTGAACCAAATATCTAATATAATTGGGATAATGCTAGTAATCTACTTGTACCTATGTTGTTGATAGCGGATCATGAAACACAAGACATGCACAACATCACAGCTGATGATATCAAAGGTACTAGTAATACATCTAGTAAAATTGATCAGCATCCCATTATGAAACTAACTATACACGAATCTATTCAGTTTTTTTTAGAAAATGAAAGCATATCATGTGACCGATATACATGTATCTGGATCGCCGTGAGATGAATAACATGATAAGAAGGTTTATTTTGTTTTCATTAATCAATTTTATTTATTTCTATGGACATAACGTCTTTTGCAAACTATTCACAGGATAGACGTTTTTTTTCTCTTAGGGAGAAACATATTAAAGTAGACATGAGGAAGAGGGACAATGAGTCAGAGTTGGGATATCAAAGTTTAAAACAAGCAGAATAAGGAAAGTTGACAATGGTTATGATGAAATCATAACGCGTGTTATCAAATTTCGCTTTAGATATAAAAAATACTAGAAGACACCCGCGAAATCGCGGGCACATACAGCTTGTGAACTGTTGTAGGATGATTTTTTGTAAAAGATATTATGTATGGAGAATTTCATAAAAGGTATCAAAAGCCCTCTCCCTTTTTCCAAAGTCCGATATTTGTTTCCTTTCTGTTGAATTCAATTATTTTCGAGTTTCTGGCCACAGACCACAATTATTCTTCTCTTTTGCTACAATGCTTCTTTTGGTAAAAGTCAAATCAAATTAAAAATTGGCACCGTTTCAAACATCAAATAAATGTAACTGCTTATATATAGACCATTATAAGTCTAATAAATTATGCTTTAAGGTCAATCTATCTGTTTTTTCTTTTGAGAGCCTTACTAACATGCCAATGGTAGGATATGAATCTTGTATACATGACTCAGACCAAGGCTAATTTGAGGGGTGGTCGGGAGGGTCCTGATCCCGAAATCAAGAGATGCAGCATTTAAAGAAATTCATATCCCGAAATCAAAAGAATATATTCCCAGATCCCGTAAAGATCAATCCCCAAATCCCGAGCTCCAAAACTCCCGATCCCGACGCCCCGAAAAAAGTCCTGCCTCCCTCTAATCTCTACCTTACTTTCATTTTTGCCAAATCACTATTTTCACTTTCAACAATAAATGGTTATGCCCCATCTAGTCTGTGCATCCGTGCGTTCGCTCGTTCGGTCGTCCGTCTGTCCCGCTTCAGATTAAAGGTTTTGGTCGAGGTAGTTTTAGATGAAGTTAAGCATGTTTTACTTATTTTTATATATATGCAAGTGGTATGACCCCTTAAATAGTAAACATTTCACAGAAAACAGTAAACAGAATCAGGGAGTTTCTATACTAACATAGAAAGTCCTTGACAGAATACAGAGAGTCTCTATATATTAAAGTAGTTTAATCTTAGTTTACATGTAGATAAACGCGAACACTAGTTGTCCTTGCTATCCTTACACCATGAAATGAAACGCGAAAAATTATTTTCCTCTCTAAGGATGTATAATAGTTGTTATTTTTGCTATCTAAACACCATGATATGGAGAACGATTTGATTGGTTTATTTATTTTTCATTTTTGTTAACTATCAATACGATTGTTTTTTTTTTAAATGTGTCACATGTTTTACTTATTCTAATATATATGCAACTGGTATGACCCCTTAAATAGTAAACCATTGAAAGAAAACAGTAGACAGAATACAAAGAGTCTCTATATATTAAAGTAGTATAATCGTAGTTTACATGTAGATAAACGCGAAAAATAATTGTCCTCTATAAGGAGGTATAATAGTTGTGGTTCTTGCGATCTAAACACCATGATATGGTGAACTCTTTGATTGGCTTATTTATTTTTCATTTTTTGTTATCTATCATACGATTGGTTGTGTTAGTGCATGTTTCAAACCGGAAAACTTATCTATGACTAAAAGTCGGTCGGATGACGGAATCATATCCGGACTCCTTTTTTGTCGTTTTTCTCCCAAAACAACTCAATCTGAATAATCATAAGAATGGATGACAAATGCGACTATGCATGTTACCTATAGGACACAGAGGCAGGATGATTGATTTATTGTGGAAGGAAGAGAAGCGACACACAAAATGAGGTCTTCTCGTTTAATAGTATAGATATCAAGATATCAAGCAAACCTTTTAGTTTCGGACGTATCCGCTCTCTGCATGTGGTATATATATGATGTAAGTTCTAACTACAACGAATTTTTGAAAGACAGGAAATTTTGAAAAAAACACAACATAAAAATGCAAGTTCTACAAGTTGCAAGCTACACATATTATCATATTAAAGTTGATTCAAATATTTTATTTTGTTTCAAACAACAAAATGTGAAAACCATGAAAATATATTGTTATTGAGAAATAAACAAAACTTATTAGAAGTATTTGCATTCCTTTCTTCAGCGTTTTTATTGTACACTATTATAGTTCTATTTCGATGCAATTCTATGATCACCGAAGCTCGACTTTTCTACTGAATTAGTCAATTTGTATAAATATTCGTTATTCTTATTTGCTTAGTATCTTCATTGGATATGGATACAAGAGAATATGGTATGAGAACAACCAATGAGACTACTCTATATCCAAGTCACAATTTATAAAAGAAAACCATTAAAGGTCAAAGGAAGGTTTTTAACACGGAGCCTTGACTCACACCATACAGTAAGCTATAAAGGGCCTAAATAATAACTAATATCAAGCGATCTCTTTACAAATAAGACTTAAAGCTCAAAATAAAGGCAAAGGATTCTTTAAGATAAATAACAGTATACTGAATGATACAAAATACAAACAAATAATAATTAAATTAATTGACACCCATAAAGAAATAATACTCACCAAAAATAACGATCATCGAGTTACTTGGGACATTCTGAAAACTGAAGTAAGGATGGCAACCATTACATACTGCAAACAAAAGGCTGCTGAAAGTAAAAATGAAATTAAAAATTTAGAAAATAAGTTAAAATTCTTATACGAAAAATCAAGAAATTCTGAACATTCTAAAATAGAAATAAATAATGTAGAAAACAATTTACAAAATTTATATATAAAAGAAACTATAGGTGCACAAATCAGATCCCGAGTCAAATGGGCAGAAGAAGGAAAAAAAACACAAATTTTTTTTTGGGTCTTGAAAAATCAAGACAAACTAAGAAAACTATTTCTGCCCTCAAAAATAATCAAGGTAACATAGTTACAGATGCATCCGATATTCTTATTCTTGGAAAAACTATTACCAACATGACCAAAATTTATATAAAAGTACTGAACCAGATCCTTCTGAAATAAAAAATTATATAAGTGAAACAAAGATAGATCACTCACTATCCAATACTGAGAGTGAACTATTGGGGGGGGGGGGGGGGGAGGGGGGCAACCTAACAGTAGAAGAATGTACAAATGCTATATTTAATATGAAACTAAATAAATCCCCTGGACTAGATGGTTTAAGTGTAGAATTTTATCGTACCTTTTGGTCATACATAAAAGAATCCGCAGTAAAAGTATTTAATACATGCTATGAAAAAGAAGAAATGACAACACTCCAAAAAATAGGTGTTATTTCCTTATTATATAAATTTTTTATCCATAATCATTAGACAACTATAGGCCAATCACTTTATTAAATGTAGATACTAAGCTTATGGCCTATGCCTTAGCGCAGCGATTAAAGCTAGTGTTGTCCAAAATTATTCATAGTTATTAGAATGGATATATTAAAAATCGGTACATAGGTTTTAATATTCGCCAGATTCAACATATAATAGATTACTCAGAAAAATTTAATATAGAAGGAATCTTATTGTTCATAGACTTTTCCAAAGCCTTTGATTCTTTAGAATGGCCCTTCATGTATGAATCCCAATTAAAATTTGGAGTACCACCTTCCTTCTTAAAATGGGTAAAAACTTTATATAATGATACTAAAGGATGCCTATCTAATAACGGCTGGATCTCAGAAACCTATAGACTTCACCGTGGTATAAAACAAGGATGTCCGTTAAGTTCTCTTATTTTTGTAATAGCAGTTGAAATCTTGGCCTGTAGTGTTAGACAAGATTCTAACATTAAAGGATTTCAAATTAAACTAGATGAAAAAACACATAGTCTAAAAACTTCCCAATTAGCTGATGATACAACCCTCTTTCTCAATTCTAAAAATGAAATTCACCAAGCATTGAACCTAATAGAAATATTTGGAACGCTTTCTGGTTTAAAACTGAATAAATCTAAAACAGAAGGTATATGGTTGGGTAGACTTAAACATTGTAAAGAAAAAATTGAAAATATACACTGGAGCAAGGAACCAATTAAAAGTTTAGGTGTTTACTTTGGATTAAATAAAAGTGAATGTGACAAATTAAATATTGAAAAAACAATGAAACAGTCAAAAAAATTAATTCTTGATTGGGAAAAAAGAAATTTAACAATGATAGGTCGAATAACAGTTGTTAAGTCGCTTATTTTACCTAATCTTACTTTTTTAGCTTCGGTTGTTTCAATCCCCCAAATGTACATAAAATATTTTAAAAAAACTCATATACAATTTTATATGGAATAATAAACAAGAAAAAGTAAAACGTTCAACACTTACCAAAGATTACACAAATGGAGGTCTAAAAATGACAGACATTGATTACTTTTTGAATGCATTACAAATTCATGGGTTAAACAATTAACCGTAAAAGAATTTGCTAATTGGAAAGTCATTCCAACATATTATTTCAATAAATTTGGTAAAAACAACCTTATATTTCATATGATGCCTGACAATATAAAATCATTACCTAATTTAAGTAATATACTACCCTCATTTTACTTGAACATGTTAAAGAGCTGGTACGAAGCAAATAATACACTATCAAGTAATACACCCATCATAAATTTTAGAGATATTAGGCAGCAAATGTTGTGGGGTAATAAAAGCATAAAATTTAAAGAAAAATGTTTAGTTTACCTAAATTGGATAAAAGATGGTTTTATTTTCATTAACGATATAATTGATCAAAAAGGTCAAATATCACAAAAAGTTATATTGGAGAAACTAACATCAAAAACTAATTGGATCTCCGAACTTTTAAAATTGAAAAATTGTATTCCAAAATAATGGGTTAGTACATTAAAATCTGACAAATCTTTGAAAACCTCTATAAAAACAAAATTAAACTTGTCCTTGACTGTTAACAAAAAATCAAAATTAATTGAAAATATGTCATCCAAAGATATATATAACTATTTAAATAACAAAAATGATGAGAGACCACTAGGATTTTCCGAATGGAAAAACATCTTCAATCTAGAATCAATCACTCCAATAAATAATGTGCTTCAATTTACTTTTACCTATTTAATAAATAACAAATATAAAATGTTAAGATGGAAATTACTCCATTACATCCTCCCATGTAAACAATTATTACTACAATGGCACATACAAAAAACAAGTATGTGTGACTTGTGTAACTTGACTGAAGATTACGAACACTTTTTTCTCAAATGTCAATTCTTTCATGAATTTTGGAAGATAATATATGCACTTGTAAGCAAAATCAAAATTGGGTCACATATTATTAATTTTAAAACTTTAGTACTGGGCTATAAAATATATGATCCTATGTATAATGATATAAATCTCTTCCTAACTGTCTTAATATATTCAGTTCATAAAAGTATTCATATATCAAATTATAAACAAAAAGTCATAGACGCTTATGCAGTTTTTAGAAATGAATTTTTAAACACATACGAAATTTACAAATATATTAATGCTAAAAACAACAAATTTTTAAATGATGTAAAAAGATACATATGATCATGAATAGATAGATTTAATATATTTTCATGTATAAAATTTGTGTAGCAAAAGTTGACAATATTTCTGAACACGTGGTAATAAATCAAAACAGCATGCTTCGTGAAAATGTACAGAATTTTGTCTTAAAACGCATTTATTACACACTTTATCACTTAATCAAATGAATTTCCATTTACAATGTCGAAACTTACCACATATAATTTGTAACTTAAGTTTAAGTTGTTCGTGAGTATCAATAAAACGTATAAATTGATCCGCACAATTGATCAAACAGCTTCAACGGTTTTCATCAATAAGGTTAAAGGTCAATGGTCATAAAGTTTTAATCTTTAGAAACAAAACTGTACACTTTCCGTAATCATGAAACAGTAGAGTTTGTAAAATGTTTGTAATAACCATGAACTGTAAAACTAACAAACTATCTATATATATGAATTCACTGCATAAATTCCCTGGTTATCCAGTGACTAATTCACAGGGATACTCGGCCAACTGCTGTAGGTCGAGTAATTTGTCATAACAGCAAAGAAAAGTGCAATAAAGATATTATTCAAAAAAAAAAATAATAATAACTAGTGTAAAACAATTCAAATAGTTCAAACCAACGGTATAATTTATATAATAAACGAAACACGAGAAATTATAGTTGGTTTATGCATTATTGCTATGGACATTCGCCATTGGCCTTTATTTCTAATATTGAGCTATGTCAAATACGTCAACTTTTAAAATATCCATTTGACTATACACACAATTTTGAGTAAACAATTTGTATGTACACATATACTGAAGGCACAATATTTACATTTTTTTCTTTTCATAATCAATTAATGGAATATATTACAATCTTAAATATTCAGTAAGAATAAAAACAATTTAAAATCATAACATATAAAGCAAAAATAAAGATGACAACTTATTATGTTATTGTAGTTATCTCCCTTATCCATGTTAAAGTTTGCAGTTATCTGTACGAAGTCATATCTGCAGGTCACACATACATGATTGAATAAGTTCAGACAAAAGTGGGTTTAAGAGACTTTTTAATGTTGAACAACAACTGCTTCTGTAGCAATCAGTTAAACGCTTTGCATAGATTGCAATGATCTAATTGTGTAGTTAATCAAATCCAGTATTAGAATATTGTCACTTCATCAGTTAAAGTGTTTACGGAGTAATTATCAGTCAATCAATAAGTTTGTGGTGTAGTTCTTTAAATATTAGCAAGAATTGTCTGCCACTTTTCTTTACGCTTATGAAAAACTAATCATTTAACTATTATTAAACTGAACACTCAAAACCTAGGGTTATAGTTTAGTACTCCATAACTGCATTTTGTCTTACTTTTTTTACGATACATCAGTTAGAGATAAACTTACATTTTGTATTTACCCCAGACGTGTGTTTCGTCTACATAAGACTAATCAGTGTAGCTAGAATCCAAAAAGGTTGTAAGGCCAAATAAAGTATGAATTTGAAGAGCATTGAGGACCAGACCAACATTCTAAAAGTTTTGCCAAATACAGCTAAGGCAATCTATTTCTGAAGTAGAAAAGCCTTAGCATTTCATAAAATCAAAAATTTGGAAACAAGAGCAGTTGGAATATCATTTCAAATTCAAACATTAGGAGCAGTATGAACAAACAATACCAAATTGGTTAAATAACGTCTTTACCTGGGTCAGAAAAAAAAGGAGTGTTTTCGTAATGATTTTAAGGTCGCAATAACATTGAAATTTATCTAATTAATAATTTCCTACCAGCACATGGGCACCTTCTCCGAGGATTGTTACACACTCTTGGCAAAATGTTGGCTAGTTTTGACATTCAATCAAACTCTGTGAAAAGAATTAATTATACAATTCGTTCTAGTGGGACGCTTGTCGAAGGATTTGAGTACAAATCAGTGGAACAAAATAAATAAATTGATAAATCAGGTGATCTTAAACGTAATGGATTAATTTGTATGTTCCTATCCTACTCTCACGTTGTTCAGTGTACGATAACAGATGTGAATATCTATTTTCATACTAAAGACTTATCCCGTTGCCAAAATAGTGTGCAGTGGTGTATAGAAAAGCCATTGTTTCTGAAAGATAAAAATAGTAATACATAACATATATGCGATAGTTTTCAACAAAAGTAAACTTTCATATTTTGTTGAAATGATTGTAAGATATCGAAAACAAGAATTATAAGATATCGCACACAATATTGTAAGATATCGCAGAAAAGTACTGTAAGATATCGCAGAAAAGTATTGTAAGATATCGCAGAAAAGTATTGTAAGACATCGCATCAAATGTATTATTAGATATAGCACAAAAGTATTGTCAGATATCGCACAAAAGAAGTATTAGATATCGCACAAAGATGTTGTAAGATATCGCATCAACAGTATTATAAGATATAGCACAAAAGTATTGTCAGATATCGCACAGAAGTATACAAGCGGTCCAAAGGGGAGGGTTGAACAAGGTTTCAACCGCGAGTACTCTCATATCTGAACATGCTCTTACACATGTCAAATAAATCGTATAAAATATCGTGACCAATTTTATGTTAATTTGCTAATTTCATTACATTGTTTTACATTTGTCATTTCGCGGCCTTGTATAGTTTGCTTTGCAGTAGTCATAGTTATATTCTTGTTGATCGCCATACCTTGTCATGTAGATGGTAACTGTTAATGCCATTTGGGTTCTTATGACAAAGGTCTTATAATGAATGATGCAACATCTTGTTTTTAATAAAACTTAGCATTTATATTTTCATATATCATGTAGCCTTATTACGTGCACGGATTTCACACGTGAGTAGTTTTGTAATATTTTGAATGAGACCTTCGAATGGTAATCCATTATCATTTGATTATCAGCATGACACTTAGAGGAGGTACACACTGTTGTACACACCTATTTATATATAACCTTATTATGTGCGTGGATTTCACACGTGAGTAGTTTTGTAATATTTTGAAAGAGACCTTCGAATGGTAATCCATTATCATTTGATTATCAGCATGACACTTAGAGGAGGTACAAACTGTTGTACACACCTATTTATATGTTACTATATATATATATATAGGTAACGAGGTGCTTTTTATTATCCGTCAGAGGATTTTGTCTATTTTGATTATACCTGAAATCAAACATTGAAATCAAAAATATTGAAAAAAGTAAAATCACAAAAATACTGAACTTAGAGGAAAATCAATTCGGAAAGTCCATAATCACATGGCAAAAGCAAATAACAAAACACATCAAAAACGAAGGGACAAAAACTGTCATATTCCTGACTTGGTACATACAATTTCAAATGTAGAAAATAGTGGATTAAACCTTGTTTTATAGCGCTAACACTCTTACTTTGATGAAAAGTCTCATCAAATTCCGTTATATTTACGCAAGATATTTAGGCACATGTGACATTGACTTCCCATTATCTGTAAACCATGCTAACAAAACTCTTTTCTCCTATGAGTTATCTCCCGAAAATGTTTTTATTACATTGCTATCCAATTTGAAACCGATAAACTATTCAATTCAACTTATTTACCATGTTATGCAGACAAACGACGACTTAACAAATTATATAGCATATTTACCTGACGATATCGGGATATCAGTATTTAGTGGGATCTTAACATGTACTTGAAATTTGTTACAAACCAGTATTTAAAAAAAAAAAAAAAAAAAAAATGTCGAAATGTTCAGAACTTAATTAAATCTGTATTTTGGTAAAATGATGCAAGCATACGATTTTTATTGAGTCTTACTCTTTGAGAAGCAAATGATCTTTTACTACTGTATTTAAATATTGTGTAAAACGTTTATTATGAGCTATGAAAGTCAAGTGGCTCGAGCATTTTTCTGAGAAAGTTTAAAAAAGTTTCAAAAGTGTTTTTTTACAGTGGGTTAGCTTTCATTAGTCTTCACTATCCTATAGATTAACAACGTTTGGTTATATTTATAATTTAGAATCTTCATTGAAGCACGAAATACAGTAAGTTCATTATATTAACCTGCCATTTGTATGCAAGAGTGACATTCCTTAGTATTATGTGCCGATTCGACAAAAAAGTTATGCGAGTATTGTCTCCCTTTAACAGGTTTATTATTTTATAATTAAGTATAGGTTTCCGATATAATTTTGAATAATTACAAAATGTATCAATTCAATGTATTTCAGTTTTCGTTATTGGTGTATCGAAAACATTGATGTACGAATATACTTTCATAAGTTTAAAACGTTTAAAATGATTACATACCAATATAAAGAACCGTTCATCGTTTAAAAAAAAAAACTATAAATGAAAGTCGAATTATATAACTTTCCTTTATGATAGATTGATTGGGAAGGTAACCAGCGTTATCTATTATTAATCACAGAGAGGGACTATCAAGCAATTTTTAATTGTAGCTTAATTAACATTAGCACAATAGTCCACTTTAAACGAATGTTACTTTTACACAAATATAAGGACTTTGTTAGCTTAATCTACAAATTTTATTAGATATTATGAATTTTTATTACAATAGATTAATATGCTAAATCATAATACCCCTTAATAATATTGTTTACATTGCTATCGAATATAAAACTGATAAACAATTCTTATCAACCTATTTACCATGTTTTGTCGACAATTGGCAACTTTACAAATTAAAATATTTTGGCGGAAACAAAGGTATCTTCAAAAGAAAGGAAAAGATAATGTGACAGTAATGATAAGGTTATATCAGTATTACCATATGTACAAGGGACAAAGTCATTCATGTTATATAATAGACTGAAAATGTTTAAAGCAAGTGATCCGTGTTACCTGAAAAGTAAAATCACAAAATTACTGACCTCAGAGGAAAATCTAATCATGAAGTCAATAATCACATGGCAAAATCAATTGATAAAACACATCAAAAACGAATGGACAGGAACTGTCATATTTCTGACTATAATATACTGAAAATGTTTGAAACTTTTAAAGAATTACAAAAGACCAATTTTAAGCTAAATACTAATTTGCATAAAAACACAAATAGCTTTAGTACAAACCATTCCTTAAACACTATGTTTTGTAAACCACAGTTTTACTACTTTAAATGTAAATAGATAAAAGCACAACAATAAAATAATAAAAGAACAATATCGAATGTTATCCTTGAGATGAGATAACGTATCTGGTGTAAAAAGGGCTAAGAAAATGAAAACGTTTCGTTGTTTGGAATAACTTATCATTGAGTGATGGTGACTATCAACATTGTGTTGTCTTAAAATAATTTTCAATATTAGATTTTTGGAAATTTAATAAGGGACTTTCCGGTTCGAATCTTCATATTAATCTACTAGTGTGACGAGAATTATCACTGTTTGAGTTGCTAATTCTTATAACGGCATTATAGGCAACTGTCATATAGGTTGGGAATTAAGCTAGCTATGACCATTTTCGTTACATGTTCTAAGTTAGTCCAAATAATTATGACGTCTTGAAAGGCTATTATGATTTTTTTCTTTGACGCCTTACTTCGACGTCATAACGCCAAACTCATATTTTCAGTTGGACTTTGAGAGGGAATTTACTGCTTTATTAAAACGTTTAGCTGATTTCTCCTTAAGATGCTTCATTTTAGGAGTATAAAATATATTTTTTTAACCAACCTCAGTACATTTTGACGAACCTGAATTTTCGGATAATGTAAAACAAAGGTTCCGGAAATTCGGGTCTGTCCAAATTTTACCGGGTTTGGTGTAAAAATTATTTTACAATCTCCTAAAAAGAAATCAGATAAACGTTTTAAAAAATGCAGTCGACATGTTCCCGCCTCGGATGGAATTGTTATCTATATTATTATTTCTGTAGGGATTACTTGGAAATATTTTGCACAAACAAACACATAAACGGTAAAAAAAATTTATATATGCATTTTTTTAGCCTTCAATGAAAATTTGATGGTTAAATTGGGTCTCAAAGTTGAGAGCAAAATATGCTCTCAAAGTCCAACCGAAAATGGCTGCTTGAGCATTATGACGTCGAAGTAAGGCGTCAAAGAAAAAAAAAATTATAATAGCCTTTCAAGACGTCATAATTATTTGGACTAGTTCTAAGTAAGAAATTGCTTTGATTGATAGCGTTTGATTTGTAAGTTTGTATTGGAGTTCGATATTATTTTTCATACTTATTTTATGATAAGCGTTTCCGATATTTACCACCATCCTTGTATGCGCTTTTCAAAGGACCCACAATTGAAAATATTAACCGAATCAAACCAGTGTTCAAACAACCATAATCAGGAGCCTGTAATTCAGTGGTTGTCGTTTGTTTATGTGTTACATATTTGTTTTTGGTTCATTTGTTTTACATAAATAAGGCCGTTAGTTTTCTCGTTTGAATTGTTTTACATTGTCTTATCGGGGCCTTTTATAACTCACTATGCGGTATGGTATTTGCTCATTGTTGAAGGCCGTATGGTGACCTATAGTTGTTATTTGTCTGTGTCATTTTGGTCTTTTGTGGCTAGTTGTCTCATTGGCAATCATACCACATCTTCTTTATTATATTAGAACAACAGCATGAACAAAGAAGAAAAAAAAACATGAGTTATCTAAAAAAATTTTATGCAAATTTAGAATGAAGTTGGATGAAGATAGATGTCTTGTTCATGCTAAGATGCCAAACAGAGTGGGTAGGTTATGTCGTGTACACGTGTTATCACACGTTTATTTTTGTATAATATAAATGTCCTTCTGTGATTAGATATGACGTCATTTGCCAGTTTTGGATGTAGGACACACATAATAGGTAAAACTGAAAAAAATGGTGAACTGCAGTTAACAATAGGGATAATTGGAGTTAGATTTTATTAGCTGAATTCCAGAAAAAAACGTGTAATATATTGTGTTAGTAATATGTAAGCACATTTGGTGAAACAATTCATGCAATTTCATAACTGTCTCAAAGCAAACAATTCTTTACAATGCAAAACAAAGCTGTAACCACAATATTTTTTTTCAATATAGATTTACCTAGTAAAACATATCATTCATTCCAAGATTTTTACATTCCAATAAAAGTGTTACATTTTTGGCATTCTCTTTTACATTAATTGTTTAGACATTTAAATCTGAGATAGGTCCGTCATAAATTACAGTCAGATCTATATTTATTTTAAATCAATGATGTGCACTCATAATACGTATTTACGAGTTGATAAAAAAAAAATGAAGATAAAACATGTTTGAATATCCACAAGCGAAACTTTCAAATTCAAGTTACTATTGCATACTATGCTTATGGATATGGACTTTTTTGTTCTCATTGTTGATCGCCGTATGGTGTCTTACAGAAGCTAATGTTCAGCGCCCTTTGGTCTCTGCTGGAGATTTGTTTCATTGAAAAATATACGACAGCTTCTTATTTTTAGAAAAAAAATAGCATTTAAATTCTCTAAAATAACTTTATTGCGTTACAGTTTTCAAATGTAAGAATGTTTGTGAAACTTTGAATCAAACACTTTTAAATTGGAAATCTATTATCATATGATTATCAACATGACACTTAGAGGAGGTACCTTATCATATGATTATCAACATTATTCTAAGGGGAGGTACCTTATCATATGTTTATCAACATGGCACTTAGAGCTAGGTACCAAGGTTCCAAGACATTGTTGATAAATATTCCGTATCAACTTCACAAATAATACACGATGGTCTTGATGTATAGGTTCTGCGTACTGATGTTGTTTATCATCTTAACAACATGTTTTATAGTTCTTTCATTTGTCATTGTTCTATTATTAATATTATTTTTACTGTTGAATGGTTTTATGTGATATCCGTTTGACATGGCTCGATACTTATACATCTCGTTAATGTGTTTGTATTGTCTTTCATTTTTTGGTGGTGTGTTTTGTATATGCGACCTTTTGTATTTCTTTGGTTCTTATAACGTGACTCTGTAAAACGAACCCGTCAGTATGATATTGTTCTATTTTATGTCATTATTATATGTTTCTATTATGAATTACAAAATACGTTGAACAACAAATGTCAAAATCATTCAATCGCGTAGTGGAATTTATTATTTGTGGATTCTTATTAATTCTATATATAACTTTTGGACTAGTTTAAATGTCGGTCTATTTCTGAAATTTATTCTAACATACTTTTGATTTTTTAACCCTGTTGGCTAACATTGCCTATGTAAATTTTAAAACTGTGTGTATGCTCTTTGCACGACAAATCTATTTGACGTATACAATTTTCTGACGTCAGACACACAAATCAATAAATGTGCTTGGAGATAGGTGTTTTTGTGCTCTGTTAAATTGTTCCTTTTAAATTAAATATAACGGAATTTGACGAGACTGTCATTAAAGTGAGAGGGTTAGTGCTATAAAACCAGTTTTAATCCACCATTTTTTACATTTGAAAACGCCTGTACCAAGTCAGGAATATGACAATTCTTGTCCTTTCTTTATTTTATGCATTTTGTTATTTGATTTTGCCGTGTGATTATAGATTTTCCGGATTGATTTTCCTCTGAGTTCAGTATTTTTTGTGATTTTACTTTTTGATGTGTTAAGCCTTTGTCAACTGATTTGTATAGATCGTTTTTATTTTGTAATGCTATAGCACTGTCCCAGGTTAGTGGAGGGTTGAGATTCCGCTAACATGTTAACCCCCCCCCCCCCCCCCCACACACACACATTATGTATGTATGTGCCTGTCCCAAGTCAGGAGTCTGTAATTCAATGGTTGTCATTTGTTTATGTGTTACATATTTGTTTTTTTCTAAATTTTTTGATTTTTCTTCTGCTCCACGACCTAAATATTCGATCATCTTACTCAACTTATTTGTTTCTAACCTATGGAAAAATTCGGTAGCACAGTCGTGGTAATGAACATTGACTTTGTGTTTGTTGTTAACCCTGTCTGATCGAACACTTATTTACATAGCAGTAATCGTCCCTTTTGAGTTATTTTGTGAAAGCCACTCGTTGCAAACCGTTCAATTGTTAAAGTCCCGTACAACATACTATTGTACAACTCATAATCGTAGAACGAAGACAAATATACCTCATCATTGATTGGTGAGTTTGTACAAACATGTACATTACCAGTCATAATTGACCTGCTCTTCGACTGTAATCTAGATTAGTGGTATTTTATACAATATATGCCAAAAACTTGCACAATCATAACAATGTTTGTTTATAGCATCAAACATCAGAACTCGACATTACCATTCTAACCATTACAGGCAAATACCAGCCCAACGACTAAAGCATATATTAATTTTCATTTATCAACCAGCGTAGTTATCTGGATTGTCCTTTGACCTACCGAGAGCACATTTCAGTATATATATCTTGATTATATTTATCTTATATTAAAACTTTCAAAATATTACCAATGATAATGTTTATTGTAAACTGAATACTGTATAAGCTGACATGTATTTGTCAAAGCAGTGAAAAAGTCACCATGTATATGATCAAAGGGGAATTACCCTAATATGTAATTGAATTTTAAACTTCGTATATAGACAGTTTTAGCTGTTTATAATCTGACGTGCATAATGCAATAGTTATATATTTATTAAATTTAAAAAAACACAAAACAGAAGTAGATCAATGCTCAAATTTGATCAAATCAAGATACAATCGGAGAGGATCCGCATGCAAAACAAAACGACACGAGATATTATGCGTCGATAGGAAAATAGGCAATGAAGAGACGACTTGTTTAGTCCCTTAAGATCTAAGACACCGAACAAGTTTTTTTTTCTGAGTTGACATGTAAATGAAGGCTGCTGACCTTCAAACTGATTTTGAATAATAATCATGTTTCATTACGCTTCCTGTCAAATTTTTCAAATGATATGTGTGTCCAATGTTTGCAACAGTCCTTGTGCCCATTTTGTATAGAACTGCCGGGTCTTTAAAAGCTAATATGGTAAATCAATCTCAGTGCATCGTATTTTTGAAACGCGCACTAATATTAGATAATATATTTTAATGCAACAAATGCGTCAACAACATATTATTGTGAATAGAGTTATAGCCTTTGCCTATTTGAAGGTTAATTAAAAGTATGGTAACAAATCAGCTTGTAAATTAAATATCTGAGAATATGTAACATTACGCTTTATTATGTATAACGATATTATGTAATGACCGTTCTCCTCTACACGATGGCAAGTTAGCTTTTTACAATAGAAAATAACACTTTGAATAATTTAAATGCATAATTCATTGAGAACTGTGCGTTTGAACACTGGAAACAAGTACTCAATTTCAATGTTGAAACATCTAATGCCTATATGTATTCTGATAGCTTTAAAATATATATAAAAACGCAATCTGTCCAAATTGAATACGTTCAAAATATAACCCTAGATAGAAGTCACAAAAGAAGGGCGAACGACACCAGAGGGACATTCAAACTCATACATAGAAAACAAACTGACGACGTCATTACAAATAAAAGACAAACAGTATATAATAGCACCCAAGACACAACATAAAAAAATAAAGACAAAGTGACACTAACCGCATGGGATGATACCAAGTGCTCTGGAATGGTAAACATGCAGATCCTGCTCATAAAATATATCATTTTAGTTGTAAATGATATTTTGTTTTAAGATTATCATAGTTATCCATTACTTCTTTAGTTACTTTGGATTATTTCGTGTGACAATTATAGCAATGCTTTGGATGGCGTTCTCATATAGTGTGTCTAGATGTATATCAAAAGGCCAACACGTCGTGGTGTTATTTTGGGGGAATGCCTTTTATTCTGTCCGTTAGTGGTAAAGGTGAGAAAATATTTGTAGTTGCAACAAATGGAGGTTTTTAACAACCTTGACTGGCTATACAGTCCTTGAACGGTCGACCCTGGCTTGCGCCTTTTGGGGCATTAAATATTGTTTGTAGTTAACCGTTGCGGAACATGCATTTTCCTGACGATTTGAAAAGGATAATCATGCATAAGAATATACGCATCATACATTGTATTATATATGACATTTATTAACTGCTACCTCATCATACATTTGACTGGAAAATATCAATAATTTTCATATTTATCTATATATCATAAAATGTCACGACAAAATGCGAGGGTATTGTGTTTATAATAACAAAGTATGACAATAACATGTTATTTCCTGAAGTAATGGTACCAACATAAAGTCACGATATTAAATAATGCCGACATTAAATTAGAAAAAAAACCATATCGTTGGCGTCAATAAAATCGAGAAAGTAGACCAATCATTTGGATTTTGATGCAATTGTCAGTGAGAGTTTTAGCTAGCTATAACACCTGGTTTAATCCACCACTTTTTACATAAGAAAATGGCTGTACCAAGTCAGGGATATAACATAAAGGCAACAGTAGTATACCGCTGTTCACAGTTGTTATCCATTCGTTTGATGTGTTTGAGATTTGTTTTGCCATTAGATAAGGGACTTTCTGATTTGAATTTTCTTCATGGTCCCATATTTTGGTGATTTTACATTTTGTTTTACAAATGAGTATCGGTTAGTTGTGCGAATTTCTTTTAAGAAAAAAGGAAGTTATAAAAGTCGAACTTATATTCATTTACTTTATAAAGGTAGATGTGAACTACCTATATAACATTTTGGGATAATTTCTGGCTAAGAGACTGAATTGATCTATTGTTGTCATATTTATAGCAGTATCGTTTCATTTTTGAGACTACTCAATATGTTTATATTATTTTACTCTATGGTACCGCTTATCTTTTCTAATTTTGGAAATTTTACAAACAGCTAATAATTTGGACTGTATATACGATAGAGAATTAAGCTTCAAACAATTAGTCCTGGCTGGATTGTGTTTTGTTAACATGATGGTGCCTGAAGTCAAGGTTTAGAATAGTGTAACAATTTTATTCAATGGTTATCATGACTATAACAGTTTGTCTCAAATTCAATATTTCGAGAAGGGATTTTACTTTTCAATTAAATATATCAAAATCTAAAAAGCTTTGAAAATGCATGTTTATTCACTTTCAAATTGATTTTTAACACTACCAATACAAAACTTATATCACAGCCATTTTGTCATGTTTTTGGGTTGTCTCTTTTACATGTAGCACTTATCCAATAATCTGATTATGCTCGTTGTAAGTCTTCTATTTGTTGCTTTTATGAATTTCTGTTTTCAAAATATTTATCCTCGTCCGTCTTAAGGTTATCAAAATTGACCTCTGGTTTTGCCCTTACTCTTCCGAACATCATTTTCAACTACAAATACAATAAAAATCACAATAAAGTAATGCTTCTAAAATTTGATAGATCATGCCGCAATACAGGGGCCATGAACAACATAAACCTTATCCTGTGTACAAAGTGCAAATCTAGAAGTTCCTTCATGAACTAGGAGACTATAATAGTTTTTATAATTTCGAGGTTTCGGTGTTGATTTACAAGTTGTGTTGTTTTTAAAGTCTGATATCATTGCTTAAATATGAATATAATGTAACACTTCTCTTAAAACGACGATGAAAATGGGAAGCAGAATAAAGGAAGACATTACCACATTTTATCTGTCAAACAAACCCATCGTGTGTCCGATTCGCACTTTCTTCGCAGTGTTGGTTTTATAAAAGGTTAATTTTGAAAAGAAAATCGAGACAAAATAAAATTTCGGTAACATTTAAAAACACAAGGGACTCAATAAACAAATAAACGCGAAAGAGCGACACGACGGTATGCATGTGGTAAACAATATAAGTCTCTTGATAATTCCAACAAAAGAATATAACTGATTGCATGTTGTTATCTCTTCATTTGCTCACATTAAGGATTATGTACCCTTTTGTTGACTCAATTTAAAACATATGGCAATTTTATAGAAAATCCACAGCCTTTCCTCTTGAACTCTCATATTTGAAAATTCGTTGCTTGATATATATAGGTTTTTTGCATGCAATGCGAGCAATTAGTTCCTTTAAACAAATACATTTTTTAGGGTGCGCTCAACTTTCGTGACTCAGCACGAGGTATTTTGAAATTTAAAGGTTGGTTAGAAAGATTTGCACACAATAAACGCCAACACATCATAGAAAAACAAGTAAGTCATCAATGTTCTGATTTTTATTTACAAAATTCTCTATATTAAAGTCTGTGGATTTTTCCTTTTTCTATCTAACGCAATGTAATGTTTTGCACTAAATTTCCCCTCAGTATATGTACACAATGGCCCTTCTCTACTATTCATTGTCTTCGCTGTTTTGATACTATTACATTACATGGCTACAGAAGGGGCCATAAACCTTAATTATATATTAGACATAAAATCGTATGCGGTGCACTCGATATGGTTCAACAAGAACCTGTCTTCATATGCTATTTGTTTCCTCTCGTTCACCTAGTAAAAAATAAAATCCGAGAAGAAACAAAAAACTAAAAGGAGAGGACTACATTTTGAAATGTAATATATATATAAAACTGACAATTATTAGTTGCTTTGACTATATCCTCTTTGTAATCCACACTGACATAATGTATCTGAATAGATTATGAATACACAATTAATTGTAAGTTTAAAACAACACTTTCACTAATAACGACATCTCTTTCTTCGTTTTTTTTTTGCATTTAGGATATACTTTCATCACTTAATCCATTTTGAAACACAAAACGCATGTTAATGTGTACACGGAAACTATGAGCGGAAAATATGAGAAGTCCTTGCGCACGCAAAAATCATTATACGCATACCCTGTGTCTTATTTTCTTCATGAAGCAATACACGTTTTTTACCTTTAGCTGTACTCTCTTTTTGTCTATTTTTTTAATTTGATCTCCTTTTAATAGACGCAAAATTTAGGATATATTTTAATGTAAAGAAAATGTATTCACAAATTAATTTTCATACTTGATGAAAATAAATCATTGCTTGCTTTTTCTTTTGTTTTATCTTTTTTTTAGTGTTTAAACACTGTTTCTTAGTAAGATATAAGCGTCTAACAGTCCATTCTGTAAAATGTGGAACAGGTCTTCGGCCTGCGACCTCAGACCTGTGCAATATTTTACAGAATGGACTGTTATCGGCTTAAATATCTTACGTAAGGGAGGAAAGATTCAAAATTACATTTAATATCTACTATACTATTTATAAAACTCACCGGAACTATAAATTGGTTGTAGACAATGTACTTTATAAAGCATCCCAAGTTTTTAATTTATTTTTTATTTTACATTTAAAAAAAAATATCAACAACACAGAAACAATCCAATGTTAGAAAGATTTTGCCTGTATCTTGCTTAATATTTAATTTCAGATTGAAGTATCGATCACAAACTTTCTTATTACATTGTATTATGCAATGATAAAACTATACATTTTAAATACTAAGGCTTTTCTACCTCAGGCATAGATTACCTTAGCTGGATTTGGAAAAACCTTTAGGAATGTTGGTCCTCAATGCTCTTCAACTTCGTACTTTATTTGGCCTTTTTAACATTTTGGATTCGAGCGTCACTGATGAGTCTTTTGAAGACGAAACGCGCGTCTGGCGTATATACAAAATTTAGTCCTGGTATCTATGATGAGTTTATTTACTATCTATGTAAATAATGTTTGAAACATTGTCTTTTGTTAAATTACTGCTGATGAAATGTGTTTTTTGAAGAAAAAAAAGTTGTTTGACACCAGGAATTAAATATTTCATATTAACTTGTGTAAGGCTTAAACGGAACTCGGAATTTTGAGGAAAGACAAAACTAGTGGAATTATAACAAGAGCAATATCATGTGTACATCTGAGTTATTAGGAATTAATAAGACGTTGATTTTTTTTTTAATTTTCTAAAATCATATTATCGATCTTATTTATTTTCTTTAGTCTTAAAGGGGAACTGGCTGTAAAAATTTAGTCAACCGATTTGACTGAAATTCTAATATTTGATTTATAACACTCTAAAACATTTTTAAAACGAATATCCAAATTACAATAAGTCTAAAATAACCAATTAACAAAGCATGTACAAGATAATAAGTAAAATAAAAAATACTGAACTTAGAGGAAAATCAATTCGGGAAGTCCATAATCACATGGCAAAATCAAATAACAAAACACATAAAAAACGAATGGACAAGAACTGTCATATTCCTGACTTGGTACAGGCATTTGCAAATGTAGAAAATGGTGGATTAAACCTTGTTGTAAAGCGCTAACCCTCTCACTTTGATGACAGTCTCAACAAATTCCGTTATATTTACATTGATGCGTTAACTAAACAGACACAATAAATAAAATAGTCTAATATATATCAGAATTTCGTGTGTATTTTAGTGTAGACGCCATCTGATGAAAAGTAAAGATGACCTCTGAATAATACGTAACGTCGGTCAAATAACCCCGTATAATAAACAGTAATTTATATTGCAACCTGGTGCAATTCAGTTTTGAAAGTTCTGTTTGTTTCATTGTTTCGAACAGCGGTATACTACTGTTGCCTTTATAGGTTGAAACAAGATAATTAAATTTTTTTACCTGTATACATGGTGTATGAATTATTTATTTTCGATAAAATCAGACAACAAAATTCTTCACATGAACACATAATTACATATATCATCACAATCATGTTAAATAATGAGATGTAAAAGTGATCAAAGAGAAATGCCATTTCATTATACAGAAAGACAGATTATATGTGTATTGTTAAGATTGTAAACTAAAGACATTTGATCAATTGTACCTTGACTTTTCGACTGATAAACTGGAAGACAAGGAAATGTTCGACTTAAAGTTAGTGTTATACTTACTTTATATAGGAACTATAAGTGGGCAAATATCAAGACATGATCGATGTCCATCTGTATGCTCTGTATATCAACTAAATTGGAGCAAGGTATGTTTCGTTAAAAAAATAGTGCTATTTATTCAAGATTTGAAAATAGTTTTTCGTTCTTTCCACTTTAAGTGGCAATTCTTACCTTTCATACCTTTACTAACATAATGTGAACTCCTCCAGTGTCCAGCATGAAGGACATTAAAGTTATTAACATTCATGTATGTTCTGATTAAATCAATAGTCATGTATGAAAATCATAAAACGTTTGAACGGTAAACTAATAATAACTTAATCCCATCAAATTGCGTAAGATTCAATGACAATGACCGGTCCACACCATGACAAGTGATAAGGGTAAGTCGGGTCGAGAAATTGTCAGATACTGTGGATTCATTATTATTCGTGGGATATCAATTTTCGTGGTTTTCGTGGGTACAGGTAAACCACGAATTTAAATGTTCAACGAATCACACATTTGCTATTGTTTTGTAACACATTTTGACAAAACCACGAAATCAAATATCCACGAAAATGCAAGAATTCCCAAATCCACGAAAATTGATACCCACGAAAATAAATGAATCCACAGTACTTTAAGTTCATTATTTTGCAATAACGAATAAAAATACGTCAACCAGAAGTTTTGCTATAATTTCATAAACATGTCGTTCTGTATTGGTTTAGTTCGTGGATCTTTTGCTGTCGTATGTAAGGCAACAGAAAGTTTGGGCTTCAAAAGTATACATAATTATTGACTTTATACAGAAAATTAGCCCGTTTAAAACAACAAATTTTTAAAAATAATACGTAACTACAAAGTAAAATAATTTCTTTAAACACTGCAAACAAATCACTCTGATTTGTATGGGGGTATTGTCATAAAGTGTTTTGGAATGAACAGTGGTATAGCAAACATCGAATCCTCTCACATAAAGTGTGTTGGAATGAACAAAGGTATAGCAAACATCGAATCCCCTCATAAAATGTTGTCACACATATGAAGTTTTATTTTCCAGAAATAACTTTTTTATTGTGTAACACCAATAACTCAGGACGGATCAAAAAGAACATACAAGATAAATTATACATTTAAAACAAAATAGTTCCTAACAATTGACGTATGTTTGCTATAATGGTGAATACGTTAGTGATCAAACGATAGTTGAATGACCTGTGATCACTCAAGCCCTGTTTTGACAGATAACTTTGAATTATAGAAAATAATGTAGAAATTTAAAAAATGTTGACATATTTCGTCATTTCTCAGTTTATAAGTAGTTGATTTGGTAATACTTAAGTAACGAGAATTATTCCGTTCGTATGTGCAATAAAATAAATGTTGATATGTTCACTACAACAAGAGTAGTTAAAATAATATGATGACATGCACTTTCACTTCATGTTCTCTTAAGCCAATATACGCTTCATAGACATGCTATATACATGGATTAAAACATCAAAAGCGCGTTTCATCTACATCAGACTTATCAGTGATGCTCGAATGCACATGATCAAACTATACAAACTTAAAATAGAAAATATAAAATAAGATAAGAGGTATCGTTTTGAAGAAAAGAAACACTTTTGGTGTCAATCGTCAATTGTATTACGTTAAGAAGCAATGCTTTGAAAACAATAACGGTGTAAAACGTCAAATGAAATAGGGTCGAAAGAATTACTTTGAAAAAAGAACTGTTTTGTCGTATCACGTTGATTGGAATAAGATAGAAAGTATTGCTTTAAAAAAAAAAAAACTGTTTTGTGTAACGCGTCATTTGGAATAAGATAAAAAGTATTGCTCTAATAAATAACTATTTTGTTGTCACACGTCAATTGGAATAAGGTCAGAAATATTGCTTTGAATAATAACGTTTTGGGCGTAACACGCCAATTGGTTTAAGATAGAAAGTATTGCCTTAAAACTAACTTTAATGGTGTAACACGTCAATTGGAATAAAGTAGGAATTATTGGTTTGAAAAAATAAAACTGTTTTATTGAGTAATACCATTAATTCACGCCCTATACTAAAGAACATACCAGATATCATACATTTAAAATAGTTCTTATACATATATCTATATATATATATATTTATTAATATGTTGAATTCTTTTGTGACCGTTGATCACTCAGGTGTAATATTTTGACAGATTACTTTGTATGATAGAAATAATGCAGAATCTATTTAAAGCTTTAGTTTTTAAAATATTTAAAATTGTAAAGCTTTTGTTTTCTTAAATTTCTCAAATATATATAATTATGTGGTGTAAACAGCATCAACTAAAGGATAACTTTTTTTGTATACAAGATGGAAGGTAGATGGTATAGAATGAGTGAGTTCCCCGAAAGAGATCCACGGTTACAGAATCAGACCTGTTTATCAGAAATAAAAGAAGTAAACAATGATGGTACTATAAGTGTTTATGCTTCCTGGCTCAACACATTGTAAGTATACAATCACGAATATATAGATGGACGGATCAATGGGTTAAATTTGATAAACACACAGCAAATGGGATATCATGTATATGGTGACCTGTCGAGTAAATATCTTATGTGTATTATATTTTGAAGACCATACTTTGACCTGTAATGGTTTACTACTTTGGTAGGGAGTCGCTTCATTCGCACTCATACCAAACCTTCTTATATCTGCGTTCAGATAATTGTTGTCCTCTAGACTTCAAAGCACTTTTTTAGATTAAAAAGAATGTCGTTTAAATTCTTGTTAATTTGTCTCCATATTAATATTAATTATGATGTAATTAGTATGTACTAAATTTATTTTGTTCGGTTATTTATTATTTGTATGTATTGGAGAAGCCGTTCTAAGTTGCAAAACTTGTGTCTAATACTATTGTTAATGTGTTGTGAAATAAAATATGTTTAAACTAAGGCACTTTTGATTAAAGCCACGATCTAACACATTCGTATATTTTGTGTGAGTAAAATAGATTCATGTTATCTTAAACATCTTATTTTGTTCAATTTTGAATCATATTTTATGAATTGTATGACTCACAGTACTGGTCAATTCTTCCAAGATATGTTTGTTGGTAGAATTATACCAGATGCAGAAAATCCAGGAATGTCCACATTTGACGGAACACTTGACTGTAAGCTTTCAAGTAATGTTAGTACTGTATTTCTGTTAGTGATACTAGTTACAATTTGGGAATTATAATATGATGTCATCTTTTCCCTGAAAAATAGTAAGACATTGTTATAAAATTGAGAATGTAAATGGGAAATATTTCAAAGAGACAACAACTCGACTGAAGTACATGAATCACTCTAAAATCTATTAAGAAAACGACACTTCTAGACCAACATTAATCTGAAACGGTAATTTTGGAATGAATAATTCGAAAAAAAGTTGGAAAGTTTTTTTTTAGGCTTTCGGTCAATTTTCTAACTTTCCAACTGTAATAAATTCAACACGGTGAAGACAATTGGCTTGCTGTAACTCACGATCTATTCAGTCTTTGCCCGGATATTTGTTGTTTACTTGCATAAATTAGCTACTGAAAAGTATATCCCTGAAAGCATACAAATAAAACAGATTTACTAACTAGAACTTGCATCTTATGTTTCAGCTGTTCCGCAGTATGAATATTCTATAATGGCGGTACAATATGACAACTTCCATTTACTGTATGGTTGTGAAGACGGCAAAGGAAGGCAAGATAGTTTAGGTTCGTATTAAGCTATAATTATACAACCATCATCAGTAGTGAGTTGGAGTTGGAGATCATCCCTTTTCTAATTTTGATGCTATTTCCTGACCGGTGTGAGAAAAATATGTCTCCTCACTCATGTTGTCACTATTGAAAAGTCTGTTTTCAGCAAATGATTGGTTGACATTTAATTATGACGTTAAATTTTCTTGTTTTCTTCTGAATTTTCTTATTGTGAAGTCATGAAAAAAGGCGACCATGCCTGATGACGTCACATCAAAAGTACACAACTTTCCTCAAATCTTTGAAAAGGAAGGATAAAAATCACGCTCAACAGTTAAATTTTAATTATTTAAAAAGCTCGGCCTTTAATTATTAAAATTTAACTGTCTCGAGTGGAGAAATATGGTAATACACTTGCTGCAGTTGTGGAATCTATATAAGTATTTGGAGGATTCTTGTTGCTTAGTTTTTAGTGTTTTCTATGTTGTATCGTGTGCACTATTGTTTTTCTGTTTGTGTTCTTCTTGTTTAGCCATGGCGTTTTTTATCTATGAATTTAAAAGTACATCTGGTAAGTTTCGTCCCTCTTTTGAGGGAATTGATATCGAAGGATAATATATCCAACATGTTCCGATAAAAAAATACTTGCATATAGTGGTTACTTTCTGAAAATTGTGCACATGTTTATAGTAGACAACATCATGATGATGATACATAAATTGGTTATGTTTGCTCATACAAATTGATTATTGGCTATTACCCATCATCCTTCTATCGTCTATGGCAAGTCAACATTAACATGCCATATTATCATTGATGTTGACATAAAGCAGTCATATTAAGTCAGGGTAAAACTAGCAGAGCTCAATTGTTGATAGTTCCTTTGCTTTCAAATGATTATAATTGAGCGGTCCTGGTAAAAATAGCTATACAAAAAATGTTTTCGGCGCATGATGTTTTTGACTTTTTTAGCAGTTGTTTTACTGTTGAAGCATCATATAGTGTGAATTTGTTAAGTAATTGGTATAAGAGATCATATTTCATGACATCCTATAGTATTTGACACGTTTGGTAGTGGCGCTACAAATTGTGGTTACACTTTTCTAGCATGATCCTGAAAATAAAGATCGATTAACTTCATGTATCCAGACTGTATTATTTCAAATTAAAAATACAACAATATTCCCGTAAGGCGAGGTACCAACAAGATAACCTCGGACTTAAACATGGAAATAAAACATACACATTATCGTTAACACAATATCAAAAAATTAAAATGGAAACCAGAAAATTAAATTTATATTTCATTTTTTAGTATAACGAGAATGATATATAAAAAACACGTGTAGCAAAATGAAATTTTCCTTTCTTTGTAACCCGCTTAACATGCAATAATAGTATCTATGTAATACATTACTACAAACGCTTAATGGTTTTTGTCTTTTTATATTTGTAGAGACTGCATTTATTTTTTCACGTACACCAGAGCCATTGGAGAGATCTCAACTAGATAGCATGTCCTGTCTTTTGAGAAGTAACGGCGTAGATCCAGATAACTTCTTGTTCGTTGACCATAGCAGTTGCCCAAATCTACAATAGAGGCTCACAAATGTATTCTTATTAGATATCCAAAAAAAAATACATGTTTTTAATTAGAAATATATGTTATATACATGATGTACACAAATCTTTTTTTATGAGTTGTTTTATGATAGTAGCTGGATAATTATGTTATTCATTGTTGGGTTGTAAATGAAAACAACAAAAACTATATTTAGGAAAAATTGAAATGGAAAGTTGTTCATCAAATGTCAAAATTAAAAGCTAAAACACATTGATTACAACTGTCATTTAAGGTCTTTTACAGCTGTCTATGCTCATTGTTCAAGTCCATACAGTGATTTGTGGTTGTTCACGTCTATTTCATTTTGTCTCTTGTGGAGAGTTATCTAAAGATATTTTTCTCTGAAATAATCGATCAAAAGTACACTGTTAAAATACTTTTATCAATATCATGCAATTCATTACATGACGTCACAAAGCATAACTATATCGGTTATCAAGTATTATAATGGGGTTCGTGTTTTTTATTCTTAAGTTTTCTATGTTGTGTCATGTGTACTATTGTTTGTTTGTTTGTCCTTTTCATTTTTGGCTATGGCGTTGTCAGATTATTTTCGATTTGTGAGTCGACTGTCCCTCTGGTATCTTTCGTCCCTCTTTTATCAATTATTTAAATAGCAACCGTACAATATCGTTTTTGATATCCGTAGTTTTCTATCTACATTCGAAATATATAGTCTAACATGTGGCTCTCACTAAAGAAATCAAAATAGTGTAGATATACGAATTAATAATATAACTACATATTACCGTAATCGTTTTAGCTCCGCCACAGTATCCGATTTCTCTTATGAAGATAAAATACGACAATTTTCATTTGTTTATGCGTGTGAAGATTGACAGAGTACTGGTCTAAGTACGCATATGTCTCTGACGTGTGTGCTGAAGAATTTCTTTTGATGATGTATATTATGTATGAAAATTTCATGAAGTATTTTCACAAAAAAAAAAAAAGAACCGTCCTAAAAATATATACAATTAAACTATAAATGAATTTAGGGATTGCAGTGGCCAATATAGAGTTGTTTCTTGTGTACAATTTGGAGTTTAGTATGACGTTTATTATCACTGGACTAGTTTACATATTTGTTTAGGGGCCTGCTGAATGACGCATCCGGTTGGGGAGTTTATTGCTGCATTGAATACTCATTGGTTGTCTGCTCTATGGTCGAGTTGTTGTCTCCTTGACACATTCCCAATTTCATTCTCAATTTTATATCAATTTTGAACAATTATAATAATTGTTTAAGCTAGGGAGCACAACATATCCTCTGGAAATAAATGTACATGGTCTGCACACCCACTCAACCACCCCAATACGACATATTTTCAAGATATGCTTGTTCAAATCAATGATATATTTAGAGAACAGAAGACCAATATGACTGTACACACTTTTGTCTTTTTCCCGAAACAAAACAAAGTAACGTATATTTCATATATTTATAAAAAAAAAAATATATGCAGAATATACGAAGGAGAAAAATCGTAGGCCTAAGAAAAACAAACAACATCATGGCTTAAACAAATACACAATCAGTCTACACAATATTCTATCCATTTAAAAGAGGGATGAAAGATACCAGGTGGACAGTTAAACTCATTAATCGAAAATAAGCTGATAAGGCCTGGCTAAAAATGAAAGAAGACAAACTAAACTACAACACATTACAATAAGATTTTAACACGTTCATCTTCATGTTTTATAAGAGAGGCGAAAAATACAAAAGAGACGTTCAACTTTGTGTATTCGTGCCTTTAATATTTGATCATGCGCTTTTACTTTCTGCCTTTTATTACCTCATTATTACACATTAGTGTGTTTTATAGAGATTAAGATTAAAACACAATGTTGACTTTTGTACTCCTAATTTTTGACATTTTTACCTATCATGTCTGTTTGTTTTGTTCACACATTGTTGTCAATATAATGGAATGTGATGCGACTGTCATAAAAGTGAGAGGTATAGCTAGCTATAAAACCAGGTTAAAGCCATCATTTTCTATATTAGAAAATACCTGTACCAAGTCGGGAATACGAGTGTTAGTATTCATTCAATATTAAGGTAAGTATTCAACAATGTTTCACAACGTGTTTACTTCTAGTCGCATTTGAATAATGATCTGTGTTAGGAAGTGAAATCGGATAGAGAGTATAGAATTGATTGCCAGTGGACCTTTGTCTTATAGACATACGAATGAATAGTCAATCATTTAGTGTATTCTGAGTCGTATTAAAAAGTGAAAATGATTATTAATTAAATATTGTCATATTTGCAGAAACTGCATTTATCTTTTCCCACAAAACAGAGCCAATGAAGGAGTGCACCTTGAAGGAAATATATTGTTTGCTCAGAACTTATGGTGTAAAAATTTGAGTATTTCTCGGATTGTATTCACTTATTTATTTATAAGTCTTACAGTCTTTATTAACTTTAAAATCAGAATTGTTAATTCGAGATTTGAAATAAAAAAAAGTAATGGTATGATGCTTTTTGTGCTATATTGCATATCCGGCCAAAACAAAACATTACAATTTAAGTTTCCTTAAATCACGAGATTCAATACGCTATACAAATTCTGTAAAAAGTTGCTACTCCATAAAATTCAGTATTTATATATTGTGACGTCTTTCTAGAATCTGAGACTACCATAGCATAAAAGTTAATCCAACAAACTCGTCATAGCTACTAGCATTAAAGTTTAGAACGCCAGATTCGTGATTCGTATTCAACAGCATCATTAGAGACGCGCAAACAATGTAGTACTCAAGACGTGCGGTTTGTCTACACAATAACCATTGACGCTTGAATCATCACTTTTGAAGAGCCAATCAACGCATGGAGTTGAACAGAGTCATACCACTGTGTTGACTTATTTGTGAACAATAAATAGATGGAGGATAATCAGTTATGTGCTATCAGAAATCATTTAATTAATAGATAAGCAGTATGTTATTCTTTTAATTAATATAGTACACAGAAGATTACCCAAACTCAGTATAAAACAGTGTTTTTATTGTAGATTTGGACATACTAATATATTATGCATTCTATCTGTCTCTTTGACACATGCCCCATTTCCATTCTCAGTTTTATCGTTGACAGCGACAGTTTAAGAATTCATTTTTACATTTGAGTAACTGCTTTTGTAAATAACCAAAAGGATTATGAGGATCACAATTCATTTTCTATATAAAGCCACGAATAGGACAACTTTTGAATTGGAAAGAACGTTGTCGCATTGGCACTCATGCCACACCTTCTTATATCAAATTGATAGGAATAAACTTTACTCTTCAACTCTACAACATAACAATGTTTTACGTATAAATACCCAACGCAAAATCATGAATATATACAGCAATAAAATGGGAGACGATGAAACCCAAATCGGTATATTTTAGTCAGCATTCCATTCATAAGTTGATCCTTTTAATATAAATGTATGTTTCAACAACTGGAATAATTTGATCTCTCAATTTCACATCTTTAAATAATAAGTAAATATTTAGTTGGTATGAAGATATAGAGTAGACGCTTATACTGTGGATTCATTTATTTTCGTGGGTATCAATTTTCGTGGATTGTTGAAAACTTGCATTTTCGTGGACATTTGATTTCGTGGTTTTGTAAATCTCTGTATGCAAAGCCTATTGGAAATATGTTGTTTGTTGAACATTGGAATTCGTGGTTCACCTGTACCCACGAAATCCATGAAAATTGGTATCAAACGAATAATAATGAATCCACAGTAGTCATAGTCACGAGATTGTTTTTATTTTGAATTTTGTGACATTTTGTCAATTGGGTCCAGAATAGCTTGATTTGAAAATGGATTTTACTCATTTGGTAAAATAGATCAAACGTTTGTCCTTTGTTCTGTGACTAGTTGCTTCATTAAAGCGTTTGTCTAAATGTTATTTCTCCTTTACTGGTTTGAACATGTAAAACAAACGTTTCTACATGGCGTGTCTGCACATTTGCATAATATAGAGCATTCATTAGACTGTTACATATGATCACCAGGAATTATATGTAGAAACATAAGAATGGTATTGAGTTTCGGAAGAACATTCTTTGTTGTTATGAACTTGCTGGTTATGTTTTGGTCCTGTTAAAGATTCGAGGTTAGCTGTATTTGACCCAAGACTCGAATAGTAAATGGTTATTGCAGCTTATCCAAATGGTGAAGTTGAAATCATCTCTTCGTAAATTTTACGGACGCCATCACGAGTTGGTTGACCGTTATGGAATAACCGTTTCACAAATGATATCGGATATGTTCCTTTCGTCGTAACTACAATCCTCTTCCCTTTCATGAATGTGACCTATCGAATTAGACTATTCACCGGATTTGTTATCACATAAGCAACACGACGGGTGCCGCATGTGGAGCAGGATCTGCTTACCCTTCCGGAGCACCTGAGATCACCGCTGTTTTTTTGGTGGGGTTCGTGTTGTTTATTCTTTAGTTTTCTATGTTGTGTCGTGTGTTCTGTTGTTTGTTTGACATTTTCATTTTTAGCCATGGCGTTGTCAGTTTGTTTTGGATTTATGAGTTTGACTGTCCCTTTGGTATCTTTCGTCCCTCTTTTATCCAGAACCTATAACAGGGTGGATACAGCCAGTTAATAGTACTGCAATTTAATTATTCTTATTTTTCGATTGGCCTATGAAACTTACCGTGAAGAAGATACAAGAAAATTCATACATGCACCTGTAGTGTCGCATTCACGGTGGATTTTTTACGGTCAACATTGTCAGATGTAATTTCTGATTTCTCGTTCAAATATTATTTTTCTTATGCAATTTACAATTGATTTGTATTAAGCGAATAGTAAGTTTTTGACAATAATAAATCAGACAGTTTAACAAATATTGCTCTAGACTCGTCTGAGTTCTAATGATGGATCAACAGAAATGACAAAATGATAAGAACAGAAAGTCGTACTCGTAAAGCATTTCAAATATTTCCGTTTCAAAATGTAAGAAAACACTTAACATTATTTAAACAATTGACGATTATAAGTAAACATATATAATACAAATGTAATGTATGCATAACCACAAGTCCAAAGCGAAGTAGTGTATGCATACGAAAGTTGAAACCGGAAGTGAATGTCCAATATTAGCCAATTGGATTTCTATCTACATGCCAACGCCATCAGTATTGCACATGCTTCTATATTCGTATTATGGATGATTGTGTACATCATTTTAAAAACAAATAAAGTTATACTTCAATTTCCGATGATGTAAGTGTTTAACACTGATACACAGCAGCTTTTCATCTCTTTGTTTTTATAAAAAAAATAAAATACATCTTCTGAACAAAAGATTGTTTGTGTCTCTTTTTTTTGTTTCCCCTTCTTTAAATAACTGCCTCAAGTAATGCTATATTGAGCTCGTAAGAAACAATTGTTAAGCTTACATTCAAGAAATTTGTTTTTCTTTTAATTTTTAACCTTTTTATTTTCGGCGCCCTTTAATCATTGTTTATAGTTAACTTAATCGGTATTTGTTTTTCGTTGTTGTAGGCCTTACGATAATCTATAGTTGTGTAATTGTATTGATGTAGTGACTCTTGGAGAGTTGAGTTATTGACAATCATACCACATCTGTAATGATTCTAAAAACTGTAAAAACTACTTAATCTTTGTTTTTAATTTGTATCTACATGTGCGTAACAAAAAACAGAACCAAAATGAAAGTAAAAATTACGTCAAGCTATGTATGTGCACGAGAAAAAAATTAAAACATCGAAACATAGACTTAACAAAATTGTAGGTTTGATTTCACTTCATTTTATTTCCTTACTGTGAAGTTTAACAAGTATTAAACACTGATAATATCTTTCAATCTTTTTGATAAAGTATGAAACAATGATAATTTCTCCACGACAAGTATTGTAAATTTCCAGCCGAAAGTTTTTCTTATCTCGCTTTCATCTTTCTACAACTGAAACGTTATATCTTAGAAGTAGTGTGGTGGTCTGGGGTTACAACTATAAAAAAAAATCTGTATCGAGCAAAAAGTAAGAATTCTTTCATTCCTGGAAAAAAAAAAAATTCAAAATACTGGTAAGGAAAGTCTCTAACTTAATGACAAAATCAAAATCTCGAACACATCAAATGAATGTATAACAATTGTCATATTCCTGATTTGGTACATAGTGGTGGAATAAACCTGGTCTTAAAGCAAGTTAAACCTAGGATAGAGTGACAATAAATTCGTTAATGCATTTTCTTATGTATGAAATGAGGGATTGATATGTTATCTCAGATCAAAAACACGTCAAGGGCTACTGGCATTGCATTGATAATAAAACGTAGATACTTAAATCTAACTTCACCTTCACATGTAAGTCATAATCAAACGTAATAATTCAAGATAAATATTAATAATGATAATGTCGAGATGAATGTCCTTTTTCGAAATGTTTTACAAACATGAAAACAATCTACATTACAAGTAAACGTCAGTAATGCTATCACACGTGTTTGTCATTTCAATTGATATAGTGTGTAGTATAAAGTAAAATCACAAAAATACTGAACTCCGAGGAACACTCAAAACGAAAATGTGTGTGTATAACGTTTAGAAAATCAGGCACTGCGGTTTCATTAAGAGGATAAGACCAGGAACAAACAATGACCATGCAACTCAGGAGGTATATCATATTTTTAATCTTTTAATTGTTTATTTTGATGGCTCTGTAAAATATTTCACCTCTAAATTTTTACGACATGTTGGTACTAACAGTAAATAGAAAAATATAAACGATGATTTGATTTATTCCTTCATATCCTGTTTATGTGTCTGATCAGCACACGTGTTTTCTTTTAGTGGTCGTTTTTGTAAAGGAGGGCTAGATGATGTTCATGTAGGTGGTTAGTTATCTCAATAGTACGTTCATTCTTGTAACTCATAATTACAATTTGAATTATTGTGACTGCCTTTTACTGTATTATATGCTAATAATTATCAAAAGTACCAGGATTATAATTTAGTACGCCAGACGCGCGTTTCGTCTACATAAAACTCATCAGTGACGCTCAAATCGAAATATGTATAAAGCCAAACAAGTACAAAGTTGAAGAGCATTGAGGATCCAAAATTTCAAAAAGTTGTGCCAAGTACGGCTAAGGTAATTTATGCCTGGAATAAGAAATTCCTTAGTTTTAAGAAAAAAAACAAAGTTTTGTAAACAGGAAATTTATAAAAATGACCACATGATTGATATTCATGTCAACACCGAAATGTTGACTACTGGGCTGGTGATACCCTCGTGGACGAAACGTCCACCAGCAGTGGCACATTGCATTAATGTTATTTCTACGTCATTGGTTTGTCCATGAACAAAATCTAATACAAATATTCCACTATTACACGTGCAAATTTGAATGAGGCTTATCAGGTACAATCGATAAGATATAAAGTATTTAATGGACTATTTCGTATGATTTTCGGGAAATGAAATTGAGAATGGAAATAGGGAAGTGTCAAAGAGACAACTTCCCGACCATAGAAAAGCAACACAGTAGGTCACCGAAAGGTCTTAAATGTATGTATAAAGTAAGAACGGGGTGGGGTTTTCGAAAGATGATTTATAAAGATATGTTTCCGTTATGTCTCTTGATTTAAGTGTTTTGCACTTTTAATCAGGATTTCAATCTATTTGTTTTTATAGAAACAATAAAACAGGCGGAAACCCGTTTGAAACAGAACAAAAGAATCGAAGCTCTTTGTTAGAGAAGGCGATAAATGCTTACTGTAATGTTTACTATAGTAACAAAAAATTAAAAAGTTTATTGAAAAAAATATAATGACAATTTTCTTCTCAATTACGAAGTGTTCTATTTTAAAAACACCATTTGCATAAGGTTTCAATTTATCTGTTACATAGTTTAGCAGAACAATTAGATATCAAGTCAACGACATGGGTATCTATTAAGATGGATGTAGAAAATGCATAACCTCCCATTTTTTTTTGAAAAAATTACCACGGACGGAGAACATAATAACCTATTAATTCAGTAATTTTCGTGTCTGCCCTTCCATTATGTGACTCAAGAAAAAAAACTAAAAAATGGGAAACAATTGTATCAAAAATAGAAAATCGAGTGCACCTTTTTATGTTAGGGTGTGTTTAAGTTGAATATTTTGTTTGAAAACTTGATACATCATCTCGCTTCAGATTCTAATATTCTTATATATGAAAGCTACAGATGTACAGGTTGACTTTATAACATAAAAAAATCACAGTACTAAAAGATGAAATATATGGGTCGAGTGAAATACCTATCTAATGAATCATAAAAACAGAGTAGGTGTGTTCGAATAGCTATTTTTTTAATTAAAAGTACTTGACAACAGTCTTTCAAGTTGGATGATGAAAATGCATATCTTCGACAAAAATCAGTTTTTTGTGTGTGATAACTAAGGTCTATAGTCTTCAACCTCAAAAAGATCTAGTCTGCCCTTCCACGAAATATTTAATTAGAATTTTTTAAATGTTTATGAATTTTTAAAAATTCCACCTGACAACCGATTAAACAATAGTTTTAAGTTTAATCAATGCAGACAAGATCATTAACTGATGCTCATTAGCAAGTAGATATATTTGTCTTTTATAATACTACTGACATATACGGATCGTAATGGTGCTATGCGGATAAATTTATCGGTTTCCAAGAGCAAAATTGGCAGTGCGTCATTCATACAATGGCTTCTATTTCTACGATTGTGAAAATTAACTGGCGTAATGGGGAGATAATTCTGACTAAGTAGATTCCTGACTGAAAAGACCAGGAAGGTTTTTTCCTCTCTTTGCTCAACTCCTTAAACGACACCTATAACTATTACAAGTGATAAGAGGTAGAACGCAACATATGTTTATCCAGGATTTCAATGACTGTTTTCCTTTTAATTGTTACACATTTGTATTTTCGGGTCCTATTTTAACATACTAACGGGGTATGTTTTTTTTTAAATTTAAATGGCCGTACTATTACCTTTTTTGCTAATGTTCAATGTCATGTGGTCTCAGGTGGAGAGTTATCTCATTAACTATCATACTACATATTTGTATGTTTTTGAACAAAATCTTAAAAAACTGTTTAGTCCCATCTTATTTTTAAGTTCCTGCGTTTTCCCTAAATGGATTTAATAAATGATTATGTTTTTCGTATCTGTATCAAACCGGTTTATATGCACAACTCGAATAAAAATACCATCGTCTTATGAACACAACGAAAGTTTAGAACATTGCAAATAAACTAGTCATAATTGTATCTCGTATTTCACTTCATTGTATTTCCTTATTTACAGTGGAACTAGTATTTAACAATTATGATATCTGTTTATCCATTTATTTAATTATAAGCCAATGAAAATTTATCTAGGGACAAGAATTGTTATTTCCAGCAGGAAGTTTTTCTATGTTTTCATCTTCTTATATCTGCATTGTTAAATCACAGAAGTGGTGTGGTGGGCAGGGACTTTTAATCACGTTAAAACTTACTGTCAGTACATGAATAAAATATGGATAATTCAGTATAACTTCACGTGTCAACCACAAATCAAATATAACAATTAAGACGAATATAACGTTCAATATCTCCAGTGGTAAATCTTTTTTTTTAAATGTTTCATAAAAACGACCGTAGGCGTCCTTCAGCTGGCCCCTTAAAAATATGTATACTAGTACAATGATAATGGACGTCATACTCCGAATTGTACACAAGAAACTAAAATTAAAAATCATACAATACTAACAAATGCCAGAGGATTGGGACAGGCGCAAAATTGCGGCGGGGTTAAACATCTTTATGAGATGTCAACCCTCCCCTATACCTCTAGCTAATGTAGAAAAGTAAACGCATAACAATACACACTTTAAAATTCAGTTCAAGAGAAGTTCGAGTCCGATGTCAAAAATGAAACAAAAGTAAATAAATAAAATGACAATAATACATAAATATCAACAGACTACTCGCAGTAAACTGACATGCCAGCTTCAGACCTCAATTAAACTGATTGAGAGATTATGTCTTCGACATATGAATATCAGGCACAATCCCACCCGTTAGGGGTTTAGTATCATACTATCATAAAATATCTGCGAAGAACATAACCCGTGTCATGCCAACAACTGTTTTTTTTTTAAATAAATGTGTTTAATTCCGATGCAAAGAACCTATAATTGAATCAATATTAAAGCCAACATATGCAATCTTTAATGACATGACAACAGTATCGTAACTATATCCCTTCTTAATAAGTCTGTTTAGTAAACTTTTTAGGTGAATACTGACATTTTTTTGCTTTGTAATGAATATTACCATAAAAGCTTATTAACGCGGTATATGTTTACTAATAATAAAGAACGTACGGTAACCTGTATTTGTTAATGTTTTATATCATATAGTATCGGGAAGAGAATAATCTCATTAACCACATACGACATATTGTTATGTTTCTGAAAACTGTAAACAAAAAATTCTTTAATCAAATATCATTGTTATCTACATTCCTTTTCACTTGATTGATTTATATGTCTAAAGATAAGTGTTTTTCTGTTGTATGTATATGTAACGAACCATTGTATATGTGCAACTCTTAAAAATATAATACGTGACCAAACACCAAAAACCAAAATAAAACTAATATCATTAAATGAGCAGAAAGACTATTGAAAACATCGAAAAAATAAAATAAAGAAATTGTGAATAAAGGCAACAGTAATATACCGATGTTCAAAACTCATAAATCGATAGAAAAAAACAATCCCGGTCACAAACCAAAACCGAGGGAAACACATTAAACATAAGAGAATGACGACACAATATTAAAATGAAACGAACTAAGCATTAGACAAAATCCATGAGAATAACAAATATAACATCAAAACTAAACACAAGAATTTTGGATTGAAAAGTACCGTGACTCGTCTTATGCTAGTGTGAATTCACACTCAAGTATAAAAGAATTTCTTTTTTTACTTTATTTTATTTCCGTACTGTACAGTTGAACTAGTGTTGACCACTTATGATAGTTTTCTTTTATCTTTTTGCTAAATCATGAGTCAATGAAAATTTCTTAAAAACAAGAATTTCTAGCGGGACGTATATCTTTTTATTTCGTTTTCATTTCATAGAACTACAGCTTAAACTTATAGTAGTGGTGTGGTGGTTAGAGATAACAAGTGTTAGTTTATCTAAATTGCAGAAAAGGTAAGGTTAATCTCATTGCAGTTAAAGTATTTCCATTGCAGAAAGGTAAGGTTTATCTCATTGTAGTAAATGTATCTCCACTGCAGAAAAGGTAAGGTTTATCTCATTGTAGTAAATGTATTTTCACTGCAGAAAAGGTAAAGTTTATCTCATTGTAGTAAATGTATCTCCACTACAGGAAAGGTTAGGTTTATCTCATTGCAGTAAGTGTATTTCAACTGCAGAAGAGGTAAGGTGTATCTCATGTAGTAAATGTATTTCCACTGAAGAAAAGGTAAGGTTTATCTCATTGTAGTAAATGTATTTCCACTGCAGAAAAGGTAAGGTTTATTACATTGTAGTAAATGGATCTCCACTGCAGGAATGGTAGGGTTTAACTCATTGCACTAAAGGATTTCCACTGCAGGAATGGTAATATTTATCTCATTGTAGTTAATGTATCACCACTGCAGGAAAGGTAGAGTTTATCTCATTGCACTAAATGGATCTCCACTGCAGAAAAAGTAAGGTTTATCTCATTGTAGTAAATGAATGTCCACTGCAGGAAAGGTAAGATTTATCTCATTGCACTAAATGGATCTCCACTGCAGAAAAGGTAAGGTTTATCTCTTTACACTAAATGTATATCCACTGCAGGAAAGGTAAGGTTGATCTCATCGTAGTAAATGTATCTCCACTGCTGGAAAGGTAAGGTTTATCTCATTGCACTAAATGTATCTCCACTGCAGGAAAGGTAAGGTTTATTTCATTACACTAAATGGATTTCCACTGCAGAAAAGGTAAGGTTGATCTCATTACACTAAATGTATCCCCACTGCAGGAAATGTAATGTTTATCTCATTGCACTAAATGAATCTATACTGCAGGAAAGGTAAGTTTAATCTTATTGTAGTAAATGGATCTCCCCTGCAAAAACGGTAAGGTTGATCTCATTACACTAAATGTATCCCCACTGCAGGAAATGTAATTTTTATTTCATTGCACTAAATGGATCTATTATGCAGGAAAGGTAAGGTTTATCTCATTGCACTAAATGGATCTACACTGCAGGAAAGGTAAGGTTTGTCTCATTGTAGTAAATAGATCTGCACTGCAGGAAAGGTAAGGTTTATGTCTTGCACTAAATGTATCTCTACTGCAGGAAAGGTAAGGTTTGTCTCATTGTAGTAAATAGATCTCCCCTGCAAAAAAGGTAAGGTTGATCTCATTACACTAAATGTATCCCCATTGCAGGAAATGTAATTTTTATTTCATTGCACTAAATGGATCTACACTGCAGGAAAGGTAAGGTTTGTCTCATTGTAGTAAATAGATCTGCACTGCAGGAAAGGTAAGGTTTATCTCTTGCACTAAATGTATCTCTACTGCAGGAAAGGTAAGGTTAATCTCATTGTAGTAAATGGATCTCAACTGCAGGAAAGGTAAGGTTTATCTCTTGCACTAAATGTATCTCTACTGCAGAAAAGGTAAGATTTATCTCATTGCACTAAATGTATCTCCACTGTAGGAAAGGTAAGGTTTATCTCATTGCACTAAATGGATCCACACTGCAGGAAAGGTAAGGTTTGTCTCATTGTAGTAAATAGATCTGCACTGCAGGAAAGGTAAGGTTTATCTCATTGTAGTAAAAGTATCTCCACTACAGGAAAGGTAAAGTTTATCTTATTACAGTAAATGTATTTCTCTTGAATGAAAGGTAAGAGTGATATCATTGCAGTAAAAGTATCTCCTTTGAAGGAAAAGTACGATTTATATCATTTCAGTAAATGTATCTCCTTTAAAGAAAAGTTAGGTTTATTTCATTGCAGTAAATTTAAAGGAAGGTATTAGTTGATTGCATTGTAGTACCTGAGTAAACCGATCCCTGATAAAACCGAATTTCAGTTTAAACCGAACAATTTGAAAAGTCCAACAAAATTTCCATATCAATTAACGTTAATCTAAACCGAAAAAAAAACGAACCCTGTCAACACCGAAATTCGAACGCTTTTTGAAGGTTCGTTAGTAAATATATATTAAAAGTTATCTGTCAAAATCAATCGATCGATATCAACCAAAACAAAACAGTATTGTAAATTATTTGTGTGATTTGATTACACAAACACAGAATAACAGAATATCCCCGAGGACATTTGAGGTTAAATTACCTGGTGAGTTGTTATTACAAATTAATTAGCATGTTTGTGTCCATGCATTCAGTGATCAAATGATGATCATCGCCGAAAATGACAAGGAAGGAACTTTCCTTTAGATTAGTTATATTCTCATCACTCAAATAATTACTGCCACAAAATAGTAACTGCAGCTAAACTGTTTAATTAAATGATAGTTTTAAAGCCTTTCACTGGATTAAAAATTCATGCAACAGAACAAGGTCAATGGCTTTTCGAATCACATTTACGGGATGCTGGAGTCCCTTTAGAGGTCCTAAATATATAATGCAGATGCTCCTGAATACTTCCGTTGTTTATTTAGCAACGATATAAACTGAACCCCTGCTGCGGGTGACTAGTTTAGTCCGAGAACTCGTGTGTACAATGACGATCTCAATCCAACTATGGAATCTTCATTTGACAGCGCCTGGGAATCTGAATTGGTCAGTGAATTAACGGATGAGAAAATAACAATAAAAAGCAAATTCGCTTCACGTCGGACATCATTGAATGAGTTATAGTTTCACAGCGACGAGCGTGATTGACGGAGTGGCGTTTGATTTATAAACAAAAATGTAGCAATACGTCTATCTTAATCTTTACATCTAAATCAACACGAAAATAAATGGTTGTCTTTTTTGTCACCTATTATCCCGTCAGTTAGTGCCGAATAAAGGCAACAGTAGTATACCGCTGTTCAAAACTAAATCCATGGACAAAAAACAAAATCGGGGTAACAGACTAAAACTGAGGAAAGCGCATTAAATATAAGAGAACAACGACACAACATTAAAATGTAACACACACACACACACACACACACAGAAACGGACCAAGCATTACACAAAATCCTATGAGAATAACAAATATAACATCAAAACCAAATACATGAATTTTGGGATAGAAAAGTACCGTGACACGTCTTATAGTAATGTGAATTCACACTCAAAAATAAGAGAAAACAAACCACACAACGGAAACACAACGTTAAAATGTAACACACACAGAAACGAACTAAAATATAACAATTGCCATATTCCTGACTTGGAACAGGACATTTTAAAAGGAAGAAATGGTGGGTTGAACCTGGTTTTGTGGCATGCCAAGCCTCCCTCTTTTATGGCCATGTGAAATATAACATTAAAATGACAACACAACATTACAGGACTACAATATAAATAAATACACAATTGACAAAGAAACACACGTATAATAGCTAACAAAAGGCAACAAGTTTAAAATTTTTAATACGCCAGAAGTACATTTTGTCCACACAAGACTTACTAGTGACGCCCAGATACAAAAGTTTGAAAGCCGAAACAAGTACAAACTTGAACAGCATCGAGGACCAAACGTTCAAAAAAGTTGTGCCAAAAACGGCCAGGGTTTTCTGTTAGGTACCAGAACATCCCTATTATTTAGAATAATTTATACTTTTGCAAACAGTAAATTTTATAAAATGACTATACAAAAGATACACGATAAAACTGAAGTATTTTAAAACTTATTACATGGAAACAACCGAAATAAATTCCATTTCCGATAAAATGCAACACATCCAAACTTATTTTGTGTCGACTTCCGTTTACTTCTACAATCTGAAAGTGAAAACCGAACAAAACGCAAAGTCCAATGGGTGTTCGGTTTTGACAGGTTTCCCTGTAAATGGATCTCCAATAAAGGAAATATTAGGTTTATCTCGTTGCAGTAAATGTATCTTCATTGAAGTTAGATAAGATTTATTGTTTCAGTAAATGACATTTTATTGATTATTTCATGTGGTTGCCTGGATCTTTTTGATTACAGTAACAGTAAATAAAGGTTTAGAAAGATGATTCATAAAGATAGGTGTCCGTTAAGTCCATTGGTTTAAGTGTTATATACTGTTAATCAGGATTTTAATCTGTTTGTTTTAATACAAACAATAACAGATATCATCTGAACAAGTACTTTACAATTCGTTCACCAGGGAGGGTTTTCTCGTTTAATCAACTTCCTTAAACGACTACTTTAAATGACTCATGTGATATAGAGATAGTAATCACAAATATTTATTAAGGGTTCGGATGAAGTTGTTTTCTTTTGAATGTTTGTAGATTTTATGTTGGAGGCCGTTATAGGCTACTGCCACATTATAGGTTTTCGCATTGTTGAAGGCTAATCATTATATGATTAAATATATTTTGGGGGGGGAATTGATTGGTGTATAAACTCAACAAAATCATCCACAAACAAATGAACGTCTGAAGGAATTTTACACTATGTTTATGCGTGACTTGATTCAGACTATACACCAATACATTCATTTAAAAATGCGTTTAATCCTTATAATAATCTAAAATTGGAGATGAACAATTTAATTTCTCCTCTTTCGTACATAAATTGTATATTTGTGTCATTGAATTGGCCTTATGAATGAACATACATGTTGGTTAACGCTAGGGGTGCTAGGATAACCCAAAACAATAGGCAGGAACTGAATAAAGTGAAAAATAAAAAGGTAAGACTTAGAATACTTCCTTAACGCGGAATGAAAATAGTTTTGTTAACGTCGAGCCTAATTGGGTTTTTATCGCAGGCGTCGAAAAAAAGTTCGTTCAACGTCGTATATCGAAAAATAATTAACGTCAAGAACAACTACTGGAAGTCCTTTCAATCAATCCTATCAAAGTATTCCGTTATATCATATACGAATTAGTTACATATAATCGATGGTCGATGGTGGTAAGTTGTCTCATTGACATTGATACTACCACTTTTTTAGGTTTTTATAAAGTCCAACTTTCGTTTTAATCTCTGTGCGTTATCCCTAGATTGTGGTATTTCACTGATGACAAGTGTTCGCTGTTAAAAGTATATGTAACAAACCGTTTTATATGTAAGGTGATAAATAGCATAACAAAAAACAGACACCGAAAACAAACTATTAGCACAAGGAAAATTGAAACATCGCAATATAAAATAAACATAGTTGTAAGTCTTGTGTCACTTTATTTTATTTCCTTACTGAAAAGTTGAACTGATAGTAAACACTTATGATAGTTATCATTCTATCTCTTTGTTAGATAATGAGCCAATGAAAATTTCCCCAGTTGTAAATTTTCAGCAGGAAATTTTTCTTTTTTCGTTTTCATCTTTATGCATTTACAGGTTTAAGTCATAGAAGTAGTGTGGTGGGTAAAGGTTACGACTGTTGATGTGTCTCCATTGAAGGAAAGGTAAAGTTTATCGTAATGCAGTAAATGTTATCAGTAATCCAAAAAATATGTCATTAACAATTTCATGTGTAACCTTTGGGATGTCATCTAATGTCATTTCATGACATTGGCAGTCGTTTTCTAATCGTTTAATTTTTTTGATTTTGGCTTTTTTTAAGGGACTTTCCATTTTGAAATTTTCTTGCAGTTTGAAATTTTGAATATTGTATCAACATTTGTAGAAACGGTGGATTACATCTTGTTTTAGCGATAACTTAATCTACCACTTGTATGACAGTCAAACCATTGCAATGGCTCCTATTTATTATTTTCACAATTGTAAGATTTTAACAATGCCTAAACAAAATGGAGGTTGTGTTTACAATACACCTTTCTTACTCTTTACTTCTTTACAATTAGTTTCATATTATTAATATTGGTTTAGCATTACTGCTTGGTTTTTTTAACTGTTTCGATAACAAAGAAGTAGATGTTTCAGAAGGAAAGTGAAAAGGTTGTATTTCCATTAAAATAAAATAAGGGAACACTAAATCAAACTTTGATCCTATCAAAAAAATGTTTTTTTAAATATAATTTGTGTTTTGTCGGAGTCAAAACTAATTGTTTTTAAAACAAATGATGAGCGTTGTAATACAAAAACAGTTCTTTTGTTTTGAAGTACCTTTAGCGTGATTATGATTGCACGATTATGTATTCAGAAAAATAGTCAGCAACTTCGTAATAATAATGAGAAAAAAATCGAACAGAATACATAATTAAGCAACACAGAATTACTGCATTTGTCATATATATGTCCTTCGTTAAGGGGCGCTAGCTACGAGATATATAAAAAATAAAAGTATAATGTGTTTTTTTTGTTTAATTATTAATGAAAGTGAAATTATAGTGAAATACAATTTACGATTAGCAGCCAGTATTGTTCAAGTTTTTTTTCAAGTAAGCTAAGAAATATGAATGATGAGTGAATTATTCTAACTTTAAAATTGAAATCAAACAGACATAGTAAAATCCATTTCCACGAGGTCTTATATCTATGCTATCCATTCGTTTGATGTGTTTTATCATGTATGTTCATGTTTATATCATGTTATGTGACCGTCAATTGTTTTCTGTGTCATCTCGATGGTTTATTAGTTTTCATCTAGATTGAAATACACGTGAAATGGAGTTACATACACTCGACCCCATACCCTGTAAATTATTTCATTTGGACTTATAATTTGGATAAATGTTGTAAATTGGTAAAATGAGAATTTGGGTGCCCTTTAATACTGCACAGACTGTTTATCAGTCTCTGCTTATTGTCCAGTTGTCAGTCTATATTGAAATTAATAACGCTCTAAGAATTAACACTTGTTTGAATAACGGATGAGTTTGTTTTTTTTAGTTTTGGACTATGTCTATGGATTTATGACTGTATTCATTAACGTATAGAACCATATTTATTCAATAGGTTTTTCCTATACATACTTTTAATGTAATCCACGCTCTGTATATCTCAATTTAGAATAATTAAAACTCACATGGCCAACAGATAAAACAATAAAAATAAATCGTTGAAAAAATCTCACCTCGAATACACTGCTCTTATAAAATCATGTAAATTTATAATTTAAATTTTTGGACAATTTTCATTTGTAGAATAATTATGAACAAAAGTCATAAAAACCGGGACAATGACGACAGACAGCACATGTATAGCAGAAGACATATTGCATACTGGGATAAATATGGGGTCAAACGTTTTCCTTATAGTGGAAGGCGGAAATACACGCCAATGGTTTACCAGTTTGATGATGGAGGAATCGAAATCTCAAATGACGTTTTCGGAATGACAATAAGGCAGTTTGAACGAATATATACAGATTGTTTAAATAGAAGAAAAACACACGAAAGCTGGATAATGAATCTTAGATTTCCTGACAAAGCCTCAAATGAATATCTGGAATATTTAAATAATTGTATAGACTGCAATAATGGTAACTACTTTTGATTCATTTCTAACACATAATAAAGAATTGGCTTTGTTTGCTAGACTTTGATTTAGAGCACACATATCAAAAATCTTAAAAGGTGAATTTTTTTTATGTAAAACCATATAACATAGACACAAATTAAAAAATCAGGAGTTGTCGTTGTCAAAAACTCTATGTATTTCTCTGTCCTGAGTGTTCTTGCATTTATGTGTACTGTATTCTTGTTATGCAATGTTGTCACATTAACAATATATATATATATAAAATTGCCATTAGGCGCGAGGTTTGGCCACCCACAAAACCAGGTTCAATCCACCATGTTTTTTTTTTTATTAAAATGTCCTGAACCACGTCAGGAGTAAGGAAGTTGTTATTTAAAAGATAAAATCACAAAAAAAAAAAACTGAAATCCGAGGAAAATTCAAAACAGAAATTCCGTAATCAAATAGCAAAAACAAAAACTCAAAGACATTTAACGAATGGATAACAACTGTCAAATATAATAGTTCGTGTCTATGTATGTTGCATTGTTTTTTGTCATTTTTTGCACTTTAGAATTCAGTATTACTTTTATACTATTTGCACGAGTTTAGTTCTCTTTGTTGTTAGTCGTCATCGATAATGATAACGCGTATACAAATTATTCATTAAAAGATAGTACGCTTATCATCCATCATTCAAATCGAGAATTTCTTGAATTAAAACCACTTCTCAGAAGTTTTTGAATTAAAACAGTTGCACGACATGATAAAATCATCAAAGATACCAGGATTAAATTTTGTTCTTACGCCAGACGCCTACAAAAGACTCATCAAAGACGCTCAAATCAATTAACGATTTCAATTGTTGTATCTTCGCTTAATGTGTATAAATCCGTCTGTGTCGAAAACAAATAACATTAACATTTTTTAACAATGAAACTAACTAAAAATTACCTATTGACATGTGTCTATGATCATGTGAAGTACTAGGCCGTTGATACTACCGGGGCCAACATATTTGTATTGTTCCATTGTTTGTAACATGTCATAAACAACATTTGCTATGCGAGACCCTTTTTTGTCAACATGCAGCAAATCATAGGTCCATATCATATGATTACGAACATCATTGTACGGTTTAAATATAATAAGTATCTATAGATAATTCTTTTATAGAGCATTTGTCTTGGACTGAAAATGATTCTACAGAACACCACTTGGTTAAAAACATTATTGGAACAGTAGGTACTGAAAAAGACATACGTAACAGACAGCTACTGTTTATCTTACATGATAAAATATACAATGCAAATTACTCTAATATAACACAAATATCCAGTGGGAGTTTAGCAGAAGGACTTAATTTACCAGGAAGTGACCTAGATATAATGTTTGTCGACGATGTTGTTAATGTAACACGAATTGACAGGAATATCAAACATCCGATACAACGTAATGAATTTGTTATGGAGACAGATACTGATCATCCTGGATTTACAAGACTCAGATTGGTAGCAGGAGGTAAAAAGATGAATTTTTTATCGAATGAATGTATTGTCAATACACAATCAGGTATATATTTATCAACGACTAATTTTGTAAATCATATGAAGCAGCTGAGTTATCCAATACACGGTCCCTGCATATCAGACACAAATCTAACTTTGGATATGGCATTCTGCCTAAGAAGTAAATATTTACCATACCAGGCTATGCCATGGACATTGCGTTGTCGACGACAATGGCCCTCTAATGTCATTATTGACAGGATAATGAATTACGGCTGTTTGATAGTACCTATTGGACCCAAGATTATGCCAAGTTGTAATTTATTATGGAGAATATCTTTCTCAGTGGCAGAAAAACAACTTGTACATTCGTTTAATTTCACCCAACTCTTGTGTTACGGTCTTCTGAAATTAACATTAAAGCGTATCGTAAACACAAAGGACTATGTCAAAGATTTGTTGTGCTCTTACTTTTTGAAGACAGCTTTATTCTGGGTCTCAGAAGAAGTAGATATTGACATGTTTCAATTACCTAAATTGTTTATTTGTTTTTCTCTCTGCCTGAATAAGCTGATATCTTGGGTAAACAGCTGTTACTGTCCGAACTATTTCATACCTGAACACAACATGTTCTTAGGAAAGATCAATGAATATAACAATAAATCACTATTCAGTGTACTCAACAGTATAAAATATAGGGGAATCAGTGGATTGATGCAGAATTTATTTCCTTCTATAAAATGTAATATAAGAATTTGTCAGCCATTTACTAAAACAAGTGAACAATCAATACTAATGTTAGACTTTCTGTTTTACAGAATTTCCCAACCTATGTTGAATGCTAATTTGGGAAAGCCGTCAATAGCAAACATTAAGATAATTCATAAAGTACTAGCATATATTAAATCTTACAAAATTCTGAATCTTCTACATTTAATATTGATGTGTGTAAGTTTCATTATGCTACCATCTGTCAGTACGCAGCACAACGATTACCATCAGCGAAAACAATTAAAAATAAATATAACATACGCACATTTCAAGGTGGTATAACAAGGGATGCTGTGACGGGTTGGTTATTATACGCGTCGTTTTATTATGTAACTGAACAGTACAATGTAACACTCAGACTTACGGAGTATGTGCTTTCAAAATTTTCACCTCATATGGTGACGTTACGGAAATCCTACTATAGTGATGCAGATATATAAAATTACAGACATCATTTACATTATTCAATATCATTGAATGCAAAGATGAAGATAGCTGTTGTAGATGAAGTCAGGTACTTACGGCAGTCATCATTAATACCAAAAGAACTAGAACTGGAGGTAGAAGACAAGCACTTCCAAGTACCACCTATTTTAATGTCTCACTGTCTAAGATTTCTATGCTATCATCATATAGGTGATACTCTCAACAGACAACAGGCATTACGTCATTTAGGTATACCACATTATTTGTCCGATTATGTACTTTCTAATTGTTTAACACTACTCGGAGTATGTTGTGAGATATCTGGTGATAAGGACGCAGCTTTTCATTATTATGATAAAGCTTTGAAATGCAATGATGGTGTATGCAGTTCAGCAGAAAAAAGGATATCAAGACTTTTAAACATCTAAATCAAAGTTGCATCGCTGCAGTGAACATGTCTTTTTGAACCTTGCTATAAAGTTTTGGGCCAAAAGAAATATTTTCACAACTTTTAGTCATTACGTAGCCAATGCCAAACATTACAGAACCCAAGATAATAAACATGGAAAAACAACGCACAACACATTGAAAGATGAACCTAATGACCCTCACCCTTATACAAACACAATTGAGGGGCATTTTCACAGATATCCATATGGTTTAAGTCTTCAATGTTTGAATGCAAAATATTTCGAAAGCCAATGAAAAAAAAAAAAAAAAAAAAAAACAATTTGCAAGTTCTAGATACATTGTTTTTACATTTGAGAAATAGATAATGACTCGACAGTTGAAAATATTAAGATACCACAAGCGAAAATAACAACATGAAAATGTAGAAATGGAAGCACACATTTCGTTACTAAAAATGTAAAGACAGATACTAGAACACATCTGTACTCCAAACCGTCCAACACCTTATTTAAAAATGTTCATGTTTAAAGAAAGATTTTTTTTGTAATGACATTTTTTCATATAAAGGCTCAATAGTAAATGTTTTGTCTAACTGTTGGATATATATTTTCGTATAGTTTTGCATTAGACCATATATATGACCCAAGGTGTAATTTAGTTTGATCTCCACTGAGCAAGGTATATCTGATACTTTAACAGATACAGAAAAACGTACAACCATTGGTCATTAGGGACGACATCAAAAGATCGATGTAGGATAAAAACTTAAATCAATTAGATTGGGGGTGGGGGTAAAATTCTGCAAATTTTGTATATCTAAAATCGATGTTTACATATATCCCTATTGATAAATCAATTTTTCCCAAATAAAGTTAAGAGGGGGGGGGGGGGGGTGGGGGTCAGTGAAAAAAACTATGTGAATTAAGTTTTTTTTATCCTACATTGAACTTTTGATGTCGTCCCTTACGTAGCCAAAGCCAAACAAAAACAAAACCTCAGACAACACACATGTAAAAACAACAACGCACAACAAATTGTAGGGATAGCTTGATATTTTTGACCAACACTGCAATACAAACAAAGTCGATGGGAACTGTCTTAGATACCGGTTGGTCAAAGTATGGCACGCCACGGACTGTCTTATGTAAACTCTGAGAAATTGGTGTGGTTATAGTATGAAACACCCCAGCTGTCTTATGTGAAACTCTGATATATCGGTGTGGTAAAAGTATGGAACGCCATACATGTCTTATTTGGAACTCTGTTATATCGGTATTGTTAAAGTCTTATGTGCATTTTTATTATTTTTACAAACACGGTTATACTATCTTGATTACGAATAGAAAGATATATATTACGTAATATTCTATCAAACAAAATCATTTGATTACGAAATATAATAGAGGGACGAAAGATACAAGAGGGACAGTCAAACTCATAAATCGAAAATAAACTGAAAACTCCAAGGCTAACATTAAAAAGACAAACAGACAAACAATAGTTCAAATGACACAACATAGATAACTAAGGAATCACGGACCCAACCAAAAACAAGGGTTGATCTCAGGTGCTCCGGAAGGATAAGCAGATTCTGTTCCACATGTGGCACCCGTCGTGTTGCTTATGAGATAACCAAATTGGTAAATAGTTTAATTCGGTTGGTCACATTCATCAAAGGAAGGGGACTGTAGTTACGACGTAAGGAACATATCCGATATCATTTGTGAAACGGTTTTTCCATAACGGTCAACCAACTCGTGATGGCGTTCGTAAAATTTTCGAAGGGATGATTCCAACTTCACTATTTGGAACTATTGGTTTAATAGCTTCCTTGTGAGCAGCATCCTCTTATCTAGAACATCATGATAGGAAATGCAAGCACGGGAATATCGTATCAATTGAGAAATGTATACCCCGTATGCAGGTGCTGCTGGAATATTGCTATTTAGAAATGGAAAGTTCACAATTGGAAAACTGAAATCATCTGTTTTGTCGTAAAGTTTTGTTTTCAACCGACCCTCATGGTCAATTTCTAGATGTAGGTCTAGATATGGGGCAACTTAACTGTATTTGTAGTATCCTTTATCGCTATGGGATAGATGCTTTTAACAAAGTCACCAAATTTCAGATTATTTAGTGAAAGAACATCATCTATATAGCGAAAAGTAAAGTTAAAAGATATTGCTAACTTCTTATCTTTCTTCCTAAAAGAAGAGGGGCACAATTTGTTCCCATTTGAATGACGACAGTCTGTGTGAATCCCCCGAACGTAACAAATATGTTGCTAATCAAGAAATCAAGCATCTTGATAATGTCAGCTTCAGAGAATTTTTAGTGACTACGTTGACCATTCTTTTTTATGAAACAAAGCAATACCAACTCTTCCAATTTGTCTTTTAGTATGGAATGTGAAATACTTGTGTAAAGTGTAGAAGAGTCAAATGTTTTAATACCATTACAAGACGAAAGAGAGTTAGATTGTATGTACTCTAACAGATCTTTGGAATTTTTAAGTATCCATATCTGATTCACGCCACCTCTAGAATAGGCAGTTTCGCAATAACTTTGAAGCCCGTCTTTGATTGCTTATAAAATAGATGTTAATAATTTAGAATGAGGTTTGGTGGAGCACTTGGAAGACCCAGCAACATGTAATTGTAATACCTAAATAATGTAATAATGTTATGATATGATATTTTTATTATCAGATGTATTTTTCTTGACCTAACTGTGTGTCCGTATGACATGTTTAATATGTTTACATAATATTTGTTTACAAAATAATGATATCATTGTATAATATACAAATCACTGGACAATCATTTGTTGATGAAATAAATATTGCTTTATATGTGTCTAACCTTATAATTCTGGAATAATCATAATCTACGATTAGCAAACTGAGGCGAATTCAACCCGAATATGTATTTTTTCTTCAACAGTGTTTTTATACTCTTGTTCTTTTTTTTCATTTTTATAAAACTAAACTAAATACGTTTTGACAAATTCAATAAAATAAACATTATATTATGGGACTCTGAAATAAATACACAAAAAACATGTATTATTTAAAATTTATTTAAGTAGTAGAAATAAAATAGGACCAAAGATTTCAAAATATATACATTTTGTTTGCCAAAACTTCAATTTACCATTATAAATACTAAAAGATTTAATAACAAAACTACCACAGCACACGTCATACACAAATTGATCAAAAAGTTTCAAAACTAACTTTTTGAGATAGGGCATGATCATTGTACATACAAATCTTAATTCGCACATGAAAATATGGGACCTTGAACTATTTAGCACAAAATAGTGAAAAACAAAAATTTTATTTTCTATTTTTTTACATGTACTATTTGATCAAGTGACTGAAACACATACCAGTTTCTTCTTTTAGAAGTGCATCAAGTATTTAGTAAGGCTATCATTGGTCAGTTTGTCGGTCAAGGGGAAGGGTGAAGGGAAGGACTGCATGACTCCCCCCTTTCTATCATTTTTGTAAAAATTTTACAATCAAAGAAAAACTAGTTTCAATCTATCTTTCCATATGAATCCTTTGCATATACCATGATGACTCCGAGATTTTAGGTAGTAATAATTGAATAAGAATTAAAATCATAACTTAAATTGAAGCAAAGCTGTGTGTCTTTCTTTTCGGCGCCTTTAAGTTAAAATTTGCAGTTAATATGATGACCAAAGTATGTGCATGTTAAATATGATGATTGCCTTAATTTGGTTTGGTATTTTTTATTTCAATTTATTTTTGTTGTAACGTTGCTGTCTTGTTCCATTATACAAATACTTTCACTCTTGAGTCAAGATGAAGATATATGTATTTTGTTTCACGTACAGTGGCAAATACTTCAAATACATACATGATGAGAAAAAGGTTTAGATTCAAAAGTTAGGTCCTGTAATAAGTATTGATCGGGGAAAATTAGAGGAATTTCGACAGCCACCAGCTGAAAATGTGTGTATAAGGAATAAGGACATCATTTTTCTCACTTGCATCAGCATGCAGTCCACACATGTTCACAAATTAACAAGAGTTGTTGCAAAAGTTCTTGACGTGCAGTAAGCGTGAAACTTTTCCGAAGCCCTTGACTCGGCCCTGTTGTAACCGGACATGGCTGTGTATTCATACATCCCGTAAGTCACTTATACATTCATTTCAAAACATGGATTAGAAATTATGAGCAATCTCATTATATGTTATGAATTATTATGGTCATATTCAGATAATATTAAATTAGTATCTACTGAAAACAGTTGAGCTTAACTTTCCTGAATATCTTCCGGACTATTTCCAAAGAGTCTTCATCATTAACAAACAAATTGAAGGGTCTTGAAATGCAGCCATTGTTTAATATACAACCCTTTATATCTGTGTATAAAGTATTTATCCACCTCAAAAGAGATTTCTGGAAACCAAATTTCTTTAAAAAAAAACAATACATAAATTCACATTCTAGCGAGTCAAATGCCTTTGTGAAGTCTAAAAATAGGATTGCTCCATCTACATTGAATTTTTCCGAATAATCTATAATATCTTGGAATTGTCTAATATTAAATCCAATATATCTGTTTTTTACATAACCGCTTTGATCACTATGAATGATTTTATACAATATTGGTTTCAGTCTTTGTGCAAGAGAGTATGCTATAATTTTGGTATCTACATTTAGTAAGGTAATTGTCTAAATTTAATGGGTATTTTTTCTTGTATATAAGGGTAATTAGTCCTAGTTTCTGAGAATTTTGTCAATTCTTTTTTTTTTCATAGCACTTATTAAAAACCTCTCAGCAAAGTTTTGTAAGTTGGACCAGAAAGCTCTATAAATTTCAATTGGGAGACCATCGATACCTGGTGTTTTATTAAGTTTCATTTTAAAGACAGATTTTGTACTTCCTCAGGTCAGGTTGTCGTTAATTTCATTACCTTCGTGTGTACTAAGTTTGTAATTTATTTCAGTTTTTTCAATATAATTTTCAATTTCTCTTAATTCAGGGTTAGTTGACTTATATAAATTGACATAATAATTTCTCCCCGTTTCTTATATTTTGCCTTGATCTTCTGTTATTTCTCCTTTGCTGTCCTTAATAGCAGTAATGTTTTTACTTGTTTGTGTAAATTCTTCTAATCCCAAGAAATATTTTGTATTTGTTTGTCCTCTTCTGTCCATTCCACTCGTGATCTTATGTGTGGCCCTTTTATTTTATCTGAATATAGAGTTTGTAGCGTTTCTTCTGTTTTATTTATTGAATCTATTATGTTTGGCAAATTATTATTTTTTCCATCAAGGTTGTTATCATGAATTTCATTCAAAAGTTTAAGTTCTTGTTCTAATTTTGTAATTTCATCTCTTTTATGTTTAGCTTTTGATTTACAATGTTTTATAGTTTTCTTTCTTACTTCTATTTTAAAGAGATCCCACACAATTGCTAGAATTTTGTTATTTCTTAATTTTTCATAATTATCTATTGAAATATTTATTTTTATTTTGTATGATTCGTCATTATTTAATTTGCAGTATCCCTTTCCTATGTTCCCTTGACAATGATTAATTTTAAGTGAAATTGCTAAGTGATCTGTATATTGAATTGTAGCAGGTCGTATATCAGTGCTGAGTACTCTTGGTCTCACATCTTGACTAACTAGAAAATAATCAATTCTACTAGCTACTTCATTATTTTTTCTTCTCCAGGTATATTGCGTTTTATTTGGATTTATTGCTGTCCATATATCTTTAACTTTTAGTTTTTTATGCCCCACCTACGATAGTAGAGGGGCATTATGTTTTCTGGTCTGTGGCTCCGTTCGTCCGTCCGTCTGTGGTTCCGTTCGTCCGTCCAGGTTAAAGTTTTTGGTCAAGGTAGTTTTTGATGAAGCTGAAGTCCAATCAACTTGAAACTTAGTAAACTTGTTGCTTATGAGATGATCTTTCTAATTTTTGAGCCAAATTAGACTTTTGACCCCAATTTCACGGTCCACTGAACATAGAAAATGAAAGTGGGAGTTTCAGGTTAAAGTTTTTGGTCAAGGTAGTTTTTGATGAAGCTGAAGTCCAATCAACTTGAAACTTAGTACACTTGTTGCTTATGATATGATTGTTCTAATTTTAATGCCAAATTAGATAATTACCCAATTTCACGGTCCATGGAACATGGAAAAGGATATTGCGAGTGGGGCATCCGTGTACTATGGACACATATTGTTTATCAGAGTTTTTAGCCCATTTGTCTTATTTTTTTATTTTTTGTTGATCTTTTCTATTACTTTTTCTATCCTTTATATTAAGCGTTTCATTCATATCAACGCCTATGATAATTATACCACGACTATATTTTTCAATGGCACTTAAAGCTTTTTTAAAGAATATATTTCTATCTTTGCATGTGTTTGGGGAATAAAGGTTTACAAAAGTAAATCTATTTTTATCGATTTCTGTGTTGATTAAAACAATTCTTCCCTCTTGATCTACATATTTATCTATGATTTCATGTCTAATTTTTTGGTCAATATAAATCGAAAAACCTCTTGATTGTGTGCTTCCAAAACTATGATATAAATCGCCCGTAAATTCTTTATCTATTGAATTGTTCGTAAAATGTATTTCTTGTAAAAATATTATGTTGCATTTTTGTTGTTTTATCCATTCTTTTAGTCTAGTTCTTTTTTTCATATTTTCTTAACCCCGAAAATTTAAATGATTACTGAGCTTACTCCTTTTTCGCAGTGAGTACAAATAAAATGTACAAACTAATGTTTTAGCGGACAATATACATGATATATGATTTACGCGGCATGAAAAAAATGTACCTTTATTTCACCGACTTTACTTTTCAATAAAATCGATAGTATTTTAACAGGGACCGCAAAGTAAACTGCAACATGAACAATGATTTTAATGTAGCCGTTAGCTTGTAATAGAAACAAGATAAAGGATACTTAATCAAATATTCTACAATTTTCTTACAGCATGTTCATTTTTGTATTTGTATAAACGACTGTTCACGTCATAATCCATAGTACGTTTATTACGTCTATACTTTCGCGGACAATCGCACTTTAGCGTATAGAGGCATCGCACTTTAGCGCAAACCATCGCACTTTAGCGTGACCATCGTACTTTAGCGTCCCCATCGAACTTTAGAGTCCTACAACATATATGTAGGACTCTAAAGTGCGATGGTACTCTAAAGTGCGATGGTCACGCTAAAGTGCGATGGTCTACGCTAAAGTACGATTATGTATCACGTTAAAGTGCGATGGTTGTTTGTTTGCTAAAGTACGATTAAATATCACGCTGAAGTGTAATGGATCAAAAGGGTAATTAATGTTAAAGGGCTTAAAACTTTAAAAGCAACACGGATGTTAATAAATAATCTGTTTGCAAAAGCTAGTATGCTTAGGTTTTATAACATATGTGATATACTTTATAATTACCGGTGATTGTTTTTTAATCAAGAAGAACGACCACGTAGTTATTGCTAAAATGTAAATTTAGGTGTGACAAAAATCTATATATCCTGTATATGATTTTTTTTTAAATTTGGGCCTGTATCAAATATTTTGATAATTGGCGTTTCTTGCCGCTCACACAGTCTATCACTAATGTGAACATCCCCCTGAAAGTCGTCATTGTAAATTACAAATTCGAAATTCGTTTATTGTGAGATATTTATTTGTTTAAATAATTATTAATTTAAATGAGAGGGAAATGCAATGATTACTGAGCTTACTCCTTTTTCGCAGTGAGTACAAATAAAATGTACAAACTAATGTTTTAGCGGACAATATACATGATATATGATTTACGCGGCATGAAAAAATGTACCTTTATTTCACCGACTTTACTTTTCAATAAAATCGATAGTATTTTAACAGGGACCGCAAAGTAAACTGCAACATGAACAATGATTTTAATGTAGCCGTTAGCTTGTAATAGAAACAAGATAAAGGATACTTAATCAAATATTCTACAATTTTCTTACAGCATGTTCATTTTTGTATTTGTATAAACGACTGTTCATGTCATAATCCATAGTACGTTTATTACGTCTATACTTTCGCGGACAATCGCACTTTAGCGTATAGAGGCATCGCACTTTAGCGCAAACCATCGCACTTTAGCGTGACCATCGTACTTTAGCGTCCCCATCGAACTTTAGAGTCCTACATATATATTACAAATATAAAAAGCAGAATATACATACAAATATAAACAGAATTTAGAGATAAAAATACAATCATAATTATGTGTATCTCTAATAACAGTTTTAGTTTTGACTGTCACTGTGTTAGTTGATAGACTAAGTATAAATACATGTACACACATACTTTTAATTTCATATTGACCGACTTTAATAGGTTTTCACCTATTTCTATATTTAGAATCGTTAGCTGGTAAAATATATTGACTTTCACATGTAAAATGATTAATTCGCACGAGGATTAACTTTAATAGACTAACATAACTTACATTGAAATATATGAATGTGTTGGATGTAGTATATATCTTTCTAAATTGGTGAGTATTAAATTTATCTCTGTTCTTCAATTAAATTGATGTCAAAATATATTGTATTCATTTAAATGGGTATGAACGCATAGTGTCTAACTTTGTATTATCTAGGTATGCGTTATCTTTTCTAGCTACAACCTTTTTTAGGGACTGAAGGGTTGCAGCAGTCCATTACATTATTCAAAATAAGTTATTTTTCAATGTTCATGCGTATATCGAAATTTAAGTCCTGTGTTACTCCTGTAAAATTCGTTGCGGAACATATTGACTATATACCTTTTGTTCCTCTCTTGATAAGCTTTCGATTGAGGTATGATATATATCTGTAATTAGGGGCTAAAGGGTCATAGCAGTCCATTCCATTATTCAAAATAACCATTTCATTATTCAAAATATCCATTTCATTATTCAAAATTGGCTATTTCTCGATGTTCACGCGTAGTTCGATATTTAAGTCCTTCGTTACTCCTCTAATATGCGTTGCAGAACATATTGACTATATACATTTTGTTCCTCTATTAATAAGCTTTCGATCTAGTTATAATATATATCTGTAATTAGGGACTGAAGGGTCCTGTCAGTCCATTCCATTATTCAAAATTTCCATTTCATTATTCAAATTTGGCTATTTCTCAATGCTCACGCGTATTTCGATATTTAAGTCCTTCATTTCTCCTCTAATATGCGTTACGGAACATATTGACTATATACCGTTTGTTCCTTTCTTGATAAGCTTTCGATTGAGGTATAATATATATCTATAATTAGGGGCTGAAGGGTCCTGCCAGTCCATTCCATTATTCAAAATTTCCATATCATTATTCAAAATTGGCTGTTTCTCAATGTTGACGCGTATTTCGATATTTAAGTCATTCGTTTCTCCTCTAATAGGGCGGAACATATTGACTATATACATTTTGTTCCTCTATTAATAAGCTTTCGATCGAGGTATAATATATATTTGTAATTAGGAGCTGAAGGGTCCTGCCAGTCCATTCCATTATTCAAAATATCCATTTCATTATTCAAAATTGCCGATTTCTCAATGTTCACGCGTATTTCGATATTTAAGTCCTTCGTTACTCCTCTAAAATGCGTTGCGGAACATATTGACTTGATACATTTTGTTCCTCTTTTGATAAGCTTTCGATTGAGGTATATTATATATCTGTAATTAGGGACTGAAGGGTCCTGCCAGTCCCTTCCATTATTCAAAATTGGCTATTTCTCGATGTTCACGCGTAGTTCGATATTTAAGTCCTTCGTTACTTCTCTAATATGCGTTGCAGAACATATTGACTATATACATTTTGTTCCTCTATTAATAATCTTTCGATCGAGTTATAATATATATCTGTAATTAGGGGCTGAAGGGTCCTGCCAGTCCATTCCATTATTCAAAATTTCCATTTCATTATTCAAATTTGGCTATTTCTCAATGCTCACGCGTATTTCGATATTTAAGTCCTTCATTTCTCCTCTAATATGCGTTACGGAACATATTGACTATATACCGTTGTTCCTTTCTTGATAAGCTTTCGATTGAGGTATAATATATATCTATAATTAGGGGCTGAAGTGTCCTGCCAGTCCATTCCATTATTCAAAATTTCCATTTCATTATTCAAAATTGGCTATTTCTTAATTTTCACGCGTATTTCGGCATTTAGGTCTTCAAATATTCGTTGCGGAACATGTTGACTATATACATTTTGTTCGTCTTGTAATCAGCTTTCGAATGAGGTATAAGATTTATCTATAATTAGGGGCTAAAGGGTCGCCGCAGTCCATTCCATTATTCGAAATATCCATTTCATTATTCAAAATTGGCCATTTCTTAATTTTCATGCGTATTTCGGCATTTAGGTCTTCAAATATTCGTTGCGGAACATATTGACTATATACATTTTGTTCGTCTTGTAATCAGCTTTCGAATGAGGTATGAGTTTTATCTATAATAGGGGCTAAAGGGTCGCCACAGTCCATTCCATTATTCAAAATATCCATTTCATTATTCAAAATTGGCTGTTTCTTAATCTTGACGCGTATTTTGGCAATTAAGTCTTCTAATATTCGTTGCGGAACATGTTGACTATACGCATGTTGTTCCTCTTGTAATCACCTTTCGAATGAGGTATAAGGTTTATCTATAATTAGGGTCTAAAGGGTCGCCGCACTCCATTCCATTATTCAAAATATCCATTTCATTATTCAAAATTGGCTATTTCTTAATTTTCACGCGTATTTTGGCATTTAGGTCTTCTAATATTCGTTGCGGAACATATTGACTATATACATTTTGTTCGTCTTGTAATCAGCTTTCGAATGAGGTATAAGGTTTATCTATAATAGGGGCTAAAGGGTCGCCACAGTCCATTCCATTATTCAAAATATCCATTTCATTATTCAAAATTGGCTGTTTCTTAATCTTCACGCGTATTTTGGCATTTAGGTCTTCTAATATTCGTTGCGGAACATATTGACTATAAACATTTTGTTCGTCTTGTAATCAGCTTTCGAATGAGGTATAAGGTTTATCTATAATTAGGGTCTAAAGGGTCGCCACAGTCCATTCCATTATTCAAAATATCCATTTCATTATTCAAAATTGACTATTTCTTAATTTTCACGCGTAATCAGGCATTTAGGTCTTCTAATATTCGTTGCGGAACATATTGACTATATACATTTTGTTCGTCTTGTAATCAGCTTTCGAATGAGGTATAAGGTTTATCTATAATAGGGGCTAAAGGGTCGCCACAGTCCATTCCATTATTCAAAATATCCATTTCATTATTCAAAATTGGCTGTTTCTTAATCTTCACGCGTATTTTGGCATTTAGGTCTTCTAATATTCGTTGCGGAACATATTGACTATAAACATTTTGTTCGTCTTGTAATCAGCTTTCGAATGAGGTATAAGGTTTATCTATAATTAGGGTCTAAAGGGTCGCCACAGTCCATTCCATTATTCAAAATATCCATTTCATTATTCAAAATTGACTATTTCTTAATTTTCACGCGTAATCAGGCATTTAGGTCTTCTAATATTCGTTGCGGAACATATTGACTATATACATTTTGTTCGTCTTGTAATCAGCTTTCGAATGAGGTATAAGGTTTATCTATAATTAGGGTCTAAAGGGTCGCCGCACTCCATTCCATTATTCAAAATATCCATTTCATTATTCAAAATTGGCTATTTCTTAATTTTCACGCGTATTTCGGCATTTAGGTCTTCAAATATTCGTTGCGGAACATATTGACTATAGACATTTTGTTCGTCTTGTAATCAGCTTTCGAATGAGGTATAAGGTTTATCTATAATTAGGGGCTAAAGGGTCGCCGCACTCCATTCCATTATTCAAAATATCCATTTCATTATTCAAAATTGGCTATTTCTTAATTTTCATGCGTATTTCGGCATTTAGGTCTTCAAATATTCGTTGCGGAACATATTGACTATAAACATTTTGTTCGTCTTGTAATCAGCTTTCGAATGAGGTATAAGGTTTATCTATAATTGGGGGCTAAAGGGTCGCCGCACTCCATTCCATTATTCAAAATATCAATTTCATTATTCAAAATTGGCTATTTCTTGATTTTCACGCGTATTTCGGCATTTAGGACTTCTAATATTCGTTGCGGAACCTTTAATAGCTGACTATGCGGTATGGGCTTTGCTCATTGTTGAAGGCTGTACGGTGAGCTAGAGTTGTTAATGTCTGTGTCATTGTGGTCTTTTGTGGATATTTTTCTCATTGGCAATCATACCACATCTTCTTTTTTAAATTTCCTCATTTTTATGCATTTTGTGGCATTTAGGTCCTCCGTAAACCCTCTTATGGTCATTTCGAATCAAAATATAGCTATTGTGTCACAGTCAATTTTTTTCTATATTTTTTTCACTATTCACCGCTTCAATTTGAATAATGAAACATAAACCATTTCATTATTCATTATTCATTTTTCAATAGTGAATAGTGAATAGTGAACTATTTCATTATTCATTATTGAATAATGAATAATGAACTATGAATAATGGACGTACTTCAGCGCGGTATTTTTTTAACTATAAATTTATAGTTTTAATTAATATTTCAGAGGTTGCCTGAACATACAATTGAGATGTTCATGCATGTATTCCTATATATGCATCTTGATTTTTGTCAAATATTCTTAAATGCCAGGAAGTTGAACCTTTACAATTATGTATATAACCAGCATCTATAGAGCTACTCCTACATTTTTTTAAGCAACGACCTTGATATCTTGTAGGATGCAGAGGCGTATCAAAGGAATGCGGTAGCAGGTGGGCCTCTCCCCTTTTTTGTGTTATTGATTATAAAGAGAAGCACTGAAACATGACTGGCACAGGCCCCCTTTTCGGCAGTACTGAGACCCACTTTTGAAAATTTCTAGTTCCGCAACTGGGATGTTTATACGCATAATAGTGATGTGCAAGTCCATATTTAGTCTTAGATACATGATTTGTTTTATTAGTTGTTGGTGGCTTTGAACTAGCTGTCAGTTAACTGCGAGTACTTTGAGATATGTTCCTATAGTGTCTTTTTGTTGGGGATGAACAAGTACCCGGCCACGTCCACTTGTAGTTTTGTCATCTGATGAGTTAAGCCATTTTCAAACGATTTTAATAGTTCGTTCTTATGTTGTACTGTTATACTATTGTCCCATGTTAAGTGCATGGGGTTGGGATCCCGCTAACATGTTTAACCCCGCCACATAATATAAGAATGTGCCTGTCCCAAGTCAGGAGCCTGTAAATCAGTGGTTGTCGTTTGTTTATGTGTTACATACTAGTATTTTTTTTTCGTTCAATGTTTTATATAAATAGGGCCGTTAGTTTTCTCTTTTGAATGGTTTTACATTGTCATTTCGTGGCCTTGTATAGCTGACTATGCGGTATTGGCCTATCTTATTGTTGAAGCCCGTAGGGTAACCTATAATTATTAATTTCTGTGTCATTTTGGTCTCTAGTGGAGAGTTGTCTCGTTGCCATTCATACCACATCTTCTTTTATATATATATAGGATATTTTTTTCAAATATACATTCATATAGATTATAACTAATAATTGGACTAAATCAACTATGGCTGCGGTATTTAAACGTGTCTTATAGACACACATAATTTACGTTTTACTTCTGTATTGCTTTTTGCTAAATGAAATGTATGCAAACCTATGTTGTTTTATGCAATGGTGTCACAAGGGGGATGGGGAGGGATCTTCTGCATGCATATGTAGTTCCTAAAATTTTATACTATATTCATTTAAATCTGAATTACCCGGCATAGTTTTCTCGTTTGAATTGTTTTACATTGTCTTATCGGGGCCTTTTATAGCCGACTATGCGGTATGGGCTTTGCTCATTGTTGAAGGCCGTACGGTGACCTATAGTTGTTAATATTTGTGTCATTTTGGTCTTTTGTGGATAGTTGTCTCATTGGTAATTATACCACATCACCTTTTTTATGTAGTCTTTCTAAAACATTCGATGAACATCTTTTCATTTTCGCCAATACATTATTTTTTTTCATTCGCCCAAATTTTAGATACATGGCGTAAACACACACTAGTTAATAAATAAAAAAAAACACACTTCTTTCTGCTATTTGCACCCGCCTTGTTCGCCATGGGACATGACTGTGTGATAATCATATATAGGCGGTATGATATAACTTATAATTTTTTGTGAACGGGATGACGATCGGAATTCATTTTTGTTAACTTCGGAAATTAGTACATACATGTACATGTAAAAAAAAAAGTTCTTATTAATAATCGTGTCAAAAATATCGCTCTAATATATACAAGGCTCCGTGTTGAAGGCCGTACTTTAACCTATAATGGTTTACTTAATTGTTATTTGTATGGAGAGTTGTCTCATTGGCACTCACACCACATCTTCCTATATCTATTTGACAACCTGGCAGTCAGCACTGTTCTTCTTTATAATTCTTAAATGTATCACCCTACGCGACATGCGTTGCGGTAGACATAAAACTTTTTCATGGGCGTCCGAACGTGTCCGTGTTTCTGTCCAGCCACCTCTCATGTAAAATTCTTGTCAATTGTGAATCAAACTTATATCAGAGATGAATCGTCACAAATGGCTCGGACCAGTATTGAATTTCAACATTTTTTAAAATATTCGATCTCTCTTTTGCACCGATTATTATTACTATTATCATCATTATTATTACAAACCTCTACTGTTCGCTATTTATATATACACATGTTATAAATTGTCATAATAATTGTTGTTCCTTGCAAATAGGCTGCTGTCGTTTTCATCTGGCGCAGAAATAACGTGGTGTGTGTGGGGGGGGGGGGGGGGGGGGGGGGGGGTCCAGTCTGTTGGGCTAGTAGAGAGAAAACTCAAGTGAAATTGGTAAATGGCTATCGCAGTTTTGCGGTGACCATTCCTTCCCCCATGAAATCGAGGATTGCTTCACGTTTGACATTATGTCTGACGCTCGAAGCCGTCATCCATGCATTCTAAGATGTTGTACTTGTATATGCTGAACTTCAAGTTAGCCATCTCATTGCTGGTCGGCTGCACGCGTTGAAAACTGTAAGAATAACGGTGCAGTTTTTCATTGATGTAAACAGAGTGCTTTTATCTTAATTTTACTGGTATGTTTTTAAACAGTTATACCATTGGCATTGTCCCACGTTAGGGCGATGGTTGGGATCCCGCTAACATGTTTAACCCCGAAACATTATGTAATGTGCCTGTCCCAAGTCAGGAGCTTGTTATTCAATGGTTGTCGTTTGTATGTGTTTCATATTTGTTTTTCGTTCATTTATTGTACAAAAATTAAGCCGTTCGTTTTCTCGTTTGAATTTTTTTACATCGTCAGATAGGGACCTTTTTTAAGCTGATTATGAGGTATCGACTTTGCTCATTGTCGAAGGCCAAATGGTGACCCATAGTTGTTAATTTCTGTGTCATTTTTGTCTTTTGTGGGGAGTTGTTTCATTGGCAACCATACCACATCTAAATTCTTTTTTATAATCCTGCTCGGAAGCTTACTTTCACCTCCTCTTGAGTATGTTACAACAGTTATATACATGTTATGATTGACAATTTATAACTTATGTACTGGCTAATGGAAGAGATTTATAATGATCAAAACGACCTGTAAGTAACATGTACACAAACAACGCAAATGAAACACAAATTCGGCAAAAAAGAAATAAAAAAAAATCAGCGCAAAAGAAATGCAGATCAGACCTGTGCAAATGATGAGTAATCAATGATAGCGTTAAATTAGAATTTGAATGTTATGGTCCCATATCATAGTTTAAAAGAATTAGGGACCAAAAACTGGCCATAATAAGCAAAACAACGTTTTTCTGGTTTCCGGACAATAACTTGTGTAAAAGTGTATTGATATCTATAAAATTATACTACAAATATTTGCACAACGGAGGGAGGGTTGGGTTTTATTTTGTTGGTTATAGCTCAAACCGTTCAGGAGTAAAGTGCAAACAAGAATGTAAACACAATACACGGATGCCCAACTCGCACTATCATTATCTATTTTCAGTAGATAGTGAAATTGGGGCCAAAACTCTAATTTGGCATTAAAATTAGAAATATCATAGTATAGGGAAAATGTGTACTTAATTTCGAGTTGATTGGACTTCAACTTCATAAAAAAACTACCTTGACCAAAAACTTTCACCTAAAGCGGGACAGACGGACGACGAACAGACGAACGGACGCACAAGACTCTTTGAAAGATATCCACATAGATAGGAAGATGTGGTATGAGTGCCAATGAGACAACTCTGCATCCAAGTCACAATTTATAAAAGTAAACCATTATAGGTCAAGGTACGGTCTTCAACACGGGGCCTATGCTCACACCCAACAACAAGATATAAAGGTCGATAAAAAAATTACTGGTGTAAAACCATTCAAACGGGAAAAACCAACGGTCCAGGTCTGATCTATATATATAAAAAAAAAAAACGAAAAACGAGAAACACTCTTTCGATCGAGGTATAATATATATCTGTTATTAGGGGCTGAAGGGTCCTGCCAGTCCATTTCATTATTCAAAATATTCATTTCATTATTTAAAATTGGCTATTTTTCAATGTTCACGCGTAATTCGATATTTAAGTCCTTGGTTACTCCTGTAATATCCGTTGCAGAACATATTGACTATATACCTTTTGTTCCTCTTTTAATAAGCTTTCGATTGAGGTATAATATACATCTGTAATTAGGGGCTGAAGGGTCATAGCAGTCCATTCCATAATTCAAAATATCCATTTCATTATTCAAAATGGGCTAACATGTTTAACCCCGTCACATTATTTATGTACATGTATGTGTCTGTCTGAAAAGAGAGCAGCAGAAACGGGCCTTTCCATCAATCAAAACAAGACCAAAGTGTTAAAGTCAAACACAAAGTCCCAAGCCAGTCTGATGGTTAACACCCAAGCATTGGAAGAAGTGGAATCCTTTACATACCTTGGAAGCGTAGTGGATAGTCTTGGCGGCTCAGATAAAGATGTAAAGATCAGAATTGGCAAAGCCAGAACTGCATTTAACATGATGGGGTCAATCTGGAAAGCACGAAATATCACACTTAAGACCAAAATACGCTTGTTCAATTCAAACGTAAAAACCATTCTCTTATATGGAGCTGAGACTTGGAAAACAACAAAAAACCTGCTTCATAAACTTCAAGTCTTCATTAACAACTGCCTCAGGCGCATCCTTAACATCAGATGGCCTGAGAAGATATCAAACAAAGATCTTTGGGAAAAGACCAACCAATCCCCAGTTGATGAAGAGTTCAAAAAGAGAAAATGGCGATGGATAGGACACACACTGAGGAAGCCAAAAACTAACATTACAAGGCAAGCATTACCGTGGAACCCACAAGGAAAGCGTAGCAGGGGCAGACCAAGATACACCTGGAGAAGGAATGTTGCAGCCGAGATGGAGAAAGAAGGGTACAAGTGGCACGATCTGGAGAGGCTAGCAAAGAACAGAACAAGGTGGAGAAATATCGTTAGTGGCCTATGCTCCACCAAGGGGCAACGGGATTAAGCAAAGTAAGCATGTGTCTGTCCCAAGTCAGGAGCCTGTAATTTAGTGGTTGTCGTTTGTTTATGTGTTACATATTTGTTTTTCGTTCAGTATTTTACATAAATAAGGCCGTTAGTTTTCTCGTTTGAATTGTTTTACAATGTCTTATCGTGGCCTTAAATAGCTGACTATGCGGTATGGGCTTTGCTCATTGTTGAAGGCCGTACGGTGACCTACAGTTGTTAATGTCTGTGTCATTTTGGTCTTTTGTGGATATTTTTCTCATTGGCAATCATACCACATCTTCTTTTTTATATTTCCTCATTTTTACGCATGTTGTTGCATTTAGGTCCTCCGTAAACCCTCTTATAGTCATTGTGAATCAAAATATAGCTATAGTGTCACAGTCAAATTTTTTTTATATTTATTTCACTATTCACCGCTTCGATTTGAATAATGAAACATAAACCATTTCATTATTCATCATTCATTTTTTAATATTGAATAGTGAATAGTGAACTATGAATAATGGACGTACTTCAGCGCGGTTCATATATGATATATGGGTAGGCTCAAATTGAATACTAACTTTTTTGCAATCTTTATAATGTTCATGTCGTGTTTTTGATACTTTTCGTATTTCATCGAGCACCCATAATATTTCATAATTGAAGGATGGCTAAAATATAGAAATAAGAAATATATTGTTTATTTTCAAATACCACAAATATCTGCCAAAGACCAAACGACGGTAAATTAAACAAACAAGTTGATAGACGGCCTTCAACAATGAGCAAAAGCCATAAAATGTAATAAATTGTTAGACAATTCAAACGAAGATCACCAACAGCCTTCGGTATGTTATGATAAAACATGATAAGACAGAAAGCAAAAAATCAGGTCCCTGAAAATTTGATTTTACCCTGAACACAGACTTTAATTTTACATGTGACAGAATCACGTTGTTTTATACTTCGTGCTTAAGAAAATAGACACATGCATGGCCCAGAGGCGGATTTAGAGTTTTTTTTTTAAGTTGGCAGCCCCCCCCCCCCCCCCCCCCCCCCCAATTTTTGGTAAAACAAAAATGGTTGGTCAAACAGGGAATTGCCGAGGCATGATTGCAGCGTACCCCTCTTCGGCAGTCAGTGATCCTCCCCCTTATGAACATTTCTAAATCCGCCACTGCATGCATGGCAAATCAGAAAATAAAAGTCAGGAATAAAAGACCAGTTTAAAAATCTTTGTTTTCTACTAACACTGTCTATATTTTAAAAAGAATATTTAAGATAATGTCTTATTTGAAAACTATTTACTAGTAGGTTTGTTTGAAATTGGTGAGAGAAAACAATGTTGCAGGGAGAATAAAGATTTTCATTGTACTTTATATTCACTCTAAGTCATAAGCCCTGATTTTACACATAATTTACAGTTTTATCTCAGCATGTTATCAATAATCTGTTACATATATAAACTTTGTGGTCACACTTTCTCTATGGTTCACTAATTGTAACCAGATGTATGTTGACTAAGTAAACCTCAATGTTAAACTGTTTTTATCAGAAATTGTTTTGTATAATTGGTATGTCCCTGTCCTTCCACAGGTTTCATTGTATTTTCTGCTCTCTCTGGTAAAAAATATGATGATTTTGAAAAAAAAATCTGGGACTATTAGACCCCGTTTACACTGACAAATAAGATCGATCTTATCGAATGCGGCCCTTGTCTTTTTAAGATCGATTCAAATAAAGATCGATTCAGTTTCGTTGCCAGTGTAAACAGGGTCTTATACTAATAGTATAATAGTCCAGATAACATTTATAATAAGAAAAAAATACAAGATTGATAATGAAAAAAACGAATATTTATTTTCTATTTCTTGTATTTCTTAATCAAATTTAATTTAATAAAATGTATGGAAAAAAAATCTAAATAAATTTCTCATTAACTTAATGACTTCCTATTTTTTAAAACTATTGTTGAAGTGAATTCAGGAAAAAACAAAGATGTACCATAAACAATTATTCCAGCATCGACAAAGGATCTGATATATATATATATATATATATATATTCGTGCGTAAAAATTAACTCTTAAGTAGGCACGAGGTATGCATTGCCCTGCCTGTCTAGTTTGTTTAAATGATCAAACAAACTTTCAATTCCAAGTGTAATACGTAGCTGTAATTAATAGAAAACAAAAACTGACAGATCTTGGAAACAGGGGGAGGGCTAAACAAAAATATTGTCCTTGATCTATGGATTCATTTTTTATTTATTTTAAATTTTAGATATTGATTGAACTTAAACATACTTTAGAGTAAAGTAGTTTTGAGATTTTAGCTACCATTTATTTTACTTAAACTGCGGAGTCCTTGGGACTTTTCTGCTTGACAATTTCTTTTTGGCTTACGGTAATTCATCTTCTTGAATATTTTGTTTTCTTGGGAAAAAAGTTCTCCCTTGATGTCTTTAGCAAAGGTTTTAGGTCCAAAGTTGCATTCAATTTCTCCTGATTATAGTTTTGATAGACACCCTTGACCCTAAACAAGAAAATCTGGAATAGGTGACAAGAAAATCTGGAATAGGTGACAAGAAACCTGTATTTGAAAGACAATCTACTGTAACATTTTTTGCAAGTGTTTGAACGGTTTATTCAATTTCATTTCATTTTGAATATTTTATAAGTTAGTATAAACTATACGAAGATTTCAATTGAACAATTTGTTTAACTTTAAAAATCATCAGAATTAATTAATCTATAAGTAAATTTGATAATTTCCAAGCTGGAAACGTTACAAGGTTTAAAGAAAATCCATAAAATAGGGTAACAAGAATTCTGATGATTTGTGACCATAACGAATCACCTTCACAATGTTATTCTATGAAACCCTACTATAGAAAATTCTAAAAGGTTCTATACGGAACTAGATACTAGCTTTTGATCATAAACAAGGTTCTATCCAAGTTTGGCAGAAATCAATGACAGTTTGAGAAGGTTATTATCATTTTTAAACCTTTTACCACAGAATGAATATTTGTGGAGGCCGCAACCAACTACGACGGAATGTAGGATGGCTATGTATCGCTTTTGCGACAAAAGTTGCAGGCTCGACAAAAAGGGAGAAATATTAAAAACAAGAAAAATATCTGAAAAAACTGAAGAAAATAAAACATAGTAAATTAACTAACATGCGATACAAAATTTCAAGAAATTCCATCAAGTAATATGGGAGAATATTACAGCACACACAACTAAATAAATCGAGATATAAATGTTGAAAAATAAACTTTGAAGTCCAAAGAGAATTTGAGCAAACTGGATTTTATGACAATATGCACATGACTTTGTTTCATTTTAAGATAACAAATCCATATTTATTTAAGTACAAATGCAGTAACAGCAACACATGATTTTCAAAAACTTGAAAAACATGAACTTGTTTCAGCTACCTGTATTTACCTATCTGGTTAATTAGTATGATTGTTTTTGATAAGCATTCCTTTTTGTTGTAAAAACTACTTGCACCTTTTTTTTTTGGCATTTCTAAAGATATCTTACATATGTCTTTCTATGTAAGTCAATAAAGGCATATTGCCAAATTCCATTTCTACAAAAACTGAGGTAAATATGTCATTTGATAAATAACATGGTGTAGCTTTTGGTGTCATTTCAACGTCGCACACGCCCTTGTCAAAATCAATTTTATCAAAAGATAAACGAAAAATATTAATTACACCCCAAATGACTATCCCCCTTTCTCCCCCATAACAGTACAATGTATTTATCAATTTCTTCTTTTCCAGCCTGCCCATTAATGCTTGACAATATCTGAACCTATGTCATTCTCTTTTTAAAAGTGTGTAATATTTGCTACTGTGCAAAACAATTAAAATTGCAATACAACATAATCCCTTTGCAGTTGACATAGAACAAATTAAAGTTTAATTATAAATATTTTAATATATTTCTTTTTCCATATCAACTTCTGATATCAAACTTTCACATAGAATCGATTCTAAATTGGCTAGATTTGATTTAGTCAGTTCTATACATAGAACAGTATTAAGAACTCTTTATCTTAAATGTAAATAAGTCTTATTAATAATAATATATACATATTGTGAAGCCAAGGTGGTCGAGTGGTATATATAAATATATACAACTCGTCTAAACATCAACCTAACAATATTAGATCTGTAACTTTGCTTTCGCAAATTTTTTGTTCTTCACTCGCCGGGATTAGATTAAAACTGACGAGGAAAGGTAACACACGGCCGCTGAAAGCTTTATTATTGTGAAGCCCAGGTGGTCTTGTGGTCTAGCGGGACGGCTACAGTGCAGGCGATTTGGTGCCACGATATGTCAGTAGCATGGGTTCGAATCCCGGCGAACCCATGCTACTGAGATATCGTGGCACCAAATCGCCTGCACTGTAACCGGCGCGCTAGATCACACGAACACATGGGCTTCATAAAAATGAAGCTTTCGCTGGCCGGGTGTTACCTTTCCTCGCCAGTTTTAATCTGGCATCGTACTACAGTACATGCTATAAAAGGCATGAAGATGTTATTTTTACAGATCAGCTAAATTATCTATATATATAGTGAAGGATCCTACAAATTAATGTAAGATACAGTCACAGAAATAATTATATTTACAAGTACGTCTGAACCAGTGACAATTTTACAACAGATGTATCTATCGGATCACCAGCAGTGATGGTGATACATGACTGTGTACATTCTGTATATACAACTCGTCTAAACATCAACCCAATAATGTAAGATCTGTTAATTTGCTTTCTCAATTGTTTTGTTCTTGTTATATATATATAAGGGCAGAACAAACAAAAAATGCGAGAGTAAATTTACAGATCTAACAGTTCTACCTATAACAGTTTAATACAGTTCTATTTAAAACTGGTTCTGACAGTTCTACTAAGAACAGTTTTTGGGGTAGAACTGTTCTAGGTAGAACTGTTCTAGGAGAGTTTACAACAGCTCTATGACAGATTATTCTGACAATTCTAACGAGAGATCAGAAGTTATATCCACTGTATGATTCCAAAAGAAGGTCCTGCATTTATTGTTCCCCTTCTTTTTTTTTTAAAATCAGGTCGTCATTTTGCACCTTTTTTTTTAATGACTCAGAGGACATAAGAGAAAAAGGTAAGCACATGTAACCTGCCCCAAACGTTAGATTGTGTTTACGATAGAAATAAAAAGAAAAAAAGCTGTTTACTTAATAAAACAGAATAAAAAGGGTGGGTTACCCCAACCTTGATATCCCTTTCCCAGTCTAGGCGTATCAGTGCATGTTCATAGATCTCCGTTGTAGAAAAACATCTTCCTATATCTATTTGAAATACATCCAATTTGGGGTCCTCATTGCGGTCTGCTTTTAAATCATTTCGATTTCTTTCAGAAACAATTAAAATACAGAATTGTGAAAAATATAAAATTCAACTTTTGAACATGTTCAGTTCAATATAACTACATATGTACAGTCATTTTAAAAATGAATTATCTTAATTTACTTGTCATAGTGTTTCTGAAAAACTAATGCGCGCCAATGTAATTACGCAAACGTAAAAAAAACAAGAAGTAATTGTAACAGGATGCTGTTACGAAGTCTCCCAAACAAAGCTCCCATAACTCGCCATTCCTATGGTACCATCCATTTACAAGTATTCAAACAGGAGCGGGTGGTGGTGAACACCAGGGACTTTACCTACATTTCATTAGATTTGTTTTATCGTCCCATACAAGAATATATATGGTTTAGGGGTGGGGATCTCAATCATTTAAAAGTTGTGGGGTGGGGGTGACCCCATGGACTCTCCCTATATTTCATTTGATGTGCTTTATTCTTCCATTCAAATATATATATGGTTTAGGGGTGGGGATCTTGACCGTTTACAAGTTTTCTATCAAGATGGGGGTGGGGTGACTCTCTAGGGACTTCCCTTTTATTTCATTTCATTTGTTTTATTGACCCCTACAATAATAAAGATGGTTAAGGGATGGGGATCTGGACTGTTTACAAGATAATAGCACATTCTCAAATTGAACAGGGTGGGGATGACCACAGGTACTTCCCTTTAATTTCATTTGATTTGTTTTATCCTCAAATTCAAGAATGTATATGGTTTAGGGGTGGGGATCTGGACCGTTTACAAGTTCTCAAACAAGAGGGGGTGGGGTGACTCCCTAGGGACTTCTCTTTTATTTCATTGCATTTGTTTTATTGTCCCCTACAATATTATAGATGGTTAAGGGATGGGGATCTGGGCCGTTTACTAGTTAATAGCACGTTCTCAAATTGAATGGGGTGGGGGTGACCCCCCATGACATTCCCATTAGTTTTATTTCATTTGTTTTATTGTCCCATTCAAGAATATATATAGGAATGGGGATCTGAATGGTTTACAAAATAATAGCATATTCTCAAATTGAAAGGGGTGGGGTGACCCCATGGACTTCCCTTTTCTTACATTTGATTTGTTTTATTGTCCTCTACAAGAATATATATGGTTTAGGGGTGGGGATCTGGACCGTTTAAAAGATAATAGCACATTCTCAAATTGAATGGGGTGGGAGTGACCCCCGGGACTTCCTATTAGTTTCATTTGATTTGTTTTATTGTCCCATTCAAGAATATATATGGTTTAGGGGTGGGTATCTGGGTCGTTTACAAGATAATAGCATATTCTCATATTGAAGGGGGTGGGGATGACCCCCATGGGACTTGCCCTATGTTTTATGCAATTTGTTTTATTGTCCTTTGAGCATTTCTGAAGACTGCATGTGTCTATCACTTATAGTTTTCAAGTTATATTCTTTTGAAAATTTTAGAAAATAAAATCCCATAGGATTCTATTGTAAACCCCTCCCTTCTTTCTGCCCCCCCCAAAAAAAAAATACCCCTAAATAGACCCCAATGCACAAACGAACAATAAATTGCTCATCTAGACATATAAGTCTAACATTCTATGAAACCCTAAGTTAATCTGACAAGCGATTTGGAGAAACGCTGCGGACAAGTTCATTTTTAAAGTGGCGGAAGAAGAGGAAGAAGGAGAAGAAGAAGAGGAATCTAATAAAAAAAATAATAAGAACTGAGCAAAAACAACAAGTCTCCAAACTTTGTTTGGGAGACTTAATAATCACAAAATGCGCGCAAATGAAATGCGTCCGCATAACTTTCACTTATGCCCGCGTCACACTGTCCCGATTTTTACGCCGATGGCAACACGATAATGGAAATTTTCAAAATCGGGACTGATCGTATCCAGATCGGGCTATTCGTAGTGCCATCTTTAACCATCTTTAACCATCGGCCACTTTTTCTAGCCTTCGGGGACAACTTCGGGAAGGGTTCTAAATTTTTTAACATGTTAAAAAATCCCCGAAGGTGCGTCCGATGTTGAGGGTTCGTATTGAGTTCGTATCACCATCCTCACCATCGTAATGTCACCGGGAATGCATCTTTGAACATCGTATTGCATTCGTGCTTCCATCGTTTCCATCGGGCAGTTTTGACATTACGATGTCTACACGAATGAATCACGAAGATACCAGAAGGTCTTACGATGGCAACACGACTTCGTAAAGACCTCGTAATCCCGTCGTGTTGCCATCGAATAAAGTTACGAAGGCGACAAGATGGAACTACGACGGCAATAAATCCAGCTAAATGTAAGTTAATTTTCGCGCCAAAATACATTTAAAGTGCCATGCGCGATATGCACTGGTCAGTCTAATACGACAGTTAAGAAAGACGTTCACAAAACATGGAGCTCATATCATATGATTCTATGAGAACAAGAAAGGCGACAGCGTTGTTTCTATTAATTCAAATGGAACAAGAAGAGCAGATATTACAGGCTCAGGATTTACTTTTACAAGTAAAATATTATAAGTTATCTACGTTCATATCCGTAGATATGGATATTTTAACACCCTGAAGTACCCCAGTACACCGTGAGGCGTAGCCGAAGGGTGTACAGGGTACTGAAGGGTGTTAAAATATCCATATCTACGGATATGAACGTAGATAACGAATTTATCCCCGGTCTTAGTCCGAATCGGGCGAGTTTTATGGAAATTCGGGTACAAAGTGTAACGCGAAAACAACGTTTTTTTCATTATCTAAAAAAGTTTTATTGAAATTTGGAAATTTTACATATTTTTTACAGGGTGTAGGGTACTACCTTTGGTAACCCTACAGGTAGTCAAATATAAGACGTTTTTAATACGGAGACAGAGAAACTGGAATGAGTCAAATTTGGCGCTCAATGTTGTGAGCGTTACGCCATAGATGGTGTGACGTCAACGTGGGTAATTTGCATAGCATGTCAGTAGTCCCATTCCTTGAAAATGTGGCAGTCAAGTGATGCATTTAATGAAATGAGTGTAAATGATCGGCATAATAGGACAAAATCGTTAATGAATTAAATATTTAATTACAAACATCATAGATAATCTACAGATTTCAATATTTCACAAGGAACAATCATGGAACTAAGGAAAACTTGCGTGAAGTTCCCCGGGATAATGGTTAGCAACGTCCGGGGATATGGGTTAGCAACACCCAGGGGCTATGGGCTATGTAACGACGTGCGTTAACCAATCAAAATCCTAGATATATACTAAGCCGGGGATAATATTTTTTGTCAATTTTTCATATCAAGTAACATAATGCAAATCATAAACGCGCCTCGTACACCAACACTGCAGGTTCAAGTATATAGGGAAACCAACTTTTTCTTCATTATTCTGATTTTTTATGTATCGTCTGAGTTGTTGTCACACGAATGTTTACTCCATAACCATTTTGTTTTCTATATGTCATATTTTGTCGCATTTGTTGCTTTCCTCACATCCTTCCTTTTGTCTATATTATTATGATATTCTCCTGGAAAGAGCTCTTTTTGAATAAAAGGGATCAACGAACCCATCACCTTACCTTTAAGATAGATCAGTAAACATGGGCATAATTATGGGTGATTATTCAGACTAGTGCACACATTTTACAGTTCAAACAGGGAATGGCGAGCGTGGCATCCCCTCGTATGTAACATATTGGGGACAAATATGGACACTATATTTGTATATGACACATGCAGAAAATGGTAAATTGAATATGCATATTTGATACATAAACTATTTTTTTTTGAAAACAACCAAAACATTCAGTAACTGGAAATACCTTTAATATTGTCTTTAAAACCAGCAGGTAAAGAAATGAGCAACCAATTTCCTGTGTATTATGCTATTTCAAGGAGAAAAAACAAGTCGATCTGCATGACCTTGACCTTTGGCCTTGAACGTAAAAAATGTCACATCATTACAAGGAGGAACAATATACCAAATGTGGTTAAAATCTTTTGAAGCATATTGGTATTAGAGTGTCCACAAGGGTGATATTGCCTTGTATTACAACAGCCACTGTGACCTTGACCTTTAAACTTTAAAGTCAATAATGCTTAATTTATTCTTAACGAGTAACACCATACCAAGTTTTGAGCATTTTGGTTCTAGAGTGTCCATAGCAATTTTATCTACACGCAACTTACATGTAGTAGGCGAGGGGATAAGAAACTAAGTTTTATAAGAATTAGACAAAAAGATCGGTTCGTATCTTTTAGACATCGTATGGCCATCGCGCCATCATCGTAATCCATCGTGTAGCCTTCGTAATCCATCGTGTAGCCTTCGTGATCCATCGTGTAGGCTTCGGCTGATATATGAAGCTTAAATACCCGTCTTCGTTAATCTTCGTATGTCCATCTTTTGCTATCGTATATAATTTCGGCACCATCGTATAGACTTCGTTATTCATCGTACTTGTTCGGTCACTTTTTGGTATTTTAACGAGATCGGGACCAACTTCGTACGAACTTACAATTTTCGCATTCGGGTGTCCATCGTATATAAAAAATCGGGACAGTGTGACGCGGGCATTACGGAAAAGCGATTTATGTTGTACAAACGGGTATCATTATTTGCGAAAGAGTCGTTAGCAAAATACGACGACTGGGAAAAAAATCCCGTTTACTTCGTGAATATTGTGAAATTTGCGCTAAAACAGCTTTTACTTTTTTTTAGTGTGCCCTTTTATGCTAGTATGCGGCACATTTGGTTATTTTTTTTTAAAGAATTATCCACCCATCTGTATAACTGTGTTGAATATATTAAAAAGAAAGACAAATTTTAAAATGTATAATCTTAAATCTTTACGCTTTCCAATGTAATGGGAGATAACTTATTTTTAAAATAAATATTTTCCTCTGAAACAGATATGATTGTTGACAAAAAGAGTTACATCCCATCATAAATATTATCAAAAAAGTAATACGATAATTAAAAAATATCTGACAAAGTGCACTGTATAGAAGTAAATTTCGTATATATATGATTATTATAACATGTATAAATATCAAATGAAAGAAAAATGTCAAAATGTCAAAATATATTTAGTTTATAATAAGGGGGATAATCAAAACTGCTTGTTTCTAAAAATATATTCTATTTGTGTTGTTGATACATGTATGTACACATGTACTTCGATAAATACATGTTGTTTAAACTATTCATAACTGAATTATTCCTTATAAAAGACGATAAAAATCAATCAATGAAATTTAGCCATTATCCAAGCTCTTGTTATTTGTTGTGTTTTGTATTTTCTGTTACTGGAATAAAAGATAACCAGAACGTCCATGGAAATCTGACGAAGACCTTTACTTACTTGAAAATCACTAAAGGTTTGGGGGATTTTCAAGATTTAAACATTGATTTACGTAAGTTGTAAATATTTTTTCAACGAAAGTTTCTTTTTTCTTCTTCTTCCTTTTGAACAATTATAATAAGCCCGATCGTAAAGTCGTCTTGTTTTCTTAATAACGTTTTCGCTCCATTTTATTTTGTACAACATGTATTCATATGACAGTAGTGAAGCCTTGTTGACCCTTAAGAAGAAGAATTACTTCATCATTGAAATTAAACAAGAAACATAATATAAAAAAGAAGATGTGGTATGATTGCCAATGAGACAACTATCCATAAAAGACCAAAATGACACAGACATTAACAACTATAGGTCACCGTTCGGCCTTCAACAATGAGCAACGCCCATACCGCATAGTCAGCTATAAATGGCCCCCATAAAACAATGTAAAACACGTTACCAAAACTGGCATTAAATTTCAAATTTACCGAAAAAAAATTGATCCGTATAAACTTGTTATTTAATCTAAATTAAATTTCAGTTAAATCGTCTGATATTAGTAGTTTCGATAAAAAATAAACGTATACCAAAACTGGCATTAAATTTCAAATTTACCGAACAAAAATTGATCAGTATAAACTTGTTATTTAATCTAAATTAAATTTCAGTTAAATCGTCTGATATTAGTAGTTTTGATAAAAAATAAACGTATATTTAAACGAAAAATTTAACGGTGATAAACTAGATTTAAACCTTTTAAATAACAAAATTTAAACTGCTATTATTTTTCAAATAAATAACAAGTTTAATAACCCATAAATCGGAATTAAACTTAAGAAAATAAGAAATTTAAAAAAATTATTAAACTTTCATAAACTACTAAAATAATTCTTCATAAATCAGACCTTAAATTCAAAACTAGAAATTTAATTTATGAATAAACTTTGTAAACGTATCATTTCATGCAGTGAATAATTTGAAGACAAATTCCACACATGGTCTTATTTAATTAAATGCAACACTAGAAACAGCGCAGTACATACCAATGCTATTTTTCTTTGTAATTATCAATGTTTTCTAGTCCCAACAAGTTGTAATCATTCATGAATACAAGACTTTAGTGTCCCATGTGTAAAAAAGGATAAATATCCGATGTGCCACGCGTTGTGCACACATTTGATCGATTCAAGGTACAATGGCAAAAACTAAAATAAACACTTTTATGGCTGCGCCGCAATTTGGGAGGGGGGAGGGGGCGTTGTAGTAGGTTTAATCTATGTCCGTCAGTACATTAATCGTCATAAAGTTGGTTTCTATTTAGCAATTATAGTTTGCCTCAATCAAATCTTATGAAACATGTATACACAATTGTTATTACCACCAAACAGAGATCAAGTTTAGAATGTTGTTGGTTAACTATAAAGAAATTTCTAAAAGTGACCATTTGATCTTAAGATGTGGTATAATTGTTAATAAGACAACTCTCTACAAGATACCAATGATCATAAGATAGTATCCAGAAGTAAATTTTGTAAAAATAAAATTCTATTTTTTTCCGTATTTTACTTATAATAAATGGACTTATTTTTTTCTGCGGGGAAACATTACATTTACTCTGTGGTTAAAGTTTTTAGAATTTTAATAACTTTCTCAAACTATCCTGGGCATGCTGGGTTTGTACCAAACTTGAACAGAAGCTTGTTTATGATCATAAGATAGTATCAAGAAGTAAATTTTGTAAAAAGATAAATCCATTTTTTCCGTATTTTACTTTTAAATGGACTTAGATTTTCTTCCAGTTAACATGACATACAGTGTGCAGTAAAAGTTTTTAAAACATTTATTAGATTCATAAACGATCCTGGATTTTTACCAAACTTGGACAGAAGCTTCTTACAATCAAAAGAAAGTATCAAGAGGAATATTTTTACCGATTTTTTTCCTCATTTCTGTTGAGCCTGCGATTTACAGCAAAAGTAGGCAAGACACTGGGTTCCGCAGAACCCTTACAAATTTATTCTTAAGGCATTCAAATGAATAAAACTTGAGGTTTCCCAAAATCTGACAAAAGTCCCAAAACATGACAACTACAATGTACCTTAACTTAGCTCTGAAGCTAAAACCAAGTTATATCGATGTTATATAAGAAATTTCTGAGAGAAAAAAAATGATTCTATTTATAATCAGGCTCGCCGACCTAACGTTATCTTTTCAAAAATCTTCATGTATGATATCTTTAAAATCAAAGCGTGAAAGCGCTGTAAAGGCAGTTAATTACAGGTTGTGTGTATTTCTAGTCCAGTTATATCATTATCTTCCATAGAACAGAGGTGGTTTGTAGTGTTTAAGATTTAGAGTTCTCTTGTACCTAGTTCAACTATATCTATAGTCTACTGTTTACAGTATATTTTCTGTACCTCGCCATGAAATGCATTTTTAAGACATAAGAACTTTTCCTTTTTAATGTAAATAAAACTATTTTTAATTATTGATTATATACACATATTCAATTACTCCTACCCTATGAAAAATAATTCACAAAGATTGACTAGTCTCCGTTCTGTGTGTATTGCTAGAACATCAAGTAACATAATGGTTAATGTACATAGTAACATGTCAACTCTTTTGAAGACAGAACTTTTTTAAAATTCTCCCTCCAAGCAAAATTATTTTTCAGTATAAACATGATAAAGTTATCTACCTGCATTAATGACCTAGAGACTCTCAAGAGCCTGTGTCGCTCACCTTGAACGGTCTATGTGCATATTAAACAACGGACACATATAAAATGACAAAATTGTGTTTTTGATGATGGGAATGTGTTTGTAGATCTTTCTTTACTGAACATTCTTGGTGCTACAATTATCTCTATCTATAATAAACATGGCCCAGTATTTACAGTTGAAAATATTTTTTAAAAATTAACAAAAAATACAAAAATTTATGAAAATTGTTAAAAATTGACTATAAAGGGCAATAACTCTTTAAGGGGTCAACTTAAAATTTTGGTCATATTGACTTATTTGTAGATCTTACTTTGCAGAACATTATTGCTGTTTACAGTTTATCTCTATCTATAATAATATTTAAGATAATAACCAAACTCTGCAAAATTTCCTTCAAATTACTAATTTGGGGGCAGCAATCCATCAACGGGTTGTCAGATTTGTCTGAAAATTCCTGGGCAGATAGATCTTCACTGAAGAGACAATTTCACCCTATGTCAGATTTGCTCTAAATGCTTTGGTTTCAGAGTTATAAGCCAAAATCTACATTTTACCTGTATGTTCTATTTTTGGCCATAGTGGCCATCTCGGTTGGTTGACCGGGTCTAACAACACATTTTTTAAATTAGATACCGCAATGATGATTTTGGCTAAGTTTGGTTAAATTTGGCACAGTAGTTTCAGAGAAGATTTTTTGTAAAAGTTTATGGACGACGAAACCAAGTGATGAGTCAGGTCAGGTGAGCTAAAAAGGAGTTTTTAATCAAGGTAACAATGACATCTGGTGGCCATAAAAGCTGTCTCATTAGCATTTTAACCACTTCCCATATTTGCTTTTAAGACAATAGAAGAAAATTATTCAATGCAAAAACAAAACTTACTTGTAAATATAAAATTCTCTTTACAGTATAAGTTTTTCTCATTGTTGGGGATTGTACAGTAGTACAGTCCTGTAACTGCTTATACCCATTTCTTATCCCCTTTAGTTTGATAAACTCACAGAATATCATATATTTACATTGTGCCACATCTCCTTATTTTTATATGCATTACAATAACATGAACAATTGTAATTCAAATATATATATCAAAGCAAAATGAATTTCACTACTTTCATTCATGCATCCTTTGGAAAAATATAAGTTCTAAAATGACACAATATATGTTTATTTATATAAAAATAATATTTAGTTTTCGACTCTTAACAGGTATAAACAAGAATGTGTCCCCAGTACACGAATGCCCCACTCGCACTATCATTTTCCATGTTCAGTGGACCGTGACATTGGGGTAAAAACTCTAATTTGGCATTAAAATTAAAAAGATCATATCATAGGGAACATGTGTACCAAGTATGAAGTCGATTGGACTTCAACTTCATCAAAAACTACCTTGACCAAAAACTTTAACCTGAAGAGGGACAGACGGACGGACGGACGGACGCACAGACCAGAAAACATAATGGCCCCCTACTATCGTAGGTGGGGCATAAAAATGCACAGCTGTGTCATGATTTGTGAATGCTGAAAACATAGGCATTTATGGTGTTTGAGTAATTCCATCTGTGAAGCTCAACATTAGCTCGTCAGTTGGTGGTGGACAGTTATAAATCTTTCCTGCAGGATGAATGTACATCTGTTCAGGAAAACCAATTTCACAAATCAAAACTTTCCTCTAGATTTCTCCTACAATATTCATCCAGTTTAGTTCTTTTGGTTTAACGGGACACCGTCCTGATTTTTAATTTTGTAAACCATTCAGTCTCTTGCTTACAAATGGTGCATGAAAATAGGATGGGAATGCGTGGCAGTAGACAAGTCTCTATAAAGTGTGTATGTGCCCTGAAAAAAGTTTTATAACATTAGCTTTTTTGAAACTTGTGAAAGACTTGTGCAACACACATACCTAAATAACTATAACATAGGTTGAGAGCATCATTCATGTCAATGTTTGTTTCCTGTTTACATTGTCATTGATATTTTTCAAGAAAGCCCGAGGCATAGCTCATGAATTCTTGTCATTACAACCGAAATTTACATAATTACTGCTAAAATAATTATCAGTATAATATATCTCTTGTAGAAAAACCATACAATTGTAGTATTAACCAAAAAATGTCAAACAGATGATATTGAATCGTAATCCCAAAAGTTATGACGTCTTGAATTCACCCCCCTTTTTATTCTAAAACGATAATTGCGGTTGCAAACAGACTTTGGTTTACTTGAATGGCGATTATATAAATAACAGTATATATTTCTTAAAGAAAATAAAGTTTTACCATGAATAGTTTCCTGAACGTAGTCGTTTTCAGTAAAATGTGCCTTGCAAACAACAGCTGATTGATATGGGTTCTACGATTGCATCGCACATGACAATCTACGTTTGAGCCATGGCGTTGATCCAACTTTTCCTTCTTATTAAGTCATTTAGAAATGCAAGTCCTCCTCTTAAATGACACTCAGGTACACACCAACAAGGACTAGGCATCGTTAATTGTGTGTTTGTTTTGCAGTGCAAAAACGGAAGTTAAGGACGGAACTGACTGGTCTCACTAATAAGAGACAAGAAGAATTTTAGAGACAAACAGCGACAAGAAGTTTAATTTAGTGACGAAGCGACAATAACTAACAAGGGACAAGCGAATCGTAATTCTCTCACGTCGCGAGGCTTTTCTCATTTGATGTGATAGGGTGAAGCTACACCTATCAAATATGTCCCTATGAAAAAGAAGAATTTCACTGTTAGAAAGGAAATGATATTGCATGGTTTTGATTCAATAAATTCTTTAAAAGGAAATTGAAATTTTTTTGTTTTGATGGCCAATTTTTAGCGTGTGCATAAAATATATATCTAATAAAAACTAATCCCTTTCTTCTTAATAAAAACATATTTTTATCTATCAATGTACAGTAATATAAAAAATGTTTTATAACCGCCCCTATAATAAAAAATAATGCATGTTTTTTTTTAATATCTATGGGGAATAAGTTGTTGCAATGACATTTTTGTTATTTATGTATAGTCGCTATATAGTCTTCTTGACGCTTCTTCTCGCTAAATTAATTATATTGTCGCTTCTTATCGCTATTTTAATTTTATTGTCGCTTCTTATCACTTTTTGACGCTTCTTGTCTTTAATTAGTGGAACCCTATTCAGGAACGATAATTTCATATTTTACATAACTGAGACCGAAATAACTATAACGTCATACGGCTTCACGTACAGAAATACTTTAAATTGTATATTATGCAATATAATTCACGGTCAGTCGTCTTTTAATTATAATATCATGTTATATCAACGAGTGAAATGATTTCAAAATATTTTTAGATCGCAAATAGTACTCGAAATTGAACGGACCTCTTTCCACACGGAATTCGAATAATGATAGTTTGTAATCAGATTGACTGCTTATAATGCAAAAGACACATTAATAAACAGATTTTTAAAACGAACAATACACACTGATCGTTTCTTTATTTCCCAATGTAAATGAAAGGAACAAAAACCAATACATACCACAAAAAGTAGAGGAGAAATTAAAACATTTCCGGATCTATTTCTTGCAAAATGACCCCCAGCAAAGATTTGCGTAAGGAAAGATGAACCTCATGACTTGAAAGTCAGGCCTTAAAGCACTGCCTTTAAAAATGAACCTACCCCCCTTTTTTACCTTCTAACCCAAATATTACATTATATATTACATTTATTGAAAAATCTGAAGGAAAAAAAACCAGACAAGACTGTGAGTGAAGCAAAGCATGCAGTCATGTTCCAATTTGAAAATAAACACCCTCTATTTATGTATTTTTTTACATAAATTTCTATTTATGCAGTTTCAGAGTGGATGTTGCTATGGTTAATATGTGTTTCTGTGGTAACAATTGAAGTCAACAACACTTGATGAAAATAATTTAAAGTTTTTATGTATTTTCTTATCTGTAATGAAAAAATCCAAGACATTTAAGCTCTTAAACTGCAATATTTTGCAAATAAAACTCCGTTTCCAAGGAAAAAATCGGTTGCTATGGTGATAAAACTGAAGAAAATCCCACGCATTTTTCTATTCAATTTGGTAAAGTAGTATCCAAACTTCATAACTACAGTGCTAACTATTCTGTACACATTTGCACTTTTTTGAAAAACACCAGAGAAAATTTGTTAATTTCGAAAAAATCCAAATTTCAGAAATGTTGAAAATATGCATTTTTTCAAAATTTCAAAAAAATTACAAATTTGGTTGACATGCAATCTTCACTAAAATGAAGCTTAAACCAAGTTCTATCAATGTTAGATTTGAACATTAATGAAAAATGCATGATTCTATTCACAAGCAGGCTCTGAATTGTGGTGATTTAGCTGTTTTTTTTTAAAGATTTTACCGAGCTTAACGACCAAAAAATAAAGTGTCCGTTACCATGACAACCACTCATATTTTCCCACTTAATTTTTTTTTTTTGAGCAATATTCATTAACTGCTTCTACTAGGCCAATTATAGATAAAATCTGAAACCATCATGTATCGCACTCTGCCTGGTTCTTACAAAGAGCTGTACTTAACAATACAACAGTTTGTCATTAGGAGACCAAGAAATGTGATTTTTCCAGAAAACTAGATTCCATACAGGGTAATTGACAGGTTTGTGTTGGCAAAATAAAAGAATATAGTCATTTAAGTAGTACAAGTTAGTGTATAATGAGGGGTTACTTGCTACTGGCATAATTAAGCAATGTGACAATATACTTACTCATGAATCATATGATTTGGATTAAATGGATTAGTTCTTGAAGGTATTCACCCATGTACAATGTATTCATAATACAACATGCACAAGAAGGTATTGTTTGGGTTGGACAAAAAGGGATATAGGTATATCAACTCTACAAGAGCTTAACACAATTAACTTGGGCTTTATCATGTTTATCATGTACATTTTTGTACAATGTACATGTGTCATTTGTATTACAAATGTAATACTGTTACAAAGTGCAATTGATTACAAACAAAGCCATGACTTTCCTTAACAAGTTTTCTAAATACTTTGATATTTATGAGATGGAGTTTATAGAGAGAATCGCTCTGTTCAAGCAAATTAATAAGCATAAATGCAACAGTCTCTTACTGTAGCAAGTTTGCCATATATGTTGATCAATCATCATGTATTGAATTTAAAATAAGGGAGAAATATATTTTCTTAATTTATTCCATTCACAACTTAAACAGTTAAAATTAATTTAAACGAATCAACATGATCAAACATGCACCCACCCTCCCCATGTGTTGATATATATATACAAGTACATCACACCAGATACATACACAAATGTACATGTATGAAGATATTTCACCAACTCGTGTATTAAAGTACTGTAAATGTGCAAATTTGTTTAAAATTAGGACTGACTAGTGACTATAAATATAATTTATTCAGAGGTGTTCAATAATTCATGACAAAAATTGTCTACATATATATAATATATAGTGCACACATGTAGATTCACTGTACAAATTACCACACACAATTGCTTTTGTTTATATTACCCACTATATTGTAATAAATACATTGTACATGTAATGATGTATATCATACAGAGAGGGAAGAATTGATAGTATCATTTGAAGACATTTCCATGCATGTCAGGCCTTCTTTTTCAATCAAATCAAACAAAATCTCCCCTCCCCCCTTTTTTTCCTTTTTATCTCAACTTTAATTAAAGAGGGGTGAGCAGAATCCGGGTCCGTTTGCGCCCATTCACGTTCGCACCCACTCATGTTCGCCCCCTTTCACTTTTGCACTCTACATGTTCACACCCAAAGTCCGTTCGCACCCTACATGTTCGCGCCCAATTTTAACTTTGTAATCAAGTAGTATTCTTATAAGTATTATTGTTTTCATTGTCTCAAAATAAAGTGGTACAGCATTTTTTTGTGTTGAATAAATCTTAATCATGTTTTGGATAGTTTAATTTGTTAAAAATAATAATATTCCTTTCTAAATAAAGTGGGATTCTGTCAACGTTTTATTTTGTGTTGAATAACTCTTTATCATGTTTTGGTTAGTGTATTACTATAACTTTGTTTCATTGACTTGTTTCAAAATGAAGTGAGATTCTGACTACGTTTATTTTTTTTAGTCTTGAATAAATTTTATCATGTTTTGGTTATAATAGTGTATTGCTATATTTTATTGTTTCATTGTTTCAGATCAAACATGTCAAAGGGACCAAGCTGTTAAAAACAATTATCTTTTGTGTTTTTCATTTATAATCTTCAATCTTTCACTCATACCAAGCTATAAATACATTCAGTATTTACACGAAAGCAATTAAAAACAACAATGATGATTTTCCAATTATTCAACTGGAATTTGAATTTAAATTGGGCGCGAACGTGTAGAGTGCGAACGGACCTTGGGTGCGAACGTGCGAGGTGCGAACGTGTAGGGTGCGAAAGTATATTGGGCGTTAACGGACCTGATAATTTTCCTCTTCCCTAACCCATCCAATTCCATCTCCCTACTCCCCCTCAATTTCGCATTGTTCCCTGCCAACCCCTCCCTCAACAGCTAAAGGTCGCAATGTACATTAACTGTGTTTAGGGAGCTACCATTTGATTTTTATGGGGGGGGGGGGGGGGGCTATGATGAAATTTGAAAAAAATAGGCAGGACAGGAATTTTGAGTAAAAAAAAAGGCAGGATGAGACACTTGCAAAAAAAAAGTCAGGATGACAATTTAGGTAAAAAAAAGTCAGGATAAGCTAAGAAAAAAAAGGCAGGACCGAAAAGACTGAAAAATAAAAAGGCAGGACAGAGATTACAACTAAAAAAAGAAGGCAGGACACAATTTTTCATCCTAGACCCCCCCCCCCCCCCCCATAATCAAAGCGCGAAAGCGTTGTAAAGGCAGTTAATTACAGGTTGTGTGTATTTCTAGTCCAGTTATATCATTATCTTCCATAGAACAGAGGTGGTTTGTAGTGTTTAAGATTTAGAGTTCTCTTGTACCTAGATCACCTATATCTATAGTCTACTGTTTACAGTATATTTTCTGTACCTCGCCATGAAATGCATTTTTAAGACATAAGAACTTTTCCTTTTTAATGTAAATAAAACTATTTTTAATTATTGATTATATACACATATTCAATTACTCCTATCCTATGAAAAATAATTCACAAAGATTGACTAGTCTCCGTTCTGTGTGTATTGCTAGAACATCAAGTAACATAATGGTTAATGTACATAGTAACATGTCAACTCTTTTGAAGACAGAACTTTTTTAAAATTCTCCCTCCAAGCAAAATTGTTTTTCAGTATAAACATGATAAAGTTATCTACCTGTATTAATGACCTAGAGACTCTCAAGAGCCTGTGTCGCTCACCTTGAACGGTCTATGTGCTTATTAAACAACGGACACATATAAAATGACAAAATTGTGTTTTTGATGATGGGGATGTGTTTGTAGATCTTTCTTTACTGAACATTCTTGGTGCTACAATTATCTCTATCTATAATAAACATGGCCCAGTATTTACAGTTGAAAATATTTTTTTAAAATTAACAAAAAATACAAAAATTTATGAAAATTGTTAAAAATTGACTATAAAGGGCAATAACTCTTTAAGGGGTCAACTTAAAATTTTGGTCATATTGACTTATTTGTAGATCTTACTTTGCAGAACATTATTGCTGTTTACAGTTTATCTCTATCTATAATAATATTTAAGATAATAACCAAACTCTGCAAAATTTCCTTCAAATTACTAATTTGGGGGCAGCAATCCATCAACGGGTTGTCAGATTTGTCTGAAAATTCCTGGGCAGATAGATCTTCACTGAAGAGACAATTTCACCCTATGTCAGATTTGCTCTAAATGCTTTGGTTTCAGAGTTATAAGCCAAAATCTACATTTTACCTGTATGTTCTATTTTTGGCCATAGTGGCCATCTCGGTTGGTTGACCGGGTCTAACCACACATTTTTTAAATTAGATACCGCAATGATGATTTTGGCTAAGTTTGGTTAAATTTGGCACAGTAGTTTCAGAGAAGATTTTTTGTAAAAGTTTATGGACGACGAAACCAAGTGATGAGTCAGGTCAGGTGAGCTAAAAAGGAGTTTTTAATCAAGGTAACAATGACATCTGGTGGCCATAAAAGCTGTCTCATTAGCATTTTAACCACTTCCCATATTTGCTTTTAAGACAATAGAAGACCAGATGCTCCGCAGGGCGTAGCTTTATACGACCGCAGAGGTTGAACCCTGAACGGTTAGGGCAAGTATGGACACAACATTCAAGCTGGATTCAGCTCTAAATTTGGATTGTGATTAAATAGTTGACACAGCATAGGTTTCTGACACAGAATGAATGTGTTCTAATGAACTTAAAATTTTTGTTTCTCTTAGAGCAATTCACTATGCTGTTGAATATTAATCCTCTCAAAAAAATGTTTGAAGAAATTTTCTTTTTTATTTATGAAATTTCAAATGAGAAAAATTGAACCCAATTTTTTTAATCACATCCCCCTTTCCCTTATTCCAAAACTAATCTCAATTAAAATTTCTAATGGAGTTTGCAACAATAACTACTCATTTAAATACATCATAAAATATTAAGATGTAAAAAAACTGCTTGTTATCACTGAATGGTAAAGATTATTTTAATTTATCAGTTGGTAGTAAAAAGTGAATATACACTGTATATTGTATATAACAAAGATTTAAGTTGATTCTGGACAAAGAAAGATAACTCCAATTAAAAAAAAATCTTGCTATTGCACAATATTTTGCAATTAGATATTTCTTGCTTACTATTCTGGACAAAGAAAGATAACTCTAATTAAATTTTTTTTTGATATTTCACAATATTGTGCAATTAGATATTTCTTGCCATTGCGCAATACTGTGCAATTGAAAAGACTTGCTATTGCACAATACTTAATATAATAATTTTAGATCCTGATTTGGACCAACTTGAAAACTGGGCCCATAATAAAAAATCTAAGTACATTTTTGGATTCAGCATATCAAAGAACTTCAAGATTTCAATTTTTGTTAAAATCAGACTAAGTTTAATTTTGGACCCTTTGGACTTTAGTGTAGACCAATTTGAAAACAGGACCAAAAATGAAGAATCTACATACACAGTTAGATTTGGTATATCAAAGAACCCCATTTATTCAATTTTTGATGAAATCAAACAAAGTTTAATTTTGGACCCCGATTTGGACCAACTTGAAAACTGGGCCAATAATCAAGAATCTAAGTACATTTTTAGATTCAGCATATCAAAGAACCTAACTGATTCATTTTTTGTCAAAATCAAACTAAGTTTAATTTTGGACCCTTTGGACCTTAATGTAGACCAATTTGAAAACGGGACCAAAAGTTAAGAATCTACATACACAGTCATGACAGTTAGATTCAGCATATCAAAGAACCCCAATTATTCAATTTTGATGAAATCAAACAAAAGTTTAATTTTGGACCCTTTGGGCCCCTTATTATGTTGGGACCAAAACTCCCAAAATCAAACCCAACCTTTCTTTTATGGTCATAAACCTTGTGTTTAAATTTCATAGATTTCTATTTACTTATACTAACGTTATGGTGCGAAAACCAAGAAAAATGCTTATTTGGGTCCCTTTTTGGCCCCTAATTCCTAAACTGTTGGGACCTAAACTCCCAAAATCAATACGGACCTTCCTTTTGTAGTCATTAACATTGTGTTTAAATTTCATTGATTTCTATTTACTTAAACTAATGTTATTGTGCGAAAACCAAGAATAATGCTTATTTGGGCCCTTTTTTGGCCCCTAATTCCTAAACTGTTGAGACCAAAACTCCCAAAATCAATCCCAACCGTTCTTTTGTGGTCATAAACCTTGTGTCAAAATTTCATAGATTTCTATTAACTTAAACTAAAGTTATAGTGCGAAAACCAAGAAAATGCTTATTTGGGCCCTTTTTGGCCCCTAATTCCTAAAATGTTGGGACCAAAACTCCCAAAATCAATACCAACCTTCCTTTTGTGGTCATAAACCTTGTGTTAAAATTTCATAGATTTCCATTCACTTTTACTAAAGTTAGAGTGCGAAAACTAAAAGTATTCGGACGACGGACGACGACGCCGACGCCAACGTGATAGCAATATACGACGAAATTTTTTTCAAAATTTGCGGTCGTATAAAAATTATTCAATGCAAAAACAAAACTTACATGTAAATATGAAATTCTCTTTACAGTATGAGTTTTTCTCATTGTTGGAGATTGTACAGTAGTACAGTCCTGTAACTGCTTATACCCATTTCTTATCCCCTTTAGGTTGATAAACTCACAGAATATCATATATTTACATTGTGCCACATCTCCTTATTTTTATATGCATTACAATAACATGAACAATTGTAATTCAAATCTATATATCAAAGCAAAATGAATTTCACTACTTTCATTCATGCATCCTTTGGAAAAATATAAGTTCTAAAATGACACAATATATGTTTATTTATATAAAAATAATATTTAGTTTTCGACTCTTTAACAGGTATAAACAAGAATGTGTCCCCAGTACACGAATGCCCCACTCGCACTATAATTTTCTATGTTCAGTGAACCGTGACATTGGGGTAAAAACTCTAATTTGGCATTAAAATTAAAAAGATCATATCATAGGGAACATGTGTACCAAGTTTGAAGTCGATTGGACTTCAACTTCATCAAAAACTACCTTGACCAAAAACTTTAACCTGAAGAGGGACAGACGGACGGACGAACAGACGAACGGACGCACAGACCAGAAAACATAATGCCCCCCTGCTATCGTAGGTCGGGCATAGAAATGCACAGCTGTGTCATGATTTGTGAAATCTGTGCTGAAAACATAGGCATTTATGGTGTTTGAGTAATAATACTAATTCCATCTGTGAAGCTCAACATTAGCTCGTCAGTTGGTGGTGGACAGTTATAAATCTTTCCTGCAGGATGAATGTACATCTGTTCAGGAAAACCAATTTCACAAATCAAAACTTTCCTCTAGATTTCTCCTACAATATTCATCCAGTTTAGTTCTTTTGGTTTAACGGGACACCGTCCTGATTTTTAATTTTGTAAACCATTCAGTCTCTTGCTTACAAATGGTGCATGAAAATAGGATGGGAATGCATGGCAGTAGACAAGTCTCTATAAAGTGGGTATGTGCCCTGAAAATAGTTTTATAACATTAGCTTTTTTTAAACTTGTGAAAGACTTGTGCAACACACATACCTAAATAACTATAATATAGGTGGAGAGCATCATTCATGTCAATGTTTTGTTCCTGTTTACATTGTCATGCCCGAGGCATAGCTCATGAATTCTTGTCATTACAACCGAAATTTACATAATTACTGCTAAAATAATTATCAGTATAATATATCTCTTGTAGAAAAACCATACAATTGTAGTCAAACAGATGATATTGAATCGTAATCCCAAAAGTTATGACGTCTTGGACTTTGGTTTACTTGCATGGCGATTATATAAATAACAGTATATATTTCTTAAATAAAGTTTTACCATGAATAGTTTCCTGAACGTAGTCGTTTTCAGTAAAATGTGCCTTGCAAACAACAGCTGATTGATATGGGTTCTACGATTGCATCGCACATGACAATCTACGTATGTGGCATGGCGTTGATCCAACTTTTCCTTCTTATTAAGTCATTTAGAAATGCAAGTCCTCCTCTTAAATGACACTCAGGTACACACCAACAAGGACTAGGCATCGTTAATTGTGTGATTGTTTTGCAGTGCAAAAACGGAAGTTAAGGACGGAACTGACTGGTCTCACTAATAAGAGACAAGAAGAATTTTAGAGACAAACAGCGACAAGAAGTTTAATTTAGTGACGAAGCGACAATAACTAACAAGGGACAAGCGAATCGTAATTCTCTCACGAGGCTATTCTCATTTGATGTGATAGGGTGAAGCTACACCTATCAAATATGTCCCTATGAAAAAGAAGAATTTCACTGTTAGAAAGGAAATGATATTGCATGGTTTTGATTCAATAAATTCTTTAAAAGGAAATTGAAATTTTTTTGTTTTTATGGCCAATTTTTAGCGTGTGCATAAAATATATATTTTTTTATATCTAATAAAAACTAATCCCTTTCTTCTTAATAAAAACATATTTTTTTCTATCAATGTACAGTAATATAAAAAATGTTTTATAACCGCCCCTATAATAAAAAATAATGCATGTTCTTTTTAATATCTATGGGGAATGAGTTGTTGCAATGACATTTTTTTATTTATGTATAGTCGCTATATAGTCTTCTTGACGCTTCTTCTCGCTAAATTAATTATATTGTCGCTTCTTATCGCTATTTTAATTTTATTGTCGCTTCTTATCACTTTTTGACGCTTCTTGTCTTTAATTAGTGGAACCCTATTCAGGAACGATAATTTCATATTTTACATAACTGAGACCGAAATAACTATAACGTCATACGGCTTCACGTACAGAAATACTTTAAATTGTATATTATGCAATATAATTCACGGTCAGTCGACTTTTAATTATAATATCATGTTATATCAACGAGTGAAATGATTTTAAAATATCTTTAGATCGCAAATAGTACTCGAAATTGAACGGACCTCTTTCCATACGGAATTCGAATAATGATAGTTTGTAATCAGATTGACTGCTTATAATGCAAAAGACACATTAATAAACAGATTTTTAAAACGAACAATACACACTGATCGTTTCTTTATTTCCCAATGTAAATGAAAGGAACAAAACCAATACATACCACAAAAAGTAGAGGAGAAATTTAAACATTTCCGGATCTATTTCTTGCAAAATGACCCCCAGCAAAGATTTGCGTAAGGAAAGATGAACCTCATGACTTGAAAGTCAGGCCTTAAAGCACTGCCTTTAAAAATCAAATGGTAGCTCCCTTACCAACCTACTTATATCAATATTATATGATTACAAAAATTTGTCCGAGATGACTATGACGTCCAACGGCTGTTTTGCCAGACAAACTGGGGTCTAGTCCAAATAATTATGACGTCTTGAAAGGCTATTATAATTTTTTCTTTGACGCCTTACATCGACAATTATAATAGCCTTTCAAGACGTCATAATTATTTGGACTAACTGGGGTCGTGCCGAGGGCCCAAGCTTGTCTCTCGATGTCTGACAGAACAGCCGTTGGATGTCAGAGTAATCTCGGACTCACAAAAAGTATGCCGAAATACATTATTTTACTATCTAATTTACGCACCATGAGAGTTTGAAGCCGACAGACTGTTAAAGATCTATTTCGTTTCCATCTTCACCATCGGATGTAGAAAATGTTGGCTTCTTTATCCAGTTACCGATTCAGCATCGGCAATCCTCTGGCTCTGACTTACAGGTTCATACATGTATGATTGTACTGACATAGTTAGTTTAACCTTGGGAATGTCTATCTGTTCACGTTCATCGTCTGTGAATCAATAGTCCATAGTTGTATCGATGTATTGTCGTTCACATATTCGCGGCCATGCTTGTTTGTTTACATAATGAGAGGACACATATGACGTCACCAGCATTCCGGAACAAAGGGAGATAATCATGTTGCACTTTCCCCGATGAACCATGAAGTTACCTGTTTTATAGGTATAACGAGGACACGCAAACGACTACCAATATTTTTTTTTAGTATTTATTTTAACCAATTTATTAAAATATGAAACAAAAAAAGTTTTTAAAAACCTTTGCATTTCACCTTTAATGTTTTTCTCTTTTTTTTTTCTAATATGCAAGGTGTTATTCAATAAACTCCCTGTTTTGAATATTTCTGTTTTTGTTGTCTATAAAACTGATGTTTTTATAAAATGCCAGAGAAATATTTTATGAAATATGAAACGAAATGTTAATTATCTTTATTGGAGTTGTATTCGTAGCACGCAATAAATAGATTCGGGTCTCGCACGATATTTGGTCTATGGTCTATTCTATTTTCCACTAAACTATTCTAAACATTTAATAATAGTTTTGACAAGTTCTTTTTCAATAATTTTGATAACCAAATGCATATAAAGTGTTTTGTGCTAAAAAATCCTGATTTAAACCCCAAGTGCTTATATGACTATATCTTTTATTTCAAGTCTGTTTCACCATTTGAAAAAGAGGATAGATCGTTGATGATACTTGTCATGCAATTTGTCCCGAATATTTAAAAAACAATTACGGCCATTTGACAATTCTGAGAGCACCCTTTCCGCTTTATTATTGATAAATTATTATGGTTAACATCTAAGATTTCGTCGTCTTCATAGTACATATGTATATGTCTAAAATGAAAAACATCATCGGACCTTCCATCTAGCAGTAAAACCAAATGCCGCGAACAGAGATATAAGTATGGATGAGCAGGCAGTATAGACATCCAAGATTTGTTGAAAACGGACGCTAAAACCGACGACTCGTGTAACATCAGTTAGGCACATTACTGTGCACTATGCGAGTTAACGAACCATTACAACACCACTTTGAATGATTGTATATATGTGGCCTGTTGTACTCTCAAAATGTATGCCCCTTTATAGTATTTTGCCAATGTCCAGTGGCTGTCAAAATTCTTACCCTATTTTGATGAACACATTTTAGTATTGTAAGATTTTGTTATTACCACTATTTCATCCGGAATTTAAGTGAAATATTTGCCACTGTACGTTAGGAAAACGTAACAAAATAAGCTAAGAATCGATTTACAAAGCTATCATACATTATGTAACTTGACAAAAAAAAATATTATAAAAAAAAATTTCGAAGTAATATGTTTTAGTATTAAAGTTTGTACATATCTGTCGTAAATATAACGGAGTCTTTCAAATCTTATTCAGTGGGGTTACGGGGGTTGGAACCAACTTTTTTGATGATCAATGCTTTTGGATGGGGTCATATGAATGGAACTCTTCTTTATCCTGTGTTGGGAACCCCCCCCCTTTTTTTTTAAATGGCTTGATCCGACCATGAATATTTTCTATTTTTATCATAGATACATGTATGTATATGACCATGATTATAATATCCTGGATATTTCCAACTTCACATGACGTAAAATTGAAAATGGAAATGGGGAATGTGTCAAAGAGACAACAACCCGACTAACGAGTCGAAAACAGCCGAAGGCCACCAATGGGTCTTCAAGAAATCGAGACAATCCCGCACCCGGAGTCGTGCTTCAGTTAGCCTCCAAAAAAAATGCGTATTAGTTCAGTGATAATGAACATCATACTCAACTCCGAAATATATAAATGAGCTAAAATTAAAAAGCATACAAGACTAAGAAAGACCAGAGGCTCCTGACTTGAGACAAGCACAAAATACGGCGGGGCTAAACATGTTTCATATTAAAGGTATATACTAGACTAAAGTATTAAAATGTCAAAACTTATGACATGAAAAATAACATACTAGTATGCATTCTATCTAACGACCAAACAGACTTTTAAAATGTGTTTTATATATATATATATATATATATATATATATATATATATATATATATATAGGAAGATGTTGTATGAGTGCCAATGAGACAACTATATATTCTAATAACATTTTTTTTTTTAAGTAAACCAGTATAGGTCAATGTACGGCCTAGCTTCAACACGGAGTCTTAGCTCACACCGAATAACAAGCTATAAAGGGCCCCTTTATATATACATGTACATGTATTGACATTTTGGCAATTTTTAAGTTTCCTATAACAATTTTGCAACGATTAAATCCAAATGAAACAAGTATAAAAAAAGTTATCAATGATTTATTACAGTTTAAACTAAATCATAATATTGGTAAATTATCGATGATAAACGTGATTAAACTGTAACATTAATCCGATTTTAGTTCGAACATCTAAAAGTTCCCAATTGTGAAATTGATAGCGACTTGCTATTTCTCTCCCAAGGTGGGAAACTTCAAAGAGTGACGATGTGATAAACGGATGCTAAAAATCAACATGTACATTATATGGACGAGACATAAAAATGTGTTACATGTATGAAGTTATTCTAGATCTGGAAACTGTTATTACTGCGTTTCTCTCGGTTTTGGTTTGTTACCCCGATTTTGTTTTTTGTCCATGGATTTATGAGTTTTGAACAGCGGTATACTACTGTTGCCTTTATTTATCAATTAGCGAGATTCCGATCAAAGCTTTATATTTGCGGTCGCCGAAGAACGCAAAAAAAAAAAAAAACACAAATAAAGAGTGATGTTATTAATTTTAAAGTTAATAAAGTTTATTTTGAACATGATTATTTCTATTTCCAAGCCAATCGTCACTTACTTGCATATTACATAAAAAACAAATATTTTATAAGAGTATATTTTTTTTCATATTTGGTATTCATTTTACTGTCCAAGACAATTCCAATATTGTCATAGTATTTTTAGATATTGAAAGCAGTTTTATTTCTTTTTCAAACACTTCTAGAATGACTCCCTTCTCTTGTTTCTGGTTAATTATCAGTTATTTTATAAACATCTGTTTTGAATTTCCGTTAGATAGATTTTCTAATAATATCAACCATTTAATTGTTTTGAGCCATATAGGTAAACAGAAAGTACTATATATTGAATGATTATTTTCTTCACTGAATATTCTTTCTAAGTATCTATGTGAGCGTAATTCGTCCTGAGCATGCATGATCTATGTGCCACTGGACGTTAAGAAACCAGAAACCAATCATATCCGGTGTTTGCACTTGAATAAACACAAATACATTGTACATGAAGATAATACTAGACTTGGCCTGCTCATGCAGATATATTAACATAATTTGGTTAATGGTTTAATTGAAGAATGTCGTTTGCAGTATATTTTACTAGGTTTGTAATCGGTTAAATACATGTATACCGTTCATACGATAATATAAAAAAAATGGGCGATGTTTTCACTACAGTCATCGTAAGACATGGTTTCACTACGTGAAACGAAATGAGAAGATTTTTTGTTTTATTTTTCGAAAAACTGTAATAGGCATTAGTTTATTTAAAACAAGGAATAAGGTCAATCATTTCTTTAATAAAGAAAACTATGCAAATCGTTTGACGTTGAAAACGAAAAAGATTGACACACAAACTTTTTGAAAGCTTAAGGGAGCTACCATTTGATTTTTATGGGGGGGCTAGAATGTAAAATTTTGTCCTGCCTTTTTTTTTAGTTGAAATCTCTGTCCTGCCTTTTTATTTTTCACTCTATTCGGTCCTGCTTTTTTTTTTTTTTTAGTTTATCCTGACTTTTTTTCCATAAATTGTCATCCTGACTTCTTTTTTTTTGCAAGGACTCATCCTGCCTTTTTTTTTTACTCAAAACACCTGTCCTGCCTATTTTTGTCAAATTTCATCCTAGCCCCCCCCCCCCCCCCCCCCCCCCCCCCCATAAAAATCAAATGGTAGCTCCCTAATATAATAATTTCTATTTATTTTAACCAGGGAGAGCGAAAGTCACTAAATTATGTTTCTGAGATACTCTTTAAATTTGTTCACGTTTTTTACGATGTATATTTCACTAACTAATATGAAGATCCCTAAGCAAAAATGACAACTTTAATAATAGATGTGAATAATGAAATAAAGAATGTTCGCGTACATTTTTTTTACAAGTACTATGCATTTTTTAAGAACTCGTATAACAAGCCGGCAAAAGAAGAGAAGGTGTTATAATATTTAGATTGATCTTGTTAGCCTTTCATAATTTAAATATTTTTTTATGTTACTTGTCTTTTTATAGATCAATTTCAGACTTATTACTTTTATTTTAAATGCAATAACGAAATAATGTAATGAATAAAACTATTCATAAATAAATATAATGAGTAGCATAATATACCGATTAACTTTAGTATATTTATTCGTTTTATTTGGAAATTTGAAAACTAGCATAATCGCCAAACAACCAATCAGGTGAGATAGTATCGTTTCTGAACGGAACATGTTTGTTTACACGGAATATACTGATCGTTTCGTTCGTTTCGTTCACACACGACTGTGAGCGGAAAAACACGATTTGACTTCTATGAATGAAATGAGTGGAGAAAAACAATTCTGACTGATATAACTCGTTCGATCTCATTCCATTCTATTCGCGTGTTCGTTCCGTTTTCGTTCCGTGTAAGAGGGACCGTTGAGTGTTTTAGTAGCTGTAGGTACCTCACGGTAACCTCACGGATGTGTAAATATATGTATACCCTAGTCTTCCGTCAACCGTCGGTCAAATCTACGGAAGCCGATAAGGGCCATTCAAAAAAAAAATTTTATGTCGTAAGTACGACATAGCATGTCGTAATTTCGACATAACATGTCGTTATAACGACATCGCTATGTCGTAATTTCGACATAATATGTCGTTATAACGACATCGCTATGTCGTAATTTCGACATAACATGTCGTAATAACGACATCACTATATATATGAAAGAATATGTATTATGATTGCCAAGACACTAAATGACACAGAAATTAACAATTATAGGTCATATCATAATGCCCCCAATAACTAGAAAAGCCCCCGCATAATCAGCTATAAAAAAGGGACGAAAGATACCAGAGGGAGAGCCCCCGAAATGCTGTGTGGCAGACAGTGTTATTAATTAATAATTAGCTCCCTTGGTAAAACTCCAAATTTCATATTTAATGTATTTCATTGTTAAATAATTTACATGAAGCTGAATAAGTATATATCTGTTAATTGCATAGATTTTGCTATTTGAATTCATTGATTAAAGATATTTATTCATATTGTAAAGTTTAATATTTGTATCGTCGCAAAATCTTTGGTCACCTTCTTTGGTTACCTTCTGTGAGAAACTTGTATATTTTATAGATCCTGACTGAAAGTTATAAGAAACCGACCGGGGACTATGAGGATGGACCTGAAGTCCTCTCAAGGCAAGCAAAGCTTTCCACCTTATATTGAAGAAGCGCACAACTCCATTGGTTGTTGTTATGAGGGTGAATGGACGTATCGATTGCTCTGTATTTACTGTCAAACGATGGGCACGATGTTCCTAAAACACGACGTTACACATAAAAAGCGGCGTCGAAGAGGGTTTTTTATTAATTTTTGCAAGTTTTATTCGTTTTTTTATATGTTGGTTGATTTATTCATTATATTACAAAATTTTTAAAATTTCTGATTCTGGTTCTGTTCGTTTTGTGATGTCATTTTATCATAAATTACCTCAAGTTGTGGAAATCTATTTAATAATGTTTACCATTTAAGTTATTTCAACTAAAAATGCATTACTGTCGCAAGTAATGTGGGAAAGAAAGATGGGACGGAAGTAGATATAGGAAGATGTGGTACAGTTTTCCATAAAAAAGATATATTTTTTTAGATGTACGAAACTATTATCATATGATGTTTAACTTTCAAGGTGCATATCATCTGTCATTGTAAAATTTCTATATCTTAACTCAACCCCAATACAAATATATCTGACACTCTGCAAGTAAATCGAACATTTTTACCCTTGGTTAAATTTGAATAGAATTGTATTTTCCCTGGTACATAAGTTGTCGAAATACACCCCTTCAATTACTTGAACCTACGCTTGAGAATTATTTCCGCAAGTCATCTATAGTGTTTAATTTCTGATATACATTTTGAAATATAGTAATCTACTCCTGGATCGTCCGCGAAAACGGCTTAAATAATCCCGGGTTTTTAAAATTCGATGAAACGGTTTTCGTCGCTGTTTGGGATTTGTCTTTCAATTACTAGTACCTCCATTTCATGCACAAGTTTATATTGACGAAAAGTTCCGGCTTCGCTAGTACAGGAATTTATTTCATCACGACAGTTATAACATGAATAGCAGGACAAATCGCGAAGTAAAACACTCCGTGAACTGGTATAAGTCTTTTAATATTGGTGATTGCACCTTACTGAAGTGACGACTTTAAATGATCTATGGAGTACTTCCACAATATAAATTTCAATTCGAATTTTACATTTAGAGGACTGTCTTGGTGTCTAAAATTTGTCTTTGCAATAGTTGGATGAAGTTCATGTAATGAGATGTTTTTCCCCATTTCACCATTCTTTTAAATAAACCGTTAAAAGCTATAAACGATTAATAAATATTGCAAAATTTAAGCTGTGTCGAACCTATGTCCACGGGTGGAGTCTATAGCAACATGCGCTATTCTTTTTTTTTTCGGCAGCAATCATCAACCTGTTTTTCCAAATTTCATAACTTAATAAGAAAAGAATCTTGGCATTTTTTACTCTTCGTGTATCTAACTTTGTTTTTGATTAATTATAAAATATACGCTTTAACTGCTTTGAAAAATGAAATATCAGCTTGGACAAAATGGCTACCGTTTGAAAAACGACTGTGTAGAGAAGATTTTATTGAATCAGCAATATTTAAACTCACGAACAATGAGGCAAATATTTGTACTTTTGTTAGATATTATTATTGTCTTACTCTTTTTATTCATTTTCTGCTACTTACAAAATTCACTTTCAGTCGTTGAGATGACGAAAAACGTCGTTGGACATTTTTCTTATTCCCGCTTAATATGAAGCCACCGAGTCAAATAAAATTTGGCAAAAATAACGGCTTTAACGCCACAAAGAACCGACACCTGTCGTTGTTCCTGCCAAGTATCAAGAAGATCAGAGAATAAGAAATAGGATCACTATACATAAGATTTAAAACAGTTTTTCATAAATGTAACGTTGGACATCTGTTTTTTTTCACATAACTTGGCTAATCTAATCATCAAATATACTAGATATTACTTAGTATATGATCAAGAGCTGTAAAAACATAATTTGAAACATATATTGAATTTGTTTTAATATTGGTTCGTGTTTTCTAACATTTTTATTTTGTTTTGCGGATGAAATTTCGAAGATTCTGTTTTAAATCCTAGAGGTTGTAGGAACATCGTGTCCAATGTTTGAAAGTAGAAAGAGAGCAATCAATATTTCAATTCACCCTTATTACACGAAGACATGTAGTTAGCGCTTGTTTATAGGTAGGACTGTATTGTCAGTCCTCATATAATTCCACACAATTTTGCTCGAACACGTAGAAGGTTTATAAGACCTTGACTGACTCTGCATCCCTTCCACGGTCGGTATCTTTAAGGACTAAACAGTACCTATAAATTATATAAGTTTCTCACAGAAGGTAACCAAAGAAGGTGACCAAAGATTTTACAACGATACAAATATTAAACTTTACAATATGAATAAATATCTTCAACCAATGAATTCAAATAGCAATAGCTATGCAATTAACAAATATATACTTATAAAGCATCATGTAAATTAATCAACAATGAAATACTTTAAATATGAAATTTGGAGTTTTACCAAGGGAGCTAATAATTAAATAATGTTAACACTGTCTGACACACAGCATTTCGGGGCCTCTCCCTCTGGTATCTTTCGTCCCTCTTTTGTAGCTGACTATGCGGGGGCTTTTTTAATTATTGGGGGCATTATGATAACATATAGTTGTTAATTTCTGTGTCATTTAGTCTCTTGGCAATCATAATACATATTCTTTTATATACATTATAGCGATGTCGTTATTACGACATAGCTATGTCGTTAAAACGACATAGTGATGTCGTTATTACGACATAGCTATGTCGTTAAAACGACATACTGATGTCGTTATTACGACATGTTATGTCGAAATTACGACATAGCGATGTCGTAATAACGACATGTTATGTCGAAATTACGACATGCTATGTCGTAATTACGACATAATTTTTTTTTTGAATGGCCCTTATCGGCTTCCGTACAAATCCTTGTCAAACGCATTTCTTCATTTGCATGTGCGGAATGTATAAAAACACTATGGTTTTCTGATTAAAACTTATCATGTTGGGTAATTGTTTGAGTTGGACACTGTTATGTGTATATACATTGGCATGTTGTCATCGTAAAGATAAATGGATAACATTGCAACTCAACCTAGCGGAGATCCAACGTTTTACATGGACCGACCAGATTTTCATTGCTGATATATTGCAGATTACAGAATATAAATCAAAAAAGGAAACAAAACTTCCTGGTAAACGAAGTATTGATTGTTATAAATCGAAGAGACGTACAACTTCCAAATTCCAAACTAAAGGACACATTGAAAGAGTTGGTATTGCTTTGTTTCATAAAAAAAAGAATGACCAACGCAGATACAAGTATCTTATCTTAAGGAGAAACATCTTACTTTGTAAAGGAGCACCTGCATACGGTGTATATATCTCCCAATTGATACGATATTCCCATGCATGTATTTCCTATCATGATTGTCTTGAAAGAGGGTTGCTGCTCTCAAGGAAGCTATTTAACCAAGAGTTCCAAATTGTGACGTTGAAATCAACCCTTCGTTAAATTTACGGACGCCATCATGAGTTGCTTGACCGTGATGGAATAACCGTTTCACAAATGATATCGGATATGTTCCTTACGTCGTAACTACAATCCGCTTCCCTTTCATGAATGTGCCATACCGAATTAGACTATTTTCCGGATTTGTTAAACATAAACAACACGACGGATGCCATATGTGGAGCAGGATCTGTGGTGTAAATAGTTATCAAAGGTACCAGGATTATAATACAATACGCCAGACGCGCGTTTCGTCTGCATCAGACTCATCACTGACGCTCGTATCAAAACAGTTATAAAACCGGAAGGTGAATGTATACACGATAAGAATGATGACTCAGATATGATGTGTTTCAACAAGTAAAACGTTTAAGAGCATTGAGGATCCAAAATTTCTAAAAGTTGTATCAAATACGGATAAGGTAATCTGTGTCTGGGATAAGAAAACCCTTATTTTTTGAAAAAAATATAGTTTTGTAAACATGGATTTTTTTTTAAATGACCATATAATTGATATTCATGTCCACACCGAAGTTTTTACTACTGGGTTGGTGATACCAAGTACAAAACCAACAAGTACAAAGTTAAAAAGCAATGAAGATCCAAAATTCTAAAAAGTTGTGCCGAAAACGGCTAAGGAATTATATGCCTGGAATAAGACAATCCTTAAGAAAAGTCTTCTTTATATTCTGGCCACGCAAGTCAATGAAATTAATAAAATAATGACTACACACTTCAATGTAGAAAAGTGTTGATTGATTATACTTAAACGAAACGTCATTACGAGCGCTACAGACATTGTACAACAACGAATTGCTAAAGTACTGGGGTTCCCAGACTATAAATAGATTCAAACAGTCTCAGTCAGAAATTGAGATTGTTCTACGCAATAAACAACACAAACGGACACTCCATATGTGCCCCTGTCGTCGACGTTATCTTAATATGAACATCATAAGCGGTACAGTTGTTATTTAATACTCAAAATATGTCCTGGCAAATTATTGAATCGCTGTGGAAGAGAAAGGGTTAAAAGGGTATATACCGTTTTTAAGAATATAACGTTTGTTTGGATTAGTTTTGGGGTTCCAAAATTATTCCATCTATATATCTCTTACACATGTTGTCTGATTTTCAATAATTGAGGTGAAAAAAAAAAAAAAAACCCGAGTTTCAAGCTTCAGATATGCTTTTCTGGATTTACCTTAATCGGGATCGCTCACAAAAATTTTCACGAATTTAATATTAACTCAGATGAAAAAAAAATCCAAGAACTGAAAGACTGAGATACATATACTATGAACAATAAATTCTATAAATGACAAAAATAACTAACACATTGACTTTAAACGAACCATAAACAGTATGTACATTTTAGAGAGTTTTCTGATTAAAACTTATTATGTTGGGTAATTTTTGAAGTTGGACACTGTTATGTTTATATAAGTTGGCATTTTGTCATCGTAAAGATCAATGGATAACATTGCAACCATACCTTTCTGAACGTTTTAAGGAAGCTAAAACAAAAAGGGAAACACAACTTCCTGGTAAACGAAATATATAATATGTATCCAGAGTATATCTGCTATTGATTTTTATAAAACAAAGAGACGTGAAACTTATAATCAAGAGTGCAAAACACTTGCAGGGAAATTGAAACACATCATGACTGAGTCATCATTCTTATTTAAGAAACGTAACAATTCAACTTCAATTACACATTCTTAAGTACTCTGCTTATTATGTTTGCCCTCTAGATGATTTTTATCTTTTTTGTCATCTTATACACATGTTATAGTTATGAATATAAGGAAAAAGACGGAATCATATTTCTTCTTAATAGATATGTTTTTCTTTATACATAATGAGAATACGAAATTTATAATATCAGACCTTATTAGCCTTTGAAATGTGTATAGACCCCTAGTTAACCAATTCTGATAAAAAAATGACATTTTGATCTAAACAGCACATGAAGGACTTATTCGTCAATTTTAGGAATTTAACCCTGCAGATAATTTAGAACCGTTCAGACAATTCGCTTGCAAATAATTAAAATATGTTTTGTCTTTGTGCGGACTGTTAAGTCTTTTTTCGGAGGACTGTTTTGTCTATATTCAGAATGTTCTGTACCAAGTCAAGTAAAAAGACTGTTCAGTAGCTGTTTTTTTCTTTTGAAAAGTGTCCTGTACCAAGTCAAGAACAAGCACTGTTCAGTAGCTGTTATTTCCTTTTGAAAATTGTCCTTGTACCAAGTCAAGTACAAAGACTGTTCAGTAGCTGTTATTTTCTTTTGAAAAATGTCCTTGTACCAAGTCAAGTAAAAACACTGTTCAGTAGCTGTTATTTTCTTTTGAAAAATGTCCTTGTACCAAGTCAAGAACAAGCACTGTTCAGAAGCTGTTATTTTCTTTTGAAAAGTGTCCTGTACCAAGTCAAGAACAAGCACTGTTCAGTAGCTGTTATTTCCTTTTGAAAAATGTCCTTGTACCAAGTCAAGTACAAAGACTGTTCAGTAGCTGTTATTTTCTTTTGAAAAATGTCCTTGTACCAAGTCAAGTAAAAACACTGTTCAGTAGCTGTTATTTTCTGTTGAAAAATGTCACTGTACCAAGTCAAGTACAAGCACTGTTCAGTAGCTGTTATTTTCTTTTGAAAAATGTCCTTGTACCAAGTCAAGTACAAAGACTGTTCAGTAGCTGTTTTTTGTTTTTGAAAAATGTCCTTGTACCAAGTCAAGTACAAAGACTGTTCAGTAGCTGTTATTTTCTTTTGAAAAATGTCCTTGTACCAACAATTTGACCAAGTCAAGTAAAAACACTGTTCAGTAGCTGTTTTTTTTTCTTTTGAAAAATGTCACTGTAACAAGTCAAGTACAAAGACTGTTCAGTAGCTGTTATTTTCTTTTGAAAAATGTCCTTGTACCAAGTCAAGTACGAAGACTGTTGCAGCTCCTACTCAGACTTTGTAATACGTCATCAGTGTCTGAGTAAAAAGTTGATGAAACAGGGGTATGTCAAAGAACGTCTCGTTCTTTTTCTAAAAAAGTTCATCGGAAGGTACCAAGACCTTGTTTATAAATATTCCGTATCAACTTCTCAAATAATACACGATGGTCTTGATGTATAGATTCTTCGTACTGATGTTGTTTATCATCTTAACAACGTGTTTTATAGTTCTTTTATTTGTCTTTGTTCTATTATTAATATTACTTTTGCTGTTGAATGGTTTCGTGTGATATCCGTTTCACGTGGCTCGGTACTTATACATCTCGTCAATGTGTTTGTATTGGCTTTCATTTTTTTGTGGTTTGTTTTGTATTTGCGACTTTTTGTATTTCTTTTGTTCTTATGGAAGTACACCACTAATTCATGGTCCCATTACTTTCTATGTTAAATTCCTCCATTTCAACCAGGCACACCTCTTTCATTTTAAGTTCAAATAAAGTGGCAATCATTGCATGTCAAAGCAACACTTTATGGTGTCTTCTACTAAAAAAATCAACATACCTTACATGGCATATAAGAAAGAACTGGTTCTCAGAACTTCGGATGCACCAAAACAGGTACTTCAGATCTGACAAACAGACAAAATGTACCCTCTTTTTAAAATTTGCTGCAGTTTTTTAAATATTTAAAATTAAAAGTCCAAAAGTGTTCTACAATGATCACCAGTCCTTCAGCTTTCATTTGATGCCAAAACTACCTAAATATCCTACATATTTTGAAAGTTACACTCATGCGTAGGAACTATTTTGCGTTAAATATGTACTACTTTCTGGAATGTGCTTTCTGGCCGGGCCCGAATTAGTGATGTTACACCTAAAACAGAACCAAACTTGCTATATTGACTTGAGCATTACTTTATTTCATTCTATGACCTATTTCAAGCAATAAAAAACATATAAAGCTTTAGTCCAAATAGTATTTTACTAATTTAAAGCGCAAATTGGACTGGTAGTAATATTTGGGTTATTCAAAGAAAACTGCATATGGATATTAGATTTTGGTCAATATAGTTGTTTATTCTCAATATCATTGTTTTATCTATTAATATCTTTTAGTAAGGCTATGTGCTTACCAATAGTCATATTCTTATCAGAGGTTCTTCATTAAATAAAAATATATTAGTCCAAAGTTCAGACATAATTGAGAATATTGTCCCCCCTTTTTTCTTCAAATTGGAAAAAGGCATTTTTTTTTGTATAAACCATACTTATGTGGTTAAACATAGATTATTAAGAGCATTTTATATATCCCTCAGCTAGATAACTTGCTAAACTGGTTCAAAATTGCATGTACAGTAAGATTTTGGAATTCTAATATGAGTATATACCATTTGCTTAGAATGTAAAAGGCTACCATAAGAAAAACAATAAAACTTAAAAAATCATAGGATTATTTGATCAAGAGCCTTTTTGTACCATATACAAGTCATAATATACATGTTTTATTGATTTCAATCACAAATAATGCTAAAATATGAACTTGGAGTCAAGTCTTAACTGCATGCATGTTGTATGACCATAAAAGGCTAAACTACCTTAGTATGCCAATTTAAGAGCTGAAATTTCCCTTAAATAAAATTGTTAACCAAAAAAGATGACTGAGCATGATTACTAACATCCAATTTGACTTGTTTTCATTGCAATAGGTACAACTTCTAAAATTTGGATTTCTGATGATTCTCTGTAATAGGAAGTACACCACTAATTCATGGTCCCATTACTTTCTATGTTAAATTCCTCCATTTCAACCAGGCACACCTCTTTCATTTAAGTTCAAATAAAGTGGCAATCATTGCATGTCAAAGCAACACTTTATGGTGTCTTCTACTGAAAAAATCAAAATACCTTACATGGCATATAAGAAAGAACTGGTTCCCAGAACTTCGGATGCATCAAAACAGGTACTTCAGATCTGACAAACAGACAAAATGTACCCTCTTTTTAAAATTTGCAGCAGTTTTTTAAATATTTAAAATTAAAAGTCCAAAAGTGTTCTACAATGATCACCAGTCCTTCAGCTTTCATTTGATGCCAAAACTACCTAAATATCCTACATATTTTGAAAGTTACACTCATGCGTAGGAACTATTTCGCGTTAAATATGTACTACTTTCTGGTATGTGCTTTCTGGCCGGGCCCGAATTAGTGGTGTTACACCTTATAACGTGACTCTGTACTTTAAAAGATCCCGTCAGTATGGTGTTGTTCAGTTGTGTGTCATTGTGATATATTTCTATTGTGAATTACAATATACGTTGAACCACAAACGTCAAAATCATTCAATCGCGTAGTGGAATTAACTATTTTTGGATTCTTATAAATTCTATATATAACTTTTGGACTAGTTTAAATCTCGGTCCATTTCTTAAATTTATTCTTACATACTTTTGATTTTTTAACCCTGTATGCTAACATTCCCATGAAAATTTTAAAATTGTTTGTACGCACATTGAACGACAAATTTATGTGACGTATAAAATTTTCTGACGTCAGACACTCAATAAATGTGTTCGTAGATAGTAGATGTTTTTGTGTTCTGTTAAATTGTTCCTTTTAAAATTGTTAAACGATGATGACTGATGTACCCATATTTTGACTATTATATTTATTGTGTCTGTTTATTTAACGCATCAATGTAAAAATATCGGAAATTGATGAGACTGTCATTAAAGTGAGAGGGTTAGCGCTATAGAACCAGGTTTAATCCACCATTTTCTACATTTGAAAATGCCTGTACCAAGTCAGGAATATGACAGTTTTTGTCCATTCGTTTTTGATGCGTTTTGTTATTTGATTTTACCATGTGATTATGGACTTTCCCAATTGATCTTCCTCTAAGTTCAGTATTTTTGTGATTTTACTTTTCAGTAGCTGTTATTTTCTTTTGAAAAATGTCCTTGTACCAAGTCAAGTAAAAACACTGTTCAGTAGCTGTTTTTTTTTCTTTTGAAAAATGTCACTGTAACAAGTCAAGTACAAACACTGTTCAGTAGCTGTTATTTTCTTTTGAAAAATGTCCTTGTACCAAATCAAGAACAAGCACTGTTCAGTAGCTGTTATTTTCTTTTGAAAAAAGCTCACTGTACCAAGTCAAGTACAAAAACTGTTCAGTAGCTGTTATTTTCTTTTGAAAAATGTCACTGTATCAAGTCAAGTAAAAACACTCTTCAGTAGCTGTTATTTTCTTTTGAAAAATGTCACTGTAACAAGTCAAGTACAAAAACTGTTCAGTAGCTGTTATTTTCTTTTGAAAAATGTCCTTGTACCAAGTCAAGAACAAGCCCTGTTCAGTAGCTGTTATTTTTGTTTGAAAAATGTCCTTGTACCAAGTCAAGTACATACACTGTTCAGTAGCTGTTATTTTCCTTTGAAAAATGTCCTGTACCAAGTCAAGAAGAAACACTGTTCAGTAGCTGTTATTTTCTTTTGAAAAATGTCCTTGTACCAAGTCAAGAACAAGCACTGTTCAGTAGCTGTTATTTTCGTTTGAAAAATGTCCTGTACCAAGTCAAGTACAAACACTGTTCAGTAGCTGTTATTTTCTGTTGAAAAATGTCCTGTACCAAGTCAAGTAAAAACACTCTTCAGTAGCTGTTATTTTCTTTTGAAAAATGTCCTTGTACCAAGTCAAGAACAAGCACTGTTCAGTAGCTGTTATTTTCGTTTGAAAAATGTCCTGTACCAAGTCAAGTACAAACACTGTTCAGTAGCTGTTATTTTCTTTTGAAAAAATGTCCTGTACCAAGTCAAGTAAAAACACTCTTCAGTAGCTGTTATTTTCTTTTGAAAAATGTCCTTGTACCAAGTCAAGAACAAGCACTGTTCAGTAGCTGTTATTTTCGTTTGAAAAATGTCCTGTACCAAGTCAAGTACAAAGACTGTTCAGTAGCTGTTATTTTCTTTTTGAAAATGTCATGTACCAAGTTAGGAATATGGCCATTGTTATATTATAGTTTGTTTCTGTATGTGTTAAATTTCAACGTTGTGTTTCTGTCGTGTCGTTTGTTTCCTTTTATATGTGAGTGTGAATTAAAATTACTATAAGACGTGTCAAGGTATTTTTCTATCCCGAATTCATGGATTTAGTTTTGATGTTATATTTGTTATTCTCAACGGATATTATCTAATGTTTAGTTCGTGTCTGTGTGTGTAACATTTTATTGTTGTGTCTTTGTTCTTCTCTTATATTTAATGCGTTTCCCTCAGTTTTAGTTTGAAACCCGGATTTTTTTTTCTATCGATTTATAGTTGCCTTTATTTATTTGTTTCTTCAAATCGATGAAGTCTATCGTAATTCTGTGTTAGAATTGTTGACAATAAAAAAAGAAGGCGAACGACACCAAAGGGACAAACCAACTCATTAGTGGAAAATAAAATTACAACGCCATGGCTAAAAAGAAAAGCACAAACTACAACATATAAAACCGAAGACTGAGCAACAATATCCCTGACAAAAAGCTGATCTCAGGTGCTCTGAAATGGTTTACAGATCCTGCTTCATATATTGCACCCGTCGTGTTGCTAATATTAATGCAAACCCGGTGATAATTTAATTTGCTCCAACAACGAAGTTCTTACTTTCCTTTAAATATTGACTGAATGATTGAGGGGAATATTGATACTTTAATATAATATAGAACAATCATAAAGCTAGTAGCACATTGTTTATTTCTATGTTGGTTTAGGATGTCAAGTATAAAGTATGTCTCCATTTTTATAATTTTGAAAAAAATACTGTATACTGGGAAAAAGAAATTGGCTCGTCTACCATATTTTGTCCGCACCAACTGATCATATACCGAAAATTTGCTTATTTTGGCTGCAGTCTAATTTTGGTTTATTTGGTGCCTCCAATTAAAGTGCAAAAATTAAACACATGCAAATAAAGCAAAGACTAAAAATTAAACGCCAAAATGATGTACTGGTACGACAAATGTACTGGTAAGACAGATGTTCTGGTACGACAGATGTACTGGTACGACAAATGTACTGGTACGACAGCACCGTATTATTATTGTAGGAGTAAATATTGAATTTTATAATATCTTCCGTATATTTCCTTTAATTATATGCATAGTCTGAAAACAATTACCCGGTATAATTTGACAACAATTAACACTTTAAAGGTTTCACTTCAATGTTAATTTATCAATTGATTACGAAAACACAACAATGATTGTTTTATTCACACATGTCATAAATATGCTAGGTTATTGCTGATTAGACGTAATTATAATATCCAAACTCCTCGAATCCATTATCTTAAATTAATTAACATGTACTACCAGAGGCATAAGGATTAAACATTTAAATTTGATTGTCAAAAGATTTAAACATGTACCGCAATAGAGATGATTAAAATTTATTTCATAAGATATTTGAAAAACATATAATCGATTGAAAGAGTTTTTCGTCAGCTGTGAACAACGATATACGGAATTATTTACAATTGCAGTTCCATCATTAAGTTAGCTTTGTCGGTTTTTTAGTTTGATAATTTCAATGACATAAACGAGTTAATAAGGGCAAATAGGAATGAGCTTGCTCACTACTGTTGATCCGATCCATAATTAAATGTATCTTTTGGACGAAGCACCAAAATTACACACGCCAAAATAAAACACATGCCTTTTAGCGAGGGAAAACTGCCAATATATTCCGACGCCAAAAGAGGGCTTAAAATAATTGTCCTGTCTCCAAGTGCCTATGACTCCTTTGATACCTTTTCTGAAATTCTCCAGACATAAAATCTTTTACAAAAAATCATCCTTCAACAGGTTACACACTTTCAACCAAGCTCTAAATACCCATGAATTTGCGGGTGTGTTCTAGTAAAATATAATATGAAACGAAAGTTTATTTACTGACATTATATGAAAAATTAGTGCAATTCTTTCTGTATGTTGCCAGTATCACCAACATAATAGTGTTCATTAATAAACAGGTAACAATCCTGATATAGTTAAGTTTGAAATGAAATAACAACACTCAGATTTTTCTTAATTGCCATTCAGTTTTGATTTTCTTTTTTCGGCTGTCGAAGATTTATTACCATCACAATGTAAAGCTTGATCATAACACTGATTTGCTGTGAATGTGTCACCTGATATCTCATAACATACTCCAAGTATTGTAAATGAATCAGATAATGAATCAAATGGGATCAAATACTTGTCTTTCACTGTTAAAAATAATCACGTAAAGCCTGTTGTCTGTTAAAAATATCACCAAGATGATGATAGCATAGAAATCAAAGGCAGTGAGACATAACAACAGGCGAAATACTAATCTCCGAATGTTTAACCTCCAGTTGTAGTTCTTCTGGTATCAATGACGAGTACCGAAAGTATCTGACCTTACCTATAATAGCTAGTTTCATCTTTTCATTCAATTTTATTAAGGAATGAACATTTTGTTTGTAAAGATATCTATGCTGACAACGGGGTTCATTGCATCTAAACACCATATCAGGTGAACATCTTGATATAACATAATTCGTTAATCTGAGTGTAACATTGTACTGTCATGTTGCATAATAAAACGACACGTATAACAACCAACCCGACACAGCATCTGTTTTGATGCCGTCCTGTAAATGGCTATAAAAACATTTGCGTATGTTGTTATTCTTATTTATTGTGTTTGGCGTTTGAAGAAGTTGTGCTACACATTGGCTAATTTCAAAATAATAATATTTACATACATCAATGAGAAATGGAGACGTTTCTGACTTTATTAAAGATTTAGTCCTTTATAATAGCTTGAAATATCTTTTGATATTGAAAGATTTATCATGTCCTTAAGCCGGTAATATAGAAAGTCTAACATAATATGTTCACTGTATAACTGGTCATTTACGTCGAGTAGTGGAAACACATTATTTGTCAATCCATCAATCCCTATACACTTTATACTCTCAAGTACACCTAGTATTATCTTGTTGTTATTCTGATTGATCGATCTTTCCTAAGAACATATTGTGTTTAGGTATAAAATAGTTCGGACAGTAACATGTGTTTACCCATGATATTAATTTATCAAGACAGAGAGAAATACAATAATATAATTTAGACAGTTAAAATGTGTCAATATTTACTTCCTCCGAAACCCAGAATAAAGCCGTCTTTAGAAAGTAAGAACACAATAATTCTTTCACGTCATCGTTTGTATTAATAACACGCTTTAACATTAATTTAAGTAGACCGTAGCATAGAAGTTGGGTGAAATTAAACGAATGTACAAGTAGTTTTTCGGCCACAGAGAAGGACATTCTCCATAGGAAGTCACTATCTGATACATTCTTAGGTCCTATAGGTACCAGCAAGCATCCATAGTTTATTATCCTGTGAACTAGGAAATTAGGGGGCCATTACCATCGCTGTCTAGATCCCCATGGAATTGCATTGTAAGGTAGATATTTATTCCGTAGGCAGTACGCAGTATCTTGAAGCAGTAGTTCGTCCGATAAACATGGACCATGTGCAATGGTCGGCATATTACCAAATTCTTTCATATACTTATCAAGAAATCGGCTTCCTGATGCATAAAACGTGCTACCGCGACATGACCAAAGACCACAAGAACATGGTTGACTGCTGAGATCCTTATTCTATATTTTTATACATATGAGTCTTGTAAATCCAGGATGGGCAATATCTGTCTCCATAACAAATGTTGTACCTTGTACTGGATATTTGACATTCTTTACATTCCTTATAACTTCTAAGTCATTGAGTACGTACATTATATCGAGATCGCTGCCTGGTAAATCAAGACCTTCTGCTAAACTTCCACTTGCTATGTGTGTGCGAATAGCCAAACCAGTATTGACGATCCTATCTAGACCTGAGCCCAAAATAGTACTAACGCAAATATAAGGTAAAAGTCCGAGTCAGCCTTTTGCCGCCATATTTTATAAATCAGATATCTCGTATGCTAATACTCTTTAAGGTAATAGTATTATTTTAAATTCTTGATTTATTTAATTTTACTTTAGATCACCTATTAAGTACAGCCTTAAGCTCATCCGAGTAGGATCATAGATACATACAGATTTTCTTTGTCGTTGTGGACTTCCACTTTTTGAATTTACCTTGGAGTTCGTATTGTTTTGTTATTCTTTTATTACCGTTTTGTTTGTGGTATGTTAAATTTTATTAGTCCTATTTACACCGAACAAAATGAATAGATCGCCTTATGCACTGTCTTAAAAATTGAAAGATTTAAAAAAAAATGAATATTTGGTAACATGTAAATAAAAGTTAAACCAGAGGCAAACACACAACTGGCGTCTGGAGGTCGTTTACATAAGGTCTTGGTTCATAGTTGAATATTAGCAGTTTATCAACCTCTAAACGACATTTATTTACCAACATGTTCACATCCAAATTCCGAGATGAAAATTAACAATCTGAATCTGATCAACACCTAAAGTAGAAGAGTAAGGAAGTAATGATACAAAACTATTAAAAATGTGTATGTCTAAAAATACGCTGATAACAATGAATAATCATTTGCGTAGCTAAGCACGTAGAAATACTTTATTAAAAATTCTTTTTTGAGATGATCTAAAAGTAAGATATGAACTGGTTGTTTCACAATGTTTATCGATTTCCTTTAAACTCGTCTTTAAGGAAGCTGAAACAAAACTCCCTCATGTTATTAATACTTTTCCTGGGGTTATCTGATGTTCGTTTTAAACATTGATGGAAAATAAACTGAGCAGTTGTACCACACAACTGTACGAAAGTACATAAAAGGAAATCAAAACACAACAAAACTAAAGTGAAATATATTTCTTAACCTATCTTACATATATATCCCAGTATCCATTTGTTACCATGTCCAATACATTTTGTCTTTTTTCTATGTTACCTAATAAGTTATTTGCACAAATCAATGTTTTACTCATTACACAGTCGTGCTTGTTCGCATTAAAAGTAAACTAAACAATAAACGACCGAAGATATGAAAATAATGATATTTGGTATGAATGGCACTGTGCAAAGTACTCACAGAGACACGCAATAGGACAGTATTAGGAACAGTTAAATACCGTCATACGAGCTTTAACAATGAGTAAATTATATACATCCTATATTAAGCTATAAAAAAACTCTGTTTTCCACAATGTTAAAAACATTAATGTTTGAAATATGAAGATATGATTATCCACGTTCAAATAAAAGTTAAAAGTACACAGTTCATTCCGACAATCGCCTTATGTTTTTTTTCTCAAATTCAATAGATAATGATTTAATTCGCAGAAGAAAGAAAAGAAGTATTTATGTGCAGGGTAATTTTCATAATATTTGAATATATGCACTAAAAGAGAAATATATTCAAACTCTACATTATGTATCATTAACATTTATGTTATTAACATGATAAAATATGTATTTTGCAGTCGCAATCATAGTTTTATTTGTTTGAACGTGTGTGCGTACATTGTATATATAACATGTATAAATAGATAAATAATTGCATCTTGTAGGGTCGATATAATCATGAATTTCCGGAACGTTTTCATGGATACTTTTAAATAGCAAAGTAACAGTAGAAGGAAACTGAAATAAAAAGAGAAAAACATTTCTTATACAAGGATTGTTTAGAACTTATTCGGAGATTCAATATTTTGCTGGAAGAAAGGATGACTATTTGTTTGATATTTGGAATTCTAGTTTTGTCCATGTAGTGCAACGACATATTTTCCCCGCTTAATCCTACTGTTCTTTTCATAATTGTATTACATGAAGGTTAAATAGTTTTTTTTTGTCTTAAAAACCTTGTTATTAAAATAACATGTTAAAGTCTACATATTGTCTTCAACAAAAACTAAGTTTATATCCAAATTATAAAGCATTCGCTGTGGCAATACAATGACATTATGAATTGGCAAAGTATTCAACAGAACAAAGAAGACAACTATCCCAAACATCCTACTCATCTGGAAAAAAACTAATATATAATCCATGGTATACTCCATAGTTTTTAGAAAGGACAAGATGAATAAACAAAAATATATTTGACAGAGCAGTAGATGACACGGACACCTACATCCAGTACCTCCAGAAAAATACATGAACAGTAAAGGCCAATTAGTTACTTCATGATGAATACAAAGGACAATAGGAATTATCAAAAATATTTTAAGACAAACATACCGTTTATTATAACATGTTTAAGTGTAAAATGTGCTACTCTTTTGATTTCGATAGTTGCATGATTATAGTCAAAATTTATAGTAATAAAATCCTTTTTCCATTTGTAAAATAAAATCCCGGTAACAATTTTGTTTAGTTATAAATTAAAAATGTTATATAGGACGATTTAGAAGTAACTGACTGAAATACAAAAAAGCACTGATATATTTCCGGAAAATTGTACTTGGTAATTCTTACATATTTCTTTTCAATAGTTAACCTTTAACCTATTATTCGTAGTATTTATGACTTCTGACGAGGAAGCAGTATTCTTAAAAGTTGTGTTTGCAGTTTTACTGGAATTAAAAACTAATATGCTTTAGACCATTGGTTTTCCCGTTTGACTGGTTTTACACTAGTAATATTGGGGCCCCTCTATTGCGTGTTGTTCGGTGTGAGTCAGGGCTTTGTGTTGAAGGCCGTACATTGACCTATAATGGTTTACTTTTATAAATTGTTATTTGGACTGAGAGTTGTCTCATCGGCACTCACACCACATCTTCCTATATCTATTGAAACAAAATATTTAAAAAGAAATAACAATTGTCAACATCACTTGAAAGTACAATTGACGACACTTACCACTTACATCCGGCTTCTGTGTAAACAAGACAAACAAAAGCAAGTGAATAGTTCAAATAATTTAAAAAGAGGGACGAAAGATACCAGAGGAACAGTAAAACTCATAAATCGAAAATGAACTAACAACGCCATGGCTAAAAATGAGAGAGACTATTGTTTTTCTGTTTGTCTTTTTCATTTTTAGCCATGGCGTTGTCAGTTTGTTTTGGATTTATGAGTTTGACTGTCCCTTTGGTATCTTTCGTCCCTCTTTTAACGTCATGTTGACAGTACAACTTATCTCATGTGTAATACAGTCATTCCACATCATAACTCTGATTTTGTGCTAGTGAACCTATACCATAAATGTTGGGTCAGTAAATTTCATGTTGAGTGACACCGACTAAACATGTGGTATTATGACTTGTATTCTCTCAAAATGAGAAAGTATTCAACGACGTTTGTGTTAACATGATTAAGAACCTACAAATGTACTTCTATTGTTCTATACAAACACAAATGCCAACAATATCAACTTGTTAGTTTAAAATGTGTATTATGTGTATTATGAATTATTTGAATCGTTCATCATCAATTTATTTGTCTGTCAAAACCTTTAACAGTGTTTAAGAATTTTCCTCAACACTGTGTAGTTTTTATAAAAGGATGTTACCCTACTACTTATCGTTTATTTAAATACGTCTAGCCTACTAACCTAATAAGAAATATAAACTGTCTGAATCAACTTGCTTTTCACAAATCATGTTCCAAGAAATGTATAGGAGGTAGATAAACAATATATAAGCAGTCACAGAAGGAAATCAATTATATATTTGAATGTAAATAAAAATATATATATATTTGATAAATAGATATAAATAGATATAAATATAAATAGTAATATTTTTGTCTATTTGTCTTTGAGAAGGGTTTCCATATCAGGCAGTAGTAGTTCACAATTAGTTAACGTATTTATAGTTCAATCGAAGATACATTTACAGGAATAGGAAAAATATATCATAACAACAATTTCCATGAATGCAAGAAAACATACCGATTCTAGAAAACCAACAGAATATATTCAAAGAGTTGTCTGGTACATTGTATGTTGTACTTCACAGACATAAATCTTAACTGTCCCCCGTTGAGGTCCCTGGTATACATTCGTTACTTAAAATATATCAATATGAATTATCTAAAGCAATCGTTAAAGGAAAATGAAACAAAAGAATAAACAATTGACCTAGTAGACTTATTGTAAGATCATCTCTACTAATGTTCGTTTTAAAACAAGGAGGTGAAAAGCTACTTATAATAAGTGTTAGATACTTGTGTCAATTTTAATAATAGGAAATCGAAACACAATTTAAGTTATCACACTAAACGATATGTATTATACAAGTGTTTACAATAAGAGTCATGGGATTACCACTATTATTTAGAATTAATTTTGTTCTCATCCGGATACCGATTTTATTTACTTCTACGTGAGATTTGTTCACATGACCAAACAACATGTACAAGTAATGTAAAACGTAAAATTACATGAATATTGAACTCCATGGAAAATTTAAAACAGAAAGTCTCTAATCAAATGGCAAAATCAAATAATAAAATACATCAAAAGAATCGAATGTACAACCACTTTAATATTCCTGACTTGGAATATGTATTTTAAAATGAAGAAAATGCTGGATTAAACCTGGTTTTATAGCGCTAATTATCTCACTTGTATGACAGTCGCATCAAATTCCATTATATTTACAACGATACATCAATGAAACTGACACAAAAGGTAAAATTGTCAAAATAAGTGTACAACAGTCATCACTAAGTTACAAACTCAATTAGAACAAACACAAACAATGTTTACGACTGGTTTTCATTTGCGATTGGTCCGTTATATTGATTCATTAGCAGTTCCTTAATTGATAAATCCGAAGGAATGCTTTGTTAACACAATTTTTCTGAACTAAAATTATACATGCAATTGTTGTTTCATGATTTTACTTGATTTATTAAAAGTTCAAGTTCAAGGAAGATTAAACTTCCGTTTAATGTCAATACTTTTCCTGAGGTTATCTGATGTTTGTTTTTAAACAATGATGGAACATCACTTAGTAGTTTAACCATACAGCTTCACGAAAGTACATACAAAGAAGTGGATTGAACCTGGTTTATTAGCTAGCTTAACAATTCCGTTATATTGACAACGATGCGTGAACAAAAAAAAACAAAGGTAAAAATGTCAAAAATAAGGATATACAGACCTTCTAAAATTCAAACTGACCACACGCACTATACACGCACGGTGAATGCACGATACACGCACGGTACACGCACGATACACGATACACGCACGATGAGCGATGAGCGTTACACGGAGGATTAACGCAAAATGAATAATGAATGATGAACGCATAATACACGCACGATGCACGATGAATGATAAATACACGATACACGCACGCACGATACACGCACGTTGAATGATTCATTGACGACTGAACAACGAACGCTTTTTACACGATTCTCAAAGCTATTTTATTCAGAATAGTATTTAAAATTGATATGCATTTTCATTAAAGGCAATACTTGTAGCTGTTTTGCCGATACCACCGTAATAGATAATATGCTATTTTGCCAGCTCAGATTCAAATAACTTAATTAAAGTCGGCTATTTTATAGGCACCGGAAATATTTGTGAACTTGGACAGAAGCTCATAACAATCAAAATATAGTGTCTTGAGTTTGTTCAGCCTCACCCTGAGAGTTCAAGTTTACGGCAAACGAAGGCGAGACATTGTGTTCCGCGAAACTATTACTAAGTTTATTTCATACGGTTAAAAATCGAAATTTTATTTTTATGCATACAATTTCCGACGCATTATATCTACAGAGAGTGACTGGTTCTAGAAATTATTTTAACTAACATGTTTGATATAATTGATTGCAATAAATGAATGATCTATGTATTTTTACATGTTAGTTTTTTCACTTTGACGGATACATTTTATAAACGATTATATATGTATATATCTAAAAAATATTGTAAGCTGTTTTCGTTTTCACTACAAGCATAGCAGAAATTATTTGATTCTTTTATGTTAACATTCACTGCAAATTTTTGTAGTTCTGTACATATATACTTATCAACAGGACATATTAGGTTATAATTTCACCAATAAATGAGTAGTTGAACAATCTTTAGAACGTGTCGGTTTTTCCTTGATATTGCCGAAAATCAGTGATCCGACTGACACAAGCGAACTGACATAACACCTGATTAAACAATCATAATTTCTTTTTTTAAGTTACAAAGTTCCTTATATTATCCATTGTTATCAGAATCGTATGTGTTAATTGAGAGCAAAAGATATTATTTTGTCAGAAAAATTTGATTAGTACAAATTAATTAGAACTACCTAAGAAAACGACATTTACTAAATAATTAGAAAATTTAAACATTTGTAATACCAAATACTTCATTATATACTTCTGAAACGACTTTTCGTCCTGAATATGCATGAAATGTTTGCCACTGGACGTTTAAACAACCACTGAATAATCAATTAATCAAATTTTGCTCTCAGTAAAAATGACTTCAACAATATAACCCACAATTGGTGTCTGTTGTTTATTTGTACAGTTAACATACTGAATGTGTTTATATTCCTTTCCAATTTCAAGTATGTAAGAAAATTCATACATATTTTCAAACATCTTAGCTGACATTTCAAATTTCTAGGAGGTGTGATTCACGGGGTTTTACCTAAAACTCTTTGGGAAAATGCAATTTTTAATTCCAATTTGAAACCTAACGGTACTAGATATCCCAATGTTTTTTTTAAATGCATGTCTAATTTGATAAGGAGATTTGAAAAATCTTTCTCAATGGTAGTTGAAATTATTCAGTGCAATCATTTTGTGTCCGTCGTTGTCTTTCATACATATCAATGAATTGGTGTATCCACTGTTTGCTGCTTGTAATCTGTTGTTTATGGCAGTCAGGCCTCGCGATTGATTCCCAAATTTAAGCTCCCACTTAGGTAAATTAATAATCATTTATAGGGGAGGGGCTATTTTTCTCGATGCAAACATTAATTTCCTTCCTGAAAAAAAACCAGCTTAACAATTTTCTATATGTTTTCATTAAATCATAAACCGATGCATATTAAATGATTTTTTTAAAATTTAAAAACATATTTTTATGGTAAATATATCTAAATGTCTGGGCAATTTTCCTCTCTAAATAATAATTTTTTTTCATTTTTTAAGGTAATAGTGTTATCAGTTATGTAATTTGACACGTGTCTTATAGTTCAGTGATTTTCGGAAAAATTAACGAAAACCGGCACAGGCATTGTTCAATTATTATCAGTGATCTTTTATTGATTAAATTTGAATATATGCATTAAATATCAATCTCAATCTAGATAAGAAATTTGTTTACACTGCACATCACTCTTTTAGTCCTTAGTAGCACATTATAACATAATAGTGCACTTATGAGTCCTTAGCCGTGTTTAGACGCACCATTTTCTGCTCTTTGGTTGGATTGTTGTCTCTTTGACACATTCTCCATTTCAATCTTCCATTTTATTCAATTAGTTGTGATTCTCTTTATCTCTCTGTTTTATGTTTTTGCAGACAAAAACAATTCGCAGAATTAATCTAAAATAGCAGACATTAAACTCTTTCTTTTAAAAACTTTAGCATTTTAACAATTTTTCGAGATTTAACCATTAGCTTAAGAGCAAATTAACGACTTTTTTTAACTAGATAAATATTCAACAAAAATACCGTTTTTTCTTTAATCAATTTCTTTTAACAAAAATCAATTATTAACAAAGAATTGTTACACAAATGTAGGAAGAACCCAATTTTGTAACGAAGATATTCCTTATCTCTTTACCGAAATCTGCATATCTTTATATTTTGAAAAATAAAATGTTAAGGGTGTCTGCTCAAAGGACAGAAATGTCCAAGAAACCGAAATATTAAGTAAATGTCGAATAATTCAAACCCATTATTGTAGTACCTCATCATTTTCTTTTCTATTTGTCTGGTTATTTTTTGTATTCTTTATTTTTTTGTCTATAATTTTCTTCTATAAACCCCCATTCACACCCTCATGTATAATGGAAGACGATAAACATTTTGGTATACATACCACCCGTTGTCACTTTCACCTGACATACAAATCACATATTGTTATTACGGCCCGTTATTTCCACCTGGACACAGGACTTATAAAATATATATATTACGTAATAATAACGGATACAGTAAATTCAGTAGAATATAACATGTATCAACGCACTGACTTCTTAAATGTATTTTGAACTGATAATTGTAAATAATATTTTTAGTTATTTTTAAACTAAGAATGAAAATCGGAAATGTATCAAAGAGACAACAACCCGAAAAGAACAATTGACAGCCGAAGGCCACCAGTTATATTTGCTAATGTTTTTGTTTCGAATAAGGCAAAAGCCATTGTATTTTCAGAAAATCTCTAAACGGGTAATGAGAGTGTAGCGACTTTGACTTGCTAACAGCCCTAGCACTGTCTCTATACATTGTCGAAATTAAGAGCCTTTACCAATTAAGGGATATGCTACCTAGCTTTTAGAGTTTACAAAAAAATACATTTCAGAACCAAATTTTGGCTTCTTTATATTTATACCAAAATTGAGTTCAAGGCAGTATTTTGTCGAAGAGAACTATTACCCAAAGTGCAACATGCGAGAAGAAGTTTCATTTCCCTTATTGTTTTTAGTGATGTGACTAATCTTTCGAGGTTACGTCACGGAAATATATCTTAAATGAAAAGATGCAACTGGGTGCATCCCTAAAAAACAAATTAAAAAAAATGCTTTATATACAGACATTGAAACAAATATACTGCTCATAATAATTGCACATATGTAGACTTTAATTAAGATATCCCGCGTTTTATAAACCATCGCACTCCATTGCGCCAAAGTCGTCAGCTTGAGTTGTTCGTGGAGCGTTTTCACAAATTCTGGTATTAATACTTTGTTGTTTCCAGTTAATCGCCATTTTGAATACGTGTTTTAAATATTTGCAAATGATACTTGTCCACACATGAACATGTTGAAGCTGGTTACGAGGTTTCAATACATATTCGTACAATCGTTCTTAAAGTTTTTGAAAATACGTGTTAAAGTTTTGATAACAAGAAAAAGATGTGGAATGATTGGGGATGAGACAACTCATCGCAAGAAATAAAATGACACAGAAGTTTTCACCATAATTCACCCACGTCCTTCAACAGTGAGTAATGAACACACCACAGTAATTATTTCATAATTAAACAGACAATTTGTTAAAAAAAAAATGAGGAAATAAATCAATAAAATATTACTGTTGATACTATCTTTTGATTGAAAAAAGCTTCTGTCCAAGTTTGATAAAAACCCAAGACAGTTTATGAATCTAATAAGTGTTTTAAAACTTCTTGATACTATCTTATGATTATTAACAAGCTTCTGTCCAAGTTTAATAGAAATCCAGGATAGAAACGGTCATTAAAATTTCAAAGACGCCGACGGAATGTAGGATCGCTTAGTCTCGCTTTTTCGACTAAAGTCGAAGACTCGACAAAAAACATACAAATCAGATTTATTTCTGACATACGGGCGCACTACGCTTTTTTATACGCCCGTCAACATTTTGACGGGACGTTTTATGGTATACAAATGTCCGGCGTCCGTCCGTCTGCATGTCGCACTGTAACTTGAGAACCGCTTATCCATTTCATAGTTGTTTCTTATGATGGTTTTTGGAATTTACTCATATTTTTAGTGAAACCATTTGTATTTACACGCATCTTTGTCGGAATTAAAATTAAAACAAAACACTTATAAATATATATATTCCTTTTGTCTCCGTATATCTTACAAAAGAAATGAAACAACAGCAAAATTATTTGTCCTTTTCATCATTTTAAATAAGAACAACACATTAATTAAATATTTGAAGCATAAATCTTTTCGATACAATTGTTTTAAATCACTTAAAATAAAAAAGATCGTCATTGTTTAATCAGTTGCTATATATATATGTTAGTTGGCACGTGTCAAACGGTTCATTGATTTTCGGCATATCAAAGAAAAACCGGCACGTGTCTAAATAATGTTGAATATCTCGTTTATTTATGATTATTTTTCTGTAAAATTTGAAATTTATGCATTAAATATCAATCTCTAACATGATATATAAAAATAATACATATAACAGCACTCCTTCTATTCCTTAGTGGCATTGTATAGTCAAAGCCTTAGTGCACTAGGGATTCCTTAGCAGTGTTAAGACGTACCGAAAAAAAACAACATCCGTCATTCTTTAATAATCATAGAAGGTTAACAACTAGTTTGTTTCCCGGCCATTATTGAAATTCTTGACAATACCTTAATATTTGTATGTTCCGAAGGCATACTGAATGTTTTACGGAGGGAACAACCTAGTCAGTGACAACGTACTATTGTGAATTATTTTTCGAATAATAATCTTTTAGACATACATTAAAAACGGTGTCATTGATAGGCAACCATGAACACAATGAAAAATGAATCCGTGAAAGTGTTCCATGTTTATTCCATTCAAGTAAAGACTTGTTATGATAATACCATATATTTAACTAATTTATAAAAAAAAAAATCAAGATTATATCTTAAACTTGTAAATTCAATTTCAAGTTTTAAAAGTTACTCAATTTGAAATAATGCATGATATATTTGCGTGATCTTATATTTGTTTAATTACGTGTAATGTTTATTTTTATTCAATTTTCCACAAAACATTTTAGCTTAGTTTAAATGAAAGTCAAAATACAAATTATAATTTGTACAAAATGATAACTTGTACACAACATATACAACATAACTGGTAGCTGTGATAGTACCTGTATTGGAACATGCATCCTGTTTATTTTGTTCACACATTGTTCTCAATTTTATGCGACTGTCATACAAATGAGAGGTTATACTAGCTATTATCAGCTTTAATCCACCATTTACTACAGAAGAAAATGTCTGTACAAAGTCGAGAATGTGACAGTTGTTTTCCTTTCGTTTGATGTGTTTGAGCTTTTGATGTTGACCTTTGAGAAAGGAGTTTCCGTTTTGAATGTTTCTTTTTATTTATTTTTCTTCATTAAACTTGTTTTCATAAACTCCAATTTTCATCCTGATATACAAAACAAGAACGCACAAAAGATCAAAGAGACACACTTGCCAAAACGGGACATGTTTTATAGACAGACCATGTACACAATTGATGTTTCAGCGCTAACACACGTAATTGAACGCGATATTTAATTACATATCAAAACATGAATATGTTTCCACATTAATTGTAATTTGGCTTTCACATGAAATAGTTCACATCCTTTCTAACATATGTACTAATATTCAAATCGTTGTTGATATCTCTTCATAGCATGCGTCAACATTAACTAACAGCGTAGTCGCGAACGGACAGACACACCAACAAAATGCCCTTATCCTAAGCATGATAAACGGCTTTAAATTTATATAGATATTAGAAGAAATGGTATGCATATAGGAGACGACTCTTCATCTAAGACACAATTTGTAGATATTAAACCATCATACTAATAGATCAAAGTACGGCCGTCAACATGGAGTCTTGGCGACCAATAAAAAGCAAGCTAAAAAAGGCACAAAAAATTACAAGCTTAAAACCATTCAAACAGGAAAACAAACTGTCTAATCTATATACAAAAAAATAGAAACGAGAAGCTCTTATCCAGCAGCGAATGCTTGTGGAGTATATATATCTCAATTGATATGATACTCCCGGGCATGTATTTCCTATCATGGTTTCCCTAATAGAGTATTGCTGCTCACAAAGAAGCTTTTAAAACAAGAGTTCAAAAAGTTGAAATCACCCCTTTATAATATTTATGAACGCCATTGTGAGTTGGTTATACACGCTATGGAATATCCGTTTCGCAGATGATTACTGATTTATGCCTTGTGTCGTAACTATAATCATGTTCCCATTTCACGAATATGACCTACATAATTCTACTATTTATCGGGCTCGTGATAACATTATCCACACGACGGGTGCCGCCTGTTGATCAGCGTCTACTTAGCCTTTCGAAGCATCTCAGATCACCCTCATTTTTTGAAAATAAGTTTGTTTTGCTGAGTCCTAAAGTTTTTATGGTGTGTCTTGAGAACTATTGCTTTACAATTTGTTTAGGCATGGCCCCTGTTAGTTTCTTTTCAATTTATCAGTTTAGATTGCATCTGATATAGTTGTCCCTCTTGTATGAACCACATCAACAAACGACTACCACTTGACAACAGGTACCTACCTTTGGACAGGTGTAAACAAGTGCAGTGGGTTTTAGATATGCATCTGATATCAGGCTGTTGCCCTTAGATAATATTTTCGACAATAAAATCCCTGTCGTTTCAAAACCTTTGATTATCTACAAAATCAACTCTCTATTTTTTTATTGGTATATATTGTACCAAATTAGGAAAATGGCAGTTGTTCGTTTCCATGTGAGTTGCAATATCGCTTGCTTTTTGTTGCACTTCAGTTATTTCGCTGTTTTTCTCTTATAGTCGATGTGTTTCCCACGGTTTTAGTTTGTAACCTGGATTTGTTTTCACTCAATCGATTCATGACTTTTGAACAGCGGTATACTACTGTTGCATTGTAGGCAACAGTATCTAACGATTTTCTAAATCTAATAAATCTTTAAAAATACGAATCAAATTAAGACCAAACGAATTGCATAAACTTCAAAAAGGAACAACATCGGATGTGGGGATAAGGCAAGCGTTTCCTTTTTTTCATGATTCACGACAACTTTTGGACAACTCATTTGGCAAACAAAATATAATTCAAAATTAACTTTAATCCCACATTTATTAGAAAATTGTCACCAAACATTTTAGATATGATCAAACAGATGCCACATGTTAACAAAGTACGTTTTCAACAACCGATTTGAATGATACCAGTCACCAATTGATAATCCCATTAAATATCCTCGTATAAAGTGAGAAGTCTATTTCTTAACAACAGCAAATCGATTATACATATATGTAGGTGTACGAAAATAACTTAGGAAACAAAATAAACTATATATTTGAATTTGAATGAAGTATAGAAGCGCAAACTGTTTATTTCACTCGACCAATTTTCACAGACTTCGTACTTGGAAGTGAAAGTAAGCTACAATGATTCTATTTTTGGAATCAAAATAAGTTAAGTCACAAAAAAAATGTTAATAAAAAGAAATTGACCTCGACTTAATTTTACTGCATAAATTATAAACTTGCACTCAACTGCAAAGAAAAATGTTTGGACTCGACTTGGTGACCTAAAAATTGTATGTTAGAATAGCAAATAATAACCTCAAAACAATCCCAACTAAGTTACGATAAAATCTATGAATGAAATTACCCGCAATGATTACGATAAATTCAGTTAAATGCCGTTTATCAATAATTGTCAATCTTCTAGTTCCGTGAAAGTAAACCACTATGATTGTATATTTGGAATCAAAAGAAATTGTATAATTAAAACTTTAAGTTTGACCTCTGCTTAACTTAAATATATAAATTGTACACTTTGAATATCTTAAAATAAAAAAAATAAAACATTTATGTAAGGACTCGATCTAATCAAGCATAAAAATTGTATGTTAGAATCGCAGAAATAACCAAATACATTCCGATTTAAATTAATATAAAATCAGGAATGAACATTCCCAATGGTGACGATAACACATTGTTATCTGTTGTTGTCGGTTTGATGCCGTGTATCTCCAATCTTCTCGGTATGTCGATACATATCAATATCGTCCGTTCCTGTTTGCTTTCTTTCCTTTCCTTGTTGTCTCTTTTCTTTCTTTCCGTTATTTCCATTCCTCTTTGTACCTGAAAAAGTAGAAAAGAAAATAAAAGTAAAAGAACATAAAATTGTATTATACTATAAGGCCAGGATTGCTCTCATTGTTATACCTATATTACTGCAAACTTATAATGAATGTGCATGCGAAAATTGACAGATTCGTTGAATTATGTATGCCTGTTTGCATATATAATGACTTAGTCTAGTATTTTACCTTGTAAACCAGCATACAAACATTTAGGTTATGTGTATAAAATATTTTGTAAGAATACTCATGAATATCCACCATCCTTTACAATTTCAACACATGGAATCCTGGAGCAGAATGACAAAGATACACTTGGTTACTATGGTGTAGAAACCAATTCTAAATTATTACATCAAGCTACTTATTATGATGTTATATTGAAATCAATTCCAAATTTTGTTGGGGTTCATGTTGCTCCGACATTGATTTGCTATGGTGTGTTTTATGGACTACTGTTGTGTGTCTCTATGTCGTATTTTTTTTGAGCCATGGCGATGCCAATGTTTTTTCGACGTAATGGTTTGAATGTGCCTTTGGTATATGTCGCCTCTCTTTTATTCTAAAAAGTCAACGCACTGTCAAGTATTACCTGATATGTTGTCTGACTACTTTTTGTCTGATTCTTTTCCTGACTTATTGTCCGACTCGTTTTCTGGTGTGCTGCACGAATCTGTAAAAAAAATTAGTAAGAACAAACTATTTTATAACAACATGACAATATATTAATAGCAAACACAAAACAAGTAAAAGTCTAGTAATAATATTTATCCCCTTACTTTGCCTTATGTCAATTCATTTCTTTGTAAAATCTGAAAACTTAATACTTTTTTTTGTCGAATTTACATGTATTTGATTTACAAACTTCAGGATAATAGATTTACAAACTTGATAATTATAATTATATTGATCGCTGTATTAAAACTTGTTGATGGTGTTTGTAGTTACTATAATCATCATGATGTGACCATAATGTGTTATGTTACATACGTAACATACGTAACAGGTAAAAACTGGAACTACAAACCTGGCACAATACAGTTTTCTGTATTAAATAACATAATTGGAGTATCTTTATCAAAATCAGTACACACTTATTGTAACTCTGTTGTTGTCTCAGTGGCCCAATCTAGAAATCCGGTCATTGAACAACAGTAAAAAGGTTTTTTTATCAACTTACAAAGAAATATCAGCATACGAAATGAGGACTTTTATTAAATCTTAAGTTTGATGCAACTGTCATACAAGTGAGAGGTTTAGCTAGTTATAAAAACAGGCTCAATGCACCATTTTCTACACAAGAAAATTCCTGTTATTAGTCAGGAATATGACAGTTGTTATGCATTCGATTGATTTGTTGGCCATATGATAAGGGACTTTCCGTCTTGAATTTTCCGCGGAGTTCAGTATTTTTGTGATTTTACTTTTTATCATGTCATATTGATATGTGTTAAAGTTCGCTATGAAGTCATCTGGAGAAATTGTATTTGCTACTACATTGTATATACAACTTGACGACATTGGCACAAAACAGACCTAAACCTAATATAAACGAAATGTTTATTAAAATAATGGCAGGCTAGTGATACAGACATAAAATTTGCATTTTGTAAATATAGACAATCACATTTTCCATAGGAGCTTATTTTACAGATAAAACTGTCCAACTTATATTGAATTCTCTACTACAAATTCGCTTACTTTAGGTCATCCTTGGGATTAAATTTGGCTGTATTATGTATATAAACATAACGTATATCAATTGAAAAGATTCAATCAACCCACAATAAAGTTATAAGTGAGGTTTAGAAACTTTAGTGATGAGGAGGAATACTGTTTCTTTGACATATTATCAAAACTTATAGTAAATCATCAATTTATAATTGCTTTGTTAAAGGAAAAAACAGAATAAACGAGCCTCAACAATGTACATGTATGTAATATGACATCCCCTGTCAGCAATTTACGTAACATGACGTCCCCTATTAATAATGTTCATAACATGACATCCCCTGTCAGCAATGTACGTTATATGACGTCCACTATCAGCAGTTTACCTAACAGAACGTCCTTATTTTAGAAAAATACATAACATTACGTTACTTGTCAGCGATGTTCATTACATGACGTCCCATATCATCAATGGACGTAGCATGACGTGCTCTATGATCAATATAGGTACATTGTAACATGACATTTCTGTCAGCCAGGTTCTTCATATGATAACTCATAACAGCAATGTACGTCACATGACGTCCCCATTTCAACAAAATACATTACATGACATCACCATCAGCATTGCATGTAATATGACGTCCCTTTCCAGCCAGATACGTATTATGACGTCCCATATCACAAATGTACGTCACATGATACCCCTATCAGTAATGTACGTCACATGACATCCCCTTTCAGCTATGAACGTAACATAACATCCCCTATCAGCAATGTACGTCACATGACGTCCCCTATCAGCAATATACGTAACATGACGTCCCCTATAAGCAATGTACGGAACATGACCTCCATTAACAGCAATGTACGTAACATGAAATCTCCTAGCAACAATGTACTGTACATGACATTCAGTATAAACAATGTATGTAACATGAATTGCCCTATCAACAATTTATGTAACATGAAGTTCTCTATCAGCAATGTATGTAATATGATATATTCTATCAGCAATGTTCGTCACATGACAATCCCTATCAAAATGCACGTCATATTACAACCCCCATCACCAATGTACGTCACATGACATCCCATATCAGCAATGTACGTAACATTACATCCCCTATCATCAATGTAAGTAACATGACGTCCCCTATAAGCAATGTACGGAACATCATCTCCCATACCAGCAATGTACGAAACGAAAATCTCCTAGCAGCAATGTACTTTACATGACATCCATTATTAACAATGTATGTAACATGACTTGCCCTATCAACAGTTTACGTAAAATGAAGTTTCCTATCATCAATGTATGTAATATGACATATTCTATCAGCAATGTACGTCAAATGACAACCCCTATAAGAAATGTATGTCATATGACAACTCCTATCAGCAATGTTCGTCACATGACAACTCCTGTCAGCAATGTACTTAATATGACGTTCCTTATCAGCAGTGTACGTCACATGACGTTCCGTATCAGCAGTGCACGTCTCTGTTGCTCCTTTTCACTACCGCTTTCCATCAAATGTCCGTAAGACTGCATTTCTGAGCATGCTTTATTATCCAAAATATTTACTATCACATCTTAAGTTTTACCTGTAGTACCCTGGTCTATGATTTTGACATGAGCTTTCAGTAGAGCAATAAAATATGTTTTTGAATATAAACATTGAATTGTCGTAGTGTCGTATTGTTTTAAATTCTAGTATTCATCTGAGTTTGTATAGGCTGAACCTACCTTAATGAAGTGCCAGATCAAAATATGTATAGGACTATACATTGTAGTGCTTTGCATCAACAAATCATTCCATTGGTGATATACATTGTCTTTTTTATCATATCGTTTACCTGTTATTAAAATTAAGTATTTCGAAAGGGGCTTACCGGTGCAAAAACCTATTTGTAATTGTTCTGGTCAATATTCTGGTGTGACTTTTTCAGACAGTATCTAAAGCATGCAACACCATTCGTATACCTGCTTCTTGATGTGAACATGAGCTCAATAATACAAATATGTGGTCTTTCGTATTTCCAGCAGGGTTATCCGTACCACTTTTATTACTACAATCACATTTTCTATGTCAGCTTCAATTATTTAAATAAACATAATCAAGAAAAAAAAAGAATTCAACTTTAATCTTATCGAGACGTAAGCATGTTCGCCTGATTTTGTTTTTAATATTAAACATGGTTTTTTTAAATAATTACCTGTAACATGCCCAGGGAACTAACTAAGGGGTGGGTTCGCTTTTTAACAGTCTAATATGTCGGGGGAAAAAGCAAATGAGAAAAAAACCTTCCTTTATAAATTATTAACATCTACCTTTAAATATAATATATATCCTTGTACAAATGTACATGTACATGCAATCATCATCGATCTATATATCTTTACTTCACACCGTATATAATTATTTAAATACAGTATTTGCTGTATCTTTATTTATTTCTCACAAAGACTGCCTGTATTTATTAAGCAGTTTCCATTTTATAGTACATCAAGTTGTTATTTTGTAATGATAATTTTAACAACATTAAATTTCTGGTCGAGTGATGATTTATCAAGTGCGATTCCTTAAAACCTATCTGAAAAGGAATGTGTAGTTCCTTCATAAAAATTTAAATTCCTGGAATGTTTTTATTCATTTTGTACTTACCTTTAAAAACGATTAAACGTATTCCATGAGTTGGTGATGTTATTTGATTGTCAAAGTTATTTTGACAATTTTTTGTACATTTTTATCAATATTAAGAGTATAGGGTATAAACTCTTTCGACATTTGTTGCTGTAAGCATATAAAGAACTGAAGATCCACCAAGAACAAAAGCAGAGGTAAAGGTTGAGCTTTTGTTAGTGGCAACCCATTGTCTAAACAATTTGACAGAAGGTCAGCTCGTGATAAAGAGATCAAGTATTCCAAACAATTTGATTTATATTCTTTTTGACTCATGCATATGCCGGTCATTCTGGTTATAGGTAGATAGTGGCAACTACAATGTATAGCTAACCATTAAAACCGTTAACCAAATCTTAATTTTGACTGGAGCTTAAATAAGTGCATTAATAAAATTGAGAATGGAAATGGGGAATGTGTCAAAGAGACAACAACCCGACCAAATAAAAAACAACAGCAGAGGGTCACCAACAGGTCTTCAATGTAGCGAGAAATTCCCGCACCTGGAGGCGTCCTTCAGCTGGACCCTAAACAAATATATACTAGTCCAGTGATAATGAACGCCATACTAATTTCCAAATTGTACACAAGAAACTAAAATTAAAATAATACAAGACTAACAAAGGCCAGAGGCTAATTAAAACCATTTGCTATTACGATACTCAAACGTTTTCACAGCCTTTAATGAACCCGCTTGTGAAAAGAAAATGCAATACATGCTTTTGACATTGTGCAAAACATTACGGTAGTTCTACATTTGACATATTAAGAAACCATTAAGTGTTCAAACGACAGTGTACTATTGAGGACAATACAACGGTCAAAGGAAAATAACTCCGATTCAATAATGTAATGTTTCTCTATCAATGAAACAAATGAAAGATCATACATTTGTAATTATCCATCAAAGATCAAATGACATATATTTATACAAGTATTGGAAACCTTACGACCTTAAACAATGAACAAGACGTATTCTGGATAGCAACCCATTATCGTGAAAGGTCATTGATGCTATTGTTAAACACTGTAGAAAGCTAACAATTTTGTTTATATACGACAAATAAACGCAAAAAAGATTATGAAGGTCAGCCACTTAATTACGTTATCTGGACAGGCACACACAGCATAGGATTTTGAAGTTGTTAAATCATTTGAAAAAGGCTACTTGGATCGATATATTCTATACAAGCAACTAGCTAAAACACTGAAAATACAGACTTGAGAGAACTAGCAATTACTAAAAAAACATTTCAAAACCAGTAACCATTAATAACGTTTAAGAATGCAATATTAATCCAAGGATACATCCAACGCGCAATTGATGTTATGTAAACAGGTCATTAACAGTCAGAGAAGGAGGACCAATGGTGCAAAAAAGAACTATAATTTTCGTGATGCCTGGACTTCTAACCGAATTATAGTTTAGCTTTAGGTCAATGCATACGATAATTATTATCATCCTGACTGTTAACCGAAACGATAGTTTAGTTATTGTAACATAAATACGGCAATTTTCGAGTTTAATGGCTTGAAACAGGGGATAATTTACAATGGTGTAATACATGCAATAAGTCTGGTATTTTTTGGCTGCTACTAGAAAAGATAGTTCAACAATGGTGAAACAAATACGATAATTGTCGTGTTTCCTGGTTTCCAACAGAAACAAGTTTAGCAACGGTGACATAAACTATTATTCTTGTGTGTCATGGCTAACCGAAACGATGGCTTAGCAATGGTTACATCACTACGATAATGATTTTGTTTCAGGCAACTTACCGAAACACTAGTTTAGCAATTGCTGATCAAGAACTGAAACGATAGTTAAGCAATTTTGAAATGAGTACGATGATTGTTATTGGTATTTACTGCTTGTTAAGGAATGCTGAAAAGAGTGCGAAGATAATCGTGTTTCATAGTTGCTAACCGAAACGATTGTTTATACATGATGAAATAGATACATTAACTCTTGTGTTTCCTAGTTGCTAACTGAAACAAAAGTTAAGCAGTAGTTAAGTAAATCCGATAATTGTCTGTGTTGTATGGCTGGTAATCGCAATGATACCAATGGTGAAATGAATACAATATTTTTCGTGTTTCCTTGCTGCTAAATGAAACGATAGTTGAGCAATGTGGACATCAATACGACAATTTTCGTTTTGCATGCCAGTAACCGAATTACCTGTATTTCCTGGGTGCTAACTGAAACTATAATTTTGCAATGGTGCAAATGATATGAGTATTCTGGTGATTCTGAACTGCTAACCGAAACAATAGTTTAGCAATGGTGAAATGAGTACAATAATTCTTGTGTTTTTAGCTTTTATAAATTTATTTTTTATTGGAAACGACAGCTAATCAATGGTGCAATGAATACATCAATTCTAGTAATTGTTTCTGACAGTTCACCGAAAATAAAAGCAGCCGTGCAATGACTACGATAACTCTCGTGTTTTCTGGCTGCTAACTGAAATGATAATTTAGAAACAAAGACATGAATGCGATAATTGTCGTTTTTCTGACTGTCAACCAAAACTATAGTTTACCAATGGTAAAATGAATACACTAATTATTGTGTTGCATGATGATAACAAAACGAATAGTTAAGCACTGGTGATATAAATACAATATTCTTGTGTAAAATTACTGCTTGTTTTAGAATGCAAAAAAATGCAATGTATACCTGTTTCATAGCTAAGCTGCTAACCGTAACCAAAACCCTAACTGTTTCCTAGCATCTAACTGAAACAAAAGTTAAGCGATAGTAAAGTAAATACGATAATTCTTGTGTTTTATGGCTGGTAATCGAAATGATAGCAATGGTGAAATGAATACGATAGTTTTGTGTTTCTTGCTGCTAACTGAAAAAATAGTTGAGCAATGGTGACATCAATACGACAATTTTCGTTTTGCATACCAGTAACTAAATTACCTGTGTTTCCTGGGTGCTAACTGAAACGATAATTTTGCAATGGTGCTGATGATATGATTATTCTGGTGATTCCTAGCTTCTAAAAGAGGGACGAAAGATACTAAAGGGACAGTCAAACTCATATATCTAAAACAAACTGACAACGCCATGGCTAAAAATGAAAAAGACAAACAAACAACAGCACACACGACACAACATAGAAAACTAAAGAATTAACAACACGAACCCCACCAAAAAACTAGGGTGATGTCAGGTGCTCCGGAAGGGTAAGCAGATCCTGCTCCACATGCAGCACCCGTCGTGTTGCTTATGTGATAACAAATCCGGTGAATAGTCTAATTCGGTAGGTCACATTCAGGAAAGGGAAGGGGAATATAGTTACGACGTAAGGAACATATCCGATATCATTTGTGATACGGTTATTCCATAACGGTCAACCAACTCGTGATGGCGTCCGTAAAATTTACGAAGGGATGATTTCAATTTGCTACTTAGAAATGGAAACCGACACCATTGTTGAGCAACGGTGAAATGAAAACGATAATTCCCGGGTTTGGTAGCTTCTATCCGAAACAACAGTTGATCAATGATGCAATGAATACTGCAATCAGTGTCGTAGCCAGGGTTGAAATGATGTGGATGTTTCGCCGAGCGGAGCGAGGCGAAATTTTTTTGGACCTTTTTATGCAGAAAAATATTTTTTATTTAAGCACATGTACTCCCCCAGAATCCGACACTAGTTAGATTTTTGTTTAAATTCAAAGTACCCACCAATTCATATATTTTTATTTTTAACCAAATTTTATTGTTTCCTCGAAACTACCATCATTCAATTCATAAATATTTGATGTAAAGTTTCCCACCCAATCTTATATTTGACATATCAAAAACGGACCTCATTACAGCGGCACTTTTAGGAATTTCGGAATATAGGAACTGAAGTGACTTCTCTTTCCAGGAATTTGAGTCTACAACCTTGGGTTTTTGGTTTTTGATTACTGAGCTAAACGCGTTGCAGGAGACATAAAAATACCGGGCGTCCGATCATCTGGTCTTGTTAGCACTCTCATGTGTACAATTTTTGTTAGATTAAATGAAACTCATATCTTAAGCAATGTCTTTGACAATTTGGAAAATAAGTCGTAATCAAATATTTTTAACCAGTTATGGCCCTTTAAAATATAAATTGTAATGGAAATCACATTTCATTTGCTGTGAAGCTTTTAATTCTCTTAAGATATTGAAAAGAAAAAAGAAAAAGAAAAAAGTGTTTTTTAGCTCACCTGTCCCAAAGGGACAAGTGAGCTTATGCCATCACTTGGCGTCCGTCGTCGTCCGTCGTCTGTCGTCCGTCGTCGTCTGTCGTCGTCTGTCGTCGTAAACTATTTCAAGAATCTTCTCCTCTGAAACTACTGGGCCAAATACTTTCAAACTTTAACTGAATGTTCCTTAGGGTATCTTATTTATAAATTGTATCCGAAGTTTTGATCTATCAACAAACATGGTCGCCATTGCTAAAAATAGAACATAGGGGTCAAATGCAGTTTTTGGCTTATAACTCAAAAACCAAAGCATTTAGAGCAAATCTGACTGTGGTAATATTGTTTATCAGGTCAACATCTATCTGCCCTGAAATTTTCAGATGAATCAGACAACCCGTTGTTGGGTTGCTGCCCCTGAATTGGTAATTTTAAGGAAATTTTGCTGTTTTTGGTTATTATCTTGAATATTATTATAGATAGAGATAAACTGTAAACAGGAATAATGTTCAGCAAAGTAAGATTTAAAAATAAGTCAACATGACGGAAATGGTCAGTTGACCCCTTTAGGAGTTATTGCCCTTTATAGTCAATTTTTAACCATTTTTCGTAAATCTTAGTAATCTTTTACAAAAATCTTCTCCTCTGAAACTACTGGGCCAAATACTTCCAAACTTTAATTGAATGTTCCTTAGGGTATCTAGTTTGTAAATTGTATCCGAAGTTATGATCTATCAACAAACATGATCGCCATTGCTAAAAATAGAACATAGGGGTCAAATGCAGTTTTTGGCTTATAACTCAAAAACCAAAGCATTTAGAGCAAATCTGACATGGGATAATATTGTTTATCAGGTCAAGACCTATCTGCCCTGAAATTTTCAGATGAATCAGACAACCTGTTGTTGGGTTGCTGTCCCTGAATTGGTAATTTTAAGGAAATTTTGCTGTTTTTGGTTATTATCTTGAATATTATTATCGATAGAGATAAACTGTAAACAGGAATAATGTTCAGCAAAGTAAGATTTACAAATAAGTCACATGACGGAAATGGTCAGTTGACCCCTTTAGGAGTTATTGCCCTTTATAGTCAATTTTTAACCATTTTTCGTAAATCTTAGTAATCTTTTACAAAAATCTTCTCCTCTGAAACTACTGGGCCAAATACTTTTAAACTTTAACTGAATGTTCCTTAGGGTATCGTGTTTGTAAATTGTATCAGAAGTTGTGATCTATCAACAAACATGGTCGCAATTGCTAAAAATAGAACATAGGGGTCAAATGCAGTTTTTGGCTTATAACTCAAAAACCAAAGCATTTAGAGCAAATCTGACGTTGGGTAATATTGTTTATCAGGTCAAGATCTATCTGCCCTGAAATTTTCAGATGAATCAGACAACCTGTTGTTGGGTTGCTGCCCCTGAATTGATAATTTTAAGGAAATTTTGCTGTTTTTGTTTATTATCTTGAATATTATTATCGATAGAGATAAACTGTAAACAGGAATAATGTTCAGCAAAGTAAGATTTACAAATAAGTCACATGACGGAAATGGTCAGTTGACCCCTTTAGGAGTTATTGCCCTTTATAGTCAATTTTTAACCATTTTTCGTAAATCTTAGTAATCTTTTACAAAAATCTTCTCCTCTGAAACTACTGGGCCAAATACTTCCAAACTTTAACTGAATGTTCCTTAGGGTATCTAGTTTGTAAATTGTATCAGAAGTTGTGATCTATCAACAAACATGGTCGCCATTGCTAAAAATAGAACATAGGGGTCAAATGCATTTTTTTGGCTTATAACTCAAAAACCAAAGCATTTAGAGGTCAAGATCTATCTGCCCTGAAATTTTCAGATGAATCAGACAACCTGCTGTTGGGTTGCTGCCCCTGAATTGATAATTTTAAGGAAATTTTGCTGTTTTTGTTTATTATCTTGAATATAATTATAGATAGAAATAAACTGTAAACAGGAATAATGTTCAGCTAAGTAAGATCTTCAATTAAGTCAATTTGACCAAAATTGTCAATTGACCCCTTAAGGAGTTATTGCCCTTTAAAGACTTTTTTCACAATTTGTTCATCATGTTGACTTACTTTAAAAAATCTTCTCCTTTGAAACCTCTGTATCAATTTCAGCCAAACTTAGGCTAAATGAGTTTCAGAGTATCTAGTATAAATTTTAAATTTTATTTCCTTGTTTGTCAAGAAACATAGCTCCTATGGCTAAAATAGAACATAGGAGAAAATGATTATTTTTTTTGGCTTTTGAAGAAAATAGGACGATCCAAAAAACATTTAAATAAATTGAAAAGCCAAAATAATCATTGATGAGAGATTTAACCAAAAGAATTAAGGTGAGCGATTCAGGCTCTTGAGAGCCTCTTGTTTAGTTATGCCTTGTTCCTAATTGCCCTTTGATAGATAAAATATGACATATAATGTAAAGCTGCTGCTATTTTTATTTTATTTTTGTCAAAATGATGTGGATGCTTGAGCATCCGAGCATACATGCAAGCTACGCCACTGGCAATTCTAGTGATTGTTTCCTGACAACTCGCAGAAACAATTATAAAGCAATCAATCATGCAATGAACACGTTTTCTGGCTGCTAACTGAAATCATAGTTTAGAAACAAAGACATGAATGCAATAATTATCGTTTTTCTAACTGCCAACCAAAGCGATAATTTAGCAATGGTGAAATAAATACAATTATTCTCATGTTTCGTGGCTGCTAACCGTAACGGTAGTTAGGCAATGATGAAATGTAACTCGATAATTAACGTGTGTTCTGGCTGCTAATCGAAATGACAGTTTAGCAACGAAAAAAATGAATACGATAAATATTGTGTTTTTTGGCTGTTAATCGAAACGATAGTTTACCAATGGTAATTATTTTTGCAATAATGATCGTGTTTCAAAACTGAGCTGCTAACCGTTACAATACTATATCAATGATGAAACGAATACGATATTAATGATGTTTACTAGCTGCTAACCGAAACGATAGTTAATCAGTGGTGCAATGTATACAATAATTGGCGTGACTGTTTCCTGACTGCGTACGAAAACTTTAACAAAGCAATGGTGGAGTTAATACGATATTTTGTTTTTGTTTCCTAGCTGCTAACCAAAAAGGTAATAAAGCAATGGTTAAATGCATACGATAGTTCTCGTGCTTTATGTCTGCTAACCGAAACGAAAGTTTAGCAATTGTGAAATGAATATGAGAATTATCGTGTTGCATGGCTGCTATCCGAAACGATAGATATTCGATTGTGCAATACATACAAAGATGCTCGTGTTGCCTTGTTGTTACGTGTTAACAGACACGATGGTTTTGCAATGATGAAATGGATACGATATGTATTCTATTTAAAAGAGGAACAAAGAATACCAAAGGGACAGTCAAACTTATAAATGTGACCTACCGATTTTGACTATTTACCGGATTTGTTATCACGTAGGTAACGAAAATAAACTGACAACGCCATTGCTAAAAATGAAAAAGACAAACAGACAAACAATAGTACACATGACACAACATAAAAAACTACAGAATAAACAACACGAACCCCACCAAAAACTAAGGGTGATGTCAAGTGCTCCGGAAGGGTAATGAGATCCTGCTCCAGATGTGGAACTGGTCGTGTTACCTTTGTGATAACAAATCCGGTAAATAGTCAAAATTGGTAGGTCACATTCAAGAAAGGGAAGGGGATTGTAGTTACGACGTAAGAAACATATCCAATATCATGTGTGACACGGTTATTCCATAACGGTCAACCAACAAGTGATGGCGTTGATTTCAACTTCAACATTTGGAACTCTTGTTTAAATACCTTCCTTGTAGCAGCAACCGTATATCTCGAAAATCATAATAGGAAATGCAAGCACGGGAATATCATATCAATTGTGAGATATAAACCCCGTATGTAGATGCTGCTGGAATGTTGCTACTTAGAAATGGAAAGTTCACAATTGGAAAGCTGAAATCATCTCTTTTGTCGTACAGTGTTGTTTTCAACCAGCCCTCATTGTCAATTTCTAAATAACGTCAAGATATGAGGCCAACTTAACTGTATCTGAGTATCTTTTATCTCTAGTTCGATGGGATAGATGCGTTCCATATAGTCACCAAATTTTGAATTATTTAGTGAAAGAACATCATCTATATAGCGGAAACTAGAGGTAAAGGATATCGCTAACTTCCGATCTTTCTTCTTAAGAAGTTCCTGCATGAAGTCAGCCTTATAGTAACAAAGAAACATGTTGGCAAGTGGAGATGTACAATTTGTTCCCATTGGAATACCGACAGTCTGTTCAAAAACACGTCCTCCGAACGTAACAAATATGTTGTCAATCAAGAAATCAAGCATCTTGATAATATCAGTTTCAGTGATTTTTTTTGTTTGAATCAGAGTGATCCTTTACAAAGTAGGATTTATCCCTTCCTAAGACAAGGTACTTGTATCTACGTTGGCCATTCTTTTTTATGAAGCAAAGAAATACCAACTCTTTCAATTTGTCTTTTAGTTTGGAATATGGAATACTTGTGTAAAGAGTAGAAAAGTCGAATGGTTTAATACTGTTACAAGATGAAATAGAGTTAGATTGGATCTTTGGAATTTTTAAGTATCCACATCTGATTCACGCCAACTGTAGAATAGACAGTTTCACAATAACTTTGAAGCCCGACTTTGATTGCTGATAAAATAGATGTTAATAATTTAGAAAGAGGTTTTATGGGGCTCTTGTAAGACCCAGGCTTACAGAAACTATAGTTAAGCAATGGTGATATTAATACGATAATTGTCATGTTCCATGGCTGCTAACGTAAACAATAGTTGAGCAACGATGAAATGAATACGATAATTCTCGTGTTCTATAGCTCCTAGTTTAGCAATGGTTAAAGAATACAACATTTCCTACATTTCCTGCCAGCAAAAATGAATTTAATAATTCTGGATTATCCAGGTTGCTCACCGAAGTGATAGTATAGCAATATTCATTCTCGATAATTGAGATGACATTGATTAATTTAATTTATAAACAGTAATTAACGGCACGCTTAAAATGTTCTACATTTTTGCTCAGAACTGACTGATTGACCTTGATAGCAAAAAAACTTGTATTACTGTGTTTAACGTAACGTCATAGTATTATACATTGAATTTAAAATTTAACTATAAAAGACCATACTAAAAGGATTTTCAGTATGATAAATAAAATAACACATAGCCGGTAGGTTGATAGAGCAGATAAATACCCATCAAATAAAGCATGGCAAACCTTGGCTTCACTTCGGTTGGCAAGGCTATTATGGAGTAACACTCTGCTGTATCATCCTCTCAGGTGTAATACCTCCATTGATGTTCCCCTATTATTATTTGTTAAATTTGAACATTTCAAAAAAATCTGTAGAATTTATCTTTGTTTCAAATAAAGAAATACTTGGCATGAGTAAAGTTTTATCCTGTCCAGTACTAGAGAAAAAATTCACATAACATTTCATTGCATATTAGAAAATAACCACCACTGGAAGCTAACCAATCAAATTTCTCCCCTCATTTTATCTGTGAACAAGTTTAGTCACCATGTAACCTCAAGATTAGAAAAGATTCTATAGAAATCCAAAATAAAAAAACAATGGTGCTTTGAAAGAGCCAAGACATATGTTTATGACACTGAAATCTTTTACTGCAATAAAATGTAGGATTAATTACCGACAACTGTCAAATTCAAGGGAATCATTTTTTTTTACCTATTTTCGTATACGACCGTATTTGACGTACCACGATTTGGTGGTATTACACCTCTCAGATATTTATTATTATAATAATGACCCAGAGTAACATTTACTGTAATTCTTAAGCCCTTGTTAAATTCGAAACTTTTTTTCAAAATGATCAAATATAATAACCTAATTGTTTAACATATGATTGAAGTATAAAAATATATTTTGTAAAAAGACAATTAAGAATTTAAATAATATTACTCGTTATTAAAGAATAAAGTGGTAAATATATATGAAAGTAAAAAAAATAAAATAAATCATATGTCTCAACAAAGAGACATAACTCGAAAATTACTTCTGGAAGCGATCTATCAGAAATTTCGACATACCGAAGTAGATTCTTTTGCGTATCACATCATATTAAGTAACACACATTTGTCGTAGACAAGTATATAGAAAGCCTCATTACATATGCTTAGTTCATCACATGTTCCAAAGAGGTTAAGAAAGAAATCCAAACTTTTGTGTTGAACAAACTTAACGATATTTAGGTCCTAATAATTGTTAAGCGTGTCACAAATGAAATACCACTACTCAATATGACACCCTTTTTCATTTTGAAATGATGCGGTTCCCTTGATGAAAAACATTTGACGTGTAAAATATCGGTAATTAAAATTGGTTACAGCGTCAAAGGAATGTGTATCACCAAGTCTTTCAGTGTAAGGTCAATCCGCATTTGATTTGATGTCCGTGCTCAAAACCATAAAAATTGTGTGCATTAATATATGAATGGGGGTCACATTCCAGCCGCACTTCGTTTTTCATTTTTCAATGAAAACCGAAAGTAGACTTTATGTTGAGAAGACCATAACACTTGAAGACAGAGCGGAAATGATGACGGACGTGAAATTTTGCTAATTTACCCAAAAATATTTCGTATCATGCTACGCTCCGCAGAACAATATGTTTTACACACCCTCTCCCTAAATGAAATCCTGGATCCGTACCTGGTTTATGGTGTTTCCGTGCTCAGAACCACCCCCATATATATATTAGAGCTAAACATATTATACATTAACCCATGAATGGAGGTGATCACATTTTTCAGCAACACTTTTTTTAACCGAAAACTGAAGTAATTCCTCCACCCTTTTAATGTTGAATTGATGCAGTTCCCCGGAATGAAAAGTTACTCACGTATGAAAATTAAACTGCTGTAAGCGTCAAGAAAATGTATATACGTCAAAAAAGTGTTTCAGCTTAAGGTCAACATTTATGAAAGTGCGTAAATTTTAGATTTTTTGATTTGTGACCCGGATTTGTTTTCTTCTATCGATTTATAAGCTTGTGAACATCGATATACTACTGTTGCCTTTATTTAGAGCCGAACGTCGTGAAAATAGAAAACGCGCCACTCAATTTCAACTCTATTCAATTAGTTGTATAGATGATTAAAGTTCTCAAATATGGTAGTAACATGACTTCTATTGTTGCTTTCAAAAAATGGGGTCAACCTTGGGTCAGTTTTCCTACTGAAACACAGACATTTATTTATAGAAGATGGTATTTTGATCAACTAGTGTGCAATTTATTTTCATAATCATGATACCCCCCCCCCCCCCCCCCAAAAAAAAACAACCATATCGCTAGTTTATTGTTGTTGTTATTCATGTGATCTCAATTGTTGTTCGTGTAACTTCTTTTAGTATATGTTCTGTTTGATGACTTTTAGAACCATGGCTATTTCAATAAAACACATGTACAGTTCCAATTTGTACGCAAACAACATACAGTATGTGATGAATTGTTCTGGGTTAACATATTTCAAAAGATATCAAGATGTAATGCTTTTTTATTACAATGCAAACACATAATATTATACAGGTGTATAAGGAAGAATAACACTTGAAACAAGACACACTGTAAACGTTATAGACACCATCACGAATTGGTTGATCCATACGATGGGTCTGTGTCGAAACTAACTACGGCCATTTTCACCATGTCTTATATTGTAGTTTACCATTTATGTCGTCTTTTAAGTACAGAACAAGGCCTATTCCCGAATAAACTAACTACGGTCATTTTCACCATGTCTTATATTGTAGTTTACCATTTATGTCGTCTTTTAAGTACAGAACAAGGCCTATTCCCGAATATGACTGTTTTACTGAGTGTGAATTCGCATTGTACAATTTTGTCAAGGTATTTGCTTATACATTATTTCTGTATTTGTTTATACATTATTCCTGTATTTGTTTATACATTATTCCGGTATTTGTTTATACATTATTCCTGTATTTGTTTATACATTATTCCTGTATTTGTTTATACATTATTCCGGTATTTGTTTATACATTATTCCTGTATTTTGTATACATTTGTTTTTTGTATTTGTAATTCTGATCGGATATTGATAAATGTCTTATCGTTTGTAGTTGTAATTGTAATTGTTGGTTTTTTATTCGTATGTAAAAGTAAAGGTAATTAAACAACCATTTCATGTATAAGATTATAGTTTAAAGCAACTAAACGTATACGATTTTGAATTGTTTCACAGTTCTTCAAATAAAGTAAATAATGAATTTTTTTCTAGATGAATAACATGCTGTTCCTATAATAGCTTACAACGACTTCGTTCTAACGTTCTGGATTGTCTTAGTATCGCAATGACCTACTAATTTGTTTCAAAGGTAACTAAAATAGATCAATACTATGACAGTTGTTGTCAATTGGGTTCATGTGTTTTATCATTTGATTTTGCCATTTGATTAGTGACTTTCCGTTTTGCATACACAACGCAGTTCATTATTTTATTGATTTTACTTTTTAGTTATCTCCACATTAATATTACATTTTATAACTTGTATACATTCGAATGTCTTGTCTGTCATATATATATATATCCATTTATAAACTGAGATGAACTCCAAAAACATTGGTTGTATTAAATGTTGATACATTTTGGCATACTGTAAATATGTACCGATTCAAGTATGTGACAGTTTTTAACTGCACGTTTTTATTTGCGATTAAAAAAGACTATTTTCGTTTCTGTTTTCCAGACTGTCAAACTTAAGCGCGTTTTGATCTTCAACATATAAAAACAAACCGTTTTTGTCGTTAATGATGTGATTTAAAAGTTATCAATTCTTTGAAAACGTCTGTTGATATTATTGTTTTTCTCTGATACCACGGTATCAAATGATTATTACACAAAGTTAAGAACCCTTTTATTATAATATCAGACATAAATGCTGGCTGTAATACAATAAATGATTGTCGAGACATGACCGGTGTCTCTTTGAATTCAAATAGGTTACTTAAATATCTATAATCTAAATCTTTGACAGAGATATTTAAATCGTATTTTCTGATCAATGTATAACAAAAGGCAATAACCGCAAACAATACAATAGCTTTTTATGAAATGCGAATATGCTAATATCGGTATGTGTGTATGTTGTGTTTGTGCAAGGATGTGTGTGTTTTGCATCAATCTAATGCGTTTTACTCCTTTAACTGATTAGTATTAGTGTGTTTATTATGTTACACAACTGTCTCGGGTAACAAATCAGATTTAACAAAAAAAGAAGTTATTAACATTGCCACAGTTCTATGTACATGTCCTAAGCTAGGAGCCTGTAATTTAGACGTATATATGTATATCAATGTAAACAACTTTAATTATTTGAATGTATATTCAAGAGAAGTAAAAACTAATCGGATATTCGATGAATACACTCATTGCACAGTAGGGAACGTGTGTCAGATGTACAAACCCTTCCTCGTCAACTCTTCTTTTTGGGGAGGTTCTGTTTTTACTCTTGGAGTTGTGATTTGAGTACGAGGATGAAGGTTAGGGTTAAAATTAGGTTTTAGGTTAAAGTTAGGGTTATGGTTATGGTTTAGGGATACGGTAAGGGTTTTGGATTAAAGTTAGGGTTAGGGTTTGGGTTAAGGTTAGGGCTAGTTAATAATTTCAGCTTTTTTCATCGTGTATACAGGGATTCTGATCCCGATTTCAATTACAGACTTCCACACATTCGTACATATCGTATGAGGTACCGTTTACAAAAGTATGATTAATCGAAATATTTAGGATGTTCTTATCCCAAGCATACATTTACTAGTCGTATTGGGCACATTTTTTTCTGATTTTGGGTTCTAAAGGCTATTCAAGTATAAAGTTTGACTTTCTAAATATGTTGTCATGAGCGTCACTGATGTAGCTAATGTAGACGAATCGCGCGCCTGATACATTTGATAACTATTTACATCACTGGGTTGATGCCACTGCTGGTGGACGTTTTGTCTTCGATGGTATCACTTGTCCGGTAGTCAATACTTCGGTGTTGACGGGAATATCCATTATATGGTAATTTTTAAAACTTAACTGTTTTTAAAAGTATGGAATATTCGAAATACCTATGAATTGTTTTATCCCAATCGAGGATTACCTTAGCCTTATTTGGCACATCTTTTTCAATTTTTTTTTATAGATTTTTGGGTTCTTCAAATTCTTCAACTTCATAATTGTTTGGCTTTCTAACTATTTTGATCCAATCGTCACTAAACGAGGCTAATGTAGACGAACTTACTTCTCAATTTTTCAGTATTTTATATGCAACAATTTCAGTATTCATCAAAATATATAATTGGGATTAAAACATCCACCAAAATAAAAACGTAACATTTTTCGTATAGTTACTCTGTTTCCCGTCAATCGCAAAATGTTACCACCGCGATAATAACCCGCTATACGGTATTCAACAAAAACTTTTGTACGATGTGAGTATGCGATGGTATATGATTGTCATTTCGACAACGTCACCACAATCTCCATACAACAGTTTTAATAAAATAGGTCAACTTACCACGTTTTGCAATGAACAGACCCCATACTGTACAGTCCGCTATAAAGGGCAACACCATAACAAAATGTATTTTTGGAGCCTGTATGTTGTCCTATTGGTCCTTTATAGAGATTTTGTCTTGAATTTACTGTAACAAAAGAAAATATTACACTTTTTATACACCGTTTTGGTAAACTTTTGTAATAATTTCTTCATCATGTTCATGGCAGGATACTGCATTTGGCAAAACTTTTAGGAATTTTGGTCCTCAATGCTCTTCAACTTCGTACTTTATTTGGCATTTTTAACTTTTTTTGAATTCGAGCGTCACTGATGAGTCTTTTGTAGACGAAACGCGCGTCTGACGTATATACAAAATTTAGTTCTGGTATTTATGATGAGTTTATTTACTACCATTTGGTCGATGCCACTGCTGGTGAAGATTTATTTCCCCGAGGGTGTCACCAGTCCAGTAGTCAGCACATGAATTATCATTGATATGGTTATACTTTATTTGGTATTATTAACTTTTGTTGGATTCGAGCGTTACTGATGAGTCTTTTGTAAACGAAACGCGCGTCTGGCGTATATACAACATTAAGTCCTGGTATCTATGATGAGTTTATTCAAATCGATTTTGTCTTAGAAATGAACAACGAGGTCTATTGATTTTCATTAGATTGTAAACCAAAACCAAATGACAGACATCACTCAAGTTGTAAATGTCGACAGCAATAATATTTCAATTAAATAATGTCTCGTAAGTAAGACTGCACTCATAACCCTTTTTTCAATTTACAGTTTATGACATCTTAAGCTGATTTTGAAGCATTCATTAGTTTAGATTTAGACAGAAATGATTTTTTTATTTTATCATAATGTTTTCTGATGTTTTCAGAACAAATCGTCTATATTTATTTATAAGTACGTTGTTAAGTTTTTGATGGAATGGTTCAAAAGAGCAACATTCTAGATATTTCTGATGCTTGAATCACATTGTGTGGTTTTTTTTATTGATTTATATTATACTAATACGTTCTTCTTTGAATTTGGAAACAACACATCGTTGTTATTGTCATATAGTATGGGAATGTACGTGGTGAACGTTACAACTGAAATTATAACAGTGGACTTTGCTCATTCTTGAAAACTGTACGGTGACCAAAATTACCTATAATGTCTGTGCGATTTTGGTCTCTTGTGGACAGTTGTCTCATTGGCAATCATATCACATCTTCTTTTTTATATTCCTCTGTTGTATTTTGACAATGTCGTTTCATAAGAATTGCGTACTTATGTTTGAGTCCTGAATTCAAAATGGCTGCCTTTGAATCGTGTATCATAGCTCTACTTTTTATTAAAAAAGAATTGAAATAATTCTACCATGCATGCCCTATGCTCATTTCAACACAAGTATGCTTTATATCGGACGACATTTGACAGCTATCTACCGATCGGTATAAAGTTTTTAGCATATATAATCCCTGCCAATGTAAAAGTGAGCTAAATGCATGGCAAGAAGTAATTATTCCGAGTCTTATATATAAAAAAACTATAGAATTTGTATACTTCGAAGTATACATTAATAGATATAAGATACAACCATCAGCTGGGGACCACCATCGCCTGCGGGATTGTGATGCTGCGTTGAAGACCCATTGGTGGCCTTTTGTTGTTGTCTGTTCTGTGGTCTGGTTTGTTTCTCTTTGACACATTCCCCATTTCAATTCTCAGTTATATCAACCAATCGCGAAATAAGTGATATTTGCAGATATTTAGATATAATCTGATCTTTGACTTTTATTAAAGAGGGACGAAGATACCAGAGGGACAGTCAATCTCATAGATTGATAAAAAAAACTGGAAAATTTAAGAAGGGAAGATTTCAACTTCCCCATTTCGAACTCTTGATTTTATAGCTTCCTTGTAAGCAGCAACCCTCTATCAATAAAATCATGACAGGACATACACACCTGGAAATATTGTATCAATTGGAAGAGATATACTCAGTACAATATATAACTGAAAATCACAATTATGTATTTTAATTCAACAGCCTGATACGCTTACTTTATGAAATCAGCCATTGTTGTTGTGTTGCGAGTTCATGCGTTCAGTTTCGAGTATAATTTGTTTATTCCGTTGATTAATTTGTTTTTAGGTCGAGAAATTTACCTTTGAATAACACAAACCTAGTGTTGCCTTTAATAAGTAAACTTACTAAACTAGATTTCTTCCTTGGTGTACTGGATCAATAAATTATAAAAAGGACACATTTCATCACTATAGTATCATGAGTATGTTATATCTAATTTTTGTTATTTCGTATTAGCTTAAACCTTAACTATATTAGCTTATTGAATCACTTAAGGTAGAATTATGTTATAATATCAAATAGTTTACGACCGAGCGAAGATTAAAGATATTGCATTTTTCTTCTCATAAAAATCATTAAAATTCGTGTTATATATAAGTATGGTACTATGTTGTTATCACAGTATTGATATATTTACACAATAAACCTTATATCATACATTAGCCAATCGTGTAGAAATTCTGATTGGATGAGTTTCAGCTCAAAACGGAAAATCTGTAAAACGGAAAACCAATTTTGAGGAACATCTAATTGTATAGATGCAAAAGGTAAATATTCATACTACATTATGTAAATGTAGTGGTCAGATCGTACACATTATATTATATTATATATAAATCAAGCCGTTGCCCTACTGTAGCTAGGTACTGTAAAAACGCTTTGTATCTTCAGCGTATTATATCATCTACATAACGTGCATTTTGAATTGAAAAAAAAAAGCGTAGACGAAGTTAATTCCTTTAAAAACTGAATGTTCCTTTTTGTACATTTATTGGGATGTAAAAGCGTTCAACGAAGTACATTTTGTATGAAGCATGGAAGCGCTTCATTTTAAAATGTACGCACTCTGAACACTTTCACAGCCCATAGAAGCATTCAATACTTATAATTAAATGTGTTTGCTATGATCATGAAAACACGATTACTATCAGGTATTATTATTTTATTTACCTGTGTACTTTATTTTGGAAACGTGTCATCATGTTGCTACAAATCACGCGAGATTGCTGTAAGTCAATCAAAATAACTTAATATAATGAAACATGCATTTGATGTTATTATTGCCATAATGAGATATATTTCAAGGAAAGTGTTACTCATTATTTTACTTACTGCTTCATTTAACGTGCTAAAAAACTCTTATCTGCTTTGTTTAGCATCTTCATTGCGTACATTTTTGTATGTGCTTCACAACACCTGCTCATGGTATTTTATGTTTCAATATTTTACATTTGTAATATCTATACAAACCTATCATAACTTTTTTTACAACAGATAAATTCGCTAAAATCACAGTAAACGGCTTTTTATTGTTACTTTTATTAGCTTCTAACACAACTAAAACGACGTGTACCGTCTAAATGCACCTTTTGTTATTGAAAAATTGATACCGTATATGTTGTAAATATTGATTTATAATTATGAATAGATATGTGATAATAAATGCTTTAAGACAAAGTTTGGTTCTTTATTAAATAGGAACAAAGAAGTTGTATGTATCAATTGAGACACATACTTTAACCATATAATTATCGTCCGTGCTTTTTTTTAGGTTAGAAATAACATTATTAAATACTGTAAGAAGAGCTGACTGTACGTGTAAATCAGATGCAGTAATGGTTTCAATAGTACAAACGTGCTGACGACATTCCTATGTAGAGCATAGAGGAAATATTCGAGCTGAGCATATCTAAGATGGACACAGACTTCTTGAAGGAACTATTTGTTAGGATTAGAAATGAAGGGGTAAGTCTTAATTAATGTTAAAAGTTGACAATGTGCCTAGTTATATAACGGTTTAAGTCCTGTTAGACCTTAACATCGTTGCAATATTCTATCCTTATATATTTGTTATAAACTTTGAATATGTAGTCAAATTCACGTTTCCTTTACAAACTAAACATATACATTAGTTTTACTTATCACTGGTCTAATTGACAAATCCAACCATCGTGTGTTCAACGACAATACGTAGGTGGTAAACTTGTCGCTCCTGAAAGTGTAACTAGTCCAAAATTAACTGTTTTATTAAAATTTTATTTCAGTATAATACAAAAATGTATATATCATTGTTTTGGTAAGCGCTAAAAAAAAGGAATTCGATTTAAAACCAATATCCACGGTAACTGACGAATATTGGGAGCATTATATGCGATTACTTCAAGAGTTTATTGGTCAATATAAGATTGATTTCAAGTAAGATTTATAGTGGGTAAATATTCTCTTGTTTTGAGAAAAACAAAACAAACATATTACCCAAATACCCAAAGGTAAATTAAAAAAAATGAGAATTAAATTAAACCTTTAAAACAATAATCCACTGTATTAATTTTTGAAACGGAAGAAAAACAGCGGACATGGTACAAAAGCGTTTAACGTTTGGTTAAATTTAGTTTTTTTAAGCCATCTATTATTTTCCTTGTATGACAGTATAGAGTGAGAAATGTTGTTTTACTCGTTAATAAGGTCAGTCTTTTTAATAAATTAAGTCATCACCTGGGAGAAAATAGAAATTGATTAGACATTATTTGAATAAAACAAACAGATACCTTTATTTGAGGGTTTTCTATTTGTAATCTACGATTGTGATTTTGACATTCCTGATAAAGTGTTTACTTTGAAATATACTTAGTATACCATTTTCTGAAGTGATAATTGCAGATTACCAAGATGTGTTAACCATTGCGGATCACCTGACGACACTCCCTGTTTTGATAACTATAGGCTTTTTTGTACATTGAAACAAATGAGGGTTAGACAAGTTGCAGCATTGGCAAATACATGAAGCCTAATTGAAAAATTAAAAAAAGATAATCACGAATGTTGTTAATTTTACAGTAATTAGCATTGGTTATAGTGAAAGATATGTATCACAAAACTAAAGAGATAGTACACACAAGACATGATATCCTAAAAATGGTTGGAGTCTTGTATATTAATAAAATTGCAAAATCAAAAGCCCTAACACATCAAATAAATGAGCAACAACTGTCATATTCCTGACTTGGTACAGGCATTTTCTTATGTAAAAATGGTGGATTAATCCTGGTTACCTCTTACTCTCATGACCGTCATATAAAATTTCCTATTATTGACAACGATGCATGCGTGGACAAAACACACAGACACAAAAGGTAAAAATGTCCCAAAAAAAGGTGGTACGGCAGTCAACATTGTGTTATCATCTTAATCACTATAACAACAAACAAATGTAACAAAAAAGCACAAACAAGGCATATAACTTTTGTTTGAAATATTGGAGGCGTTCTCTTCGTGTTTCTGGTTTTATTTTCATCCTTATATTTAAAGATCAAGGATTTATAAGACCGAAGCATGTACATAACAATATGATCAAAAAGACATTCAAAAATAAATACATTTTTAGTAAAATTCCGTATATGTTTTATAAAATAATGCAATATAATATCACTCCATAGAAATATGTCCAAATGTGTCGTTCAGTATATGTTTACTTTTTTGTGTTGATATGTCCTTTGAATGGGTGAAACTATTTCAAGTGATATTGTATGAAATGTCTTTCTACTTTGTAAAAGAGGGGCGAAAAAACTATAGGAATAGTCAAAGCATAGATGTTGTAATGTTACACTATTGTTTTATGTTAAGGTGAAGCTGGACGCATGTTTAAAGGTTTAAACATACTGCATTTGTTTGCACCTATCCTACATTTATAGTCAGGAACTTGTTGTTAAGTTGTTGGAATGTGTTGCACTTTTTTTATATAGATTAGACGTTTGGTTTTCATTTTTGCATTATTTACACTAGTCATTTCGAGGCCCTTTATAGCTAGATGTCAGTGTGATCCAAAGGCGAACTTTGACCTGTAATGGTGTACTTTTACAAATTGTGAATAGAACGGAGAGTTGTGTCATTTGCATGCATAACACGTCTTTCTATACATATATATGTATGATGTTGCTCTGATCAGCAGTGCATATGTTTGTTCTAACAAACTTATGGAAATGCCAATAATTATGCATTTTAAGGTAATTTTTTTGTCCGGATGTTTATAAATTCTAATTGCGGTCAAAAGATGATTTTAATAATTTAACACAGTTTGAGAGAGAAAAGTCGGACGAAACATGTTTAGTTTTTCCGGGAAAATATGTAAATATTATTTAAATTGTATCCCTTCCCTGAAGCGATGTTTAACGAGTGTCTTGCATGTACTAACTATAAAATATAACAAATAAAAATGATACATTAGTTAAGGCACTTCATATTATGCTTTAGAACTTAAAGACAGATTCCATTACCATATCCCAATTAGCGAAATGATAAAAAGATCGCAAACAAGTTTTATAATGTATATGGAAACATCAGGTCATCATTCCTGTGCAGTCATTCGTCCATAGTCATGATAACACAATTCAATGCAGTTTAAAACGATTTGATGTAACATACTGGTTAAGAAATACTATCTTTAAACCGAGCGTAAGTGAGGCATTAAATGTTGACAAATATAATGCCTACCCATGTAAGAATAATCATAGAGCATGGCATGAACTATCTATTTTGATTCTTAGAGAAATATTTCATAGTTTTGTTTCAGAAATTTCATTGATTAAAATTTGACGTAATAATTTTTAATGCCTTTTCACAATCGTATGTGACGTCATTTTCACGATTTACTGCGTTGAGGCCTGGACTGAGTCGGGTGTGTCTATTCTGTGTTGGTCTGTGCATTATGTATTCGTGTTTGTGTTCTGTAATGAGTTAATACTTCAGATTCATTATATATATCTGTTATATTCATTTGATAAAATTTACTGTTTGCAATAGCATTAATTCTAAATAATAAGGATGTTCTTATCCCAAGCATAAAAACTTAGCCGTATTTGACACAGCCTTTTTCAACTTTTGTTCTTCAGTGCTGTACAACTTTGTACTTTTTTTCGCTTTCGATCTTTTATATCTGGGCGTCATTGGTGAGTCTTGTGTGGACGAGGCGCGTTTTTGACGTATTGAATTTTAAACCTGATGCTTTTTGTTATTCATTAATTATGTGTTTCTTTGTCTTATACGTTTTCCTATTTATTTGTATTGTAGTCCTGTAATATTATGTTGTCATTTCAATGTTATATTTAACATAGCCATTAAAGTGCGAGGTTTGGCATGCCACAAAACCAGGTTCAACCCACCATTTTGTTCCTTTAAAAATGTCCTGTACCAAGTCAGGAATATGGCCATTGTTATATTATTGTTCGTTTCTGTGTGTGTTACATTTTAACGTTGCGCCGTTTGTTTTCTCTTATTTTTTTGTGTAATTTCACATTTCGATAAGACGTGTCATGGTACTTGTCTACTCCAAATTCATGTATTTGGTTTTGATATTATATTTGTTATTCTCGTGGGATTTTGTCTGATGCTTGGTCCGTTTCTGTGTGTGTTACATTTTAGTGCTGTGTCGATGTTCTCCTCTTATATGTAATGCGTTTCCCTCGGTTTTAGTTTGTTACCCCGATTTTTTTTTTGTCCATGGATTTATGAGTTTTGAACAGCGGTATACTACTGTTGGCTTTATTTTGTACTTATTACACACACTTAAAATGTCGCTATTTTGATTGAAGAACTAAAAGCGTTATCGAAAATCGACAGTTGAACAATAAAAAAGAACAGACACATTTCAACTTACTTTTATAATGTTTTTTTATTTATTTATTAGCATGAATCACCAAAGAAATGTCCGTTTGATCGCCGGCTTTGTTTAAAACTATCTTACGTTGTAATTTCAATTGTGACGTCAAACACGTGCAGCCCATGTTTTATTGGAATTAGAAATAGGATGTAAAGATGAGATATTTACATCCACCGGGTCGATTGCATTGCTGGTGGAGATTTATTTCCCCGAGAGTATCACAATCCCAGTAGTCAGCACTTTTGTGTTGACTTTAGATATCATTGATATGTTCATAATTATAAATTCACTGTTTGAAAACTTTGAACTTTTGAAATACTAAAGATTTTCTAATTCAGGAATAGATTACCTTAGCTGTATTTGTCAAACCTTTAGAAATTTTTGGTCTAGGGTGCTCTTTAACTTCGTACTTTGTTTGAACTCTTTATCATTTTTTTATTCGAACGTCACTAATGGGTCTTTTTTGGACGAAATGCACGTCTAACCTGAATTTAAAATTTCAATCCTGGTATCTATGATGAGTTAATTGTATCCAAAGCTAAAGAAGAACGTCATATTAGAATTACGGTCAAAAAAAATGTTTAAGTCCTCTTCATTCTAATCATTATGGACTGATAGGTCAATCAAAATGTAATATATAGTAGAAGAATACTCGAAAATTATAATTACTATACATAACAGGGAGTGAATTAACATTACTGGAGTATAATCTGCTTTCCCATCCAGATCACTTGAGGTAATTGAGGTTATTTCCTTGATACTTATACATCATGTACATATAAAGTATAATCTATATGGAGTTTTGTTGAGAAAATTTTTGTTGGAAAATAACTGCTTGAAAATAGGAATTAAGCATCTATTATCTATCGCGATAAGAATATTATGGATGGATTTAACATGTGTATGGGTCAATTCTTTTTACGTGACTTTGAACATTTGAGATAACGTTCTACTGTTATACCAATGCACTTGGATTTCACATGTAAAACTCTGTTCTTCAACACAGCGAAAAAATCACACCCGGAGGCGTGCTTCAGCGGGTCCCTGAACAAAAATGTGTACCAGTTCAGTGATAATGGACGTCATACTAAACTCCGACATATATATAAAATATATATGAACTAAAGTTAAAAATGATATGCGAAATCAATCAAATATTGCAATTTTTTTCATTTTATTATTTGATGTTAATAGGTTAAAAATAACAACTTCAGACTAAAACCTGATAAAATCCTAAAATCTTTTTGATCGAATAAAAAAACAGAAATTTAGAGATTCCCCAAAATAGCAATTTAATATTTGTTTTAATGTTGTATATATAGCGTTATAAAAGAGGAAAGAGATGTTGATAGAAGTGAACAATACGACGTGATTACATTTTCGTATTGACTGAAATATCGTCAATTTTATCAACCTAATTATCTGTAAAGATGTTCTAGCAATGTTTTGCTAATACCATCAGACTTCAATAATGCTGTCATTTGAAGTAAGAATAAAGCAAAGTGCTCATAGACACATAATACCATTGACAGTAACAGTTCATAGAGGGAGACTTATACATACATATTTACATGGAAGCTTCACACGGAAATAAGTCATAGGCCTATTGGTCGGGTTGTTGTCTTTTTGGAATATTCTTCATTCCCCATATCCGTTCTCAATTTTATGTTCCCCACCCATAAAATACATTATTCCCAGTATATAGAGTTAGAAACAAGAAAGGTGCACCAGGACACATAACACTATTAATAATACAGTTCGTTAAAAGTGGAATAATCTTGGAAATGAGTGTGGTGACTCCCAAAAGAAAAACATTCTAGTATATAGAAGTATTTATCGGTTTTCACCGTTTTTTACACACTGGTGTTAATAAATGTTGAATGAAGGGAGTCGTAGAAAAACATCGTTGAAGTGCAACCTACATTATTATGCTGTCTTTTCGTTTTTCGGTTTTCCAAAGGTCTGTGAACAATAATAACCTTAAATATGTTTAACATTGTTTAAACCGACGATTAGTGTCATTGTCCATCTATTTGCATGAAAAAATCATTGAACTATATCTACGCAAATATACATTTCATTAATAATTACTAACCTGTTCTGTTTCGGTTAGAATCGTACTTACGAATGCAAAGGTAGAAGCATTCAACTTGGATAATGAACCAACAAATTACAGTTTTTTTCTAGATCTTTTAATTCTATTTAATGAATTCAGAGATGACGACATACAATTGTATACATTGTAATGACAAAGAATAAAGCCATGTCTAAATATAACCTAAATTGACTTCAAATTTTGACGACTATAAAAAATGTATTTGGTAGATTTCGTATTAAAGGTTTATGTTAAAGAAGTATGGTATATTTGACTTTTTCTGACGGCATGAACATAATTGTTAGGCATTATCTCCAACATTTGCATTTCATTCTAGTTGGTCGGTAACTAAATTCTAGTTGGTCGGTAACTAAATCAGTTGTTTTCTTATCGTATACATTTGTATTACTGCATCTCGAAAACGACTAATTCGGAATCAGAGCAAGGAAGTGTAGTAAATTGAACAAGTAATCTAACATGATTACAAACTCTAGCAAAAAGTCTATTTATTTTTGGAGAGAAACAAAACGTTTTAAACTACTATATATCTAATCATGAGATATTGAAATTCGTAAAAAATATTCCGGTTTCAGAATGATGATCAGATAAAATACGGAAACAGTTGATATGACCAGATAAATGAAGTAAAAATATCATAAATATTCCTGTCACTTAACCCTTTTTATCAATTTCATCACTATTCCATAAACTGTAGCTAATGATACACACTTTAAATCACTTGATGTTTTGACATGTCAAAGAATTAAGTGACAAATCAGTAACTACTAGGAATAATTCATACTGTTTTTGTTTTATTATTTTCATAGATGATTTATAAATAACACATAATTACAAAAATCAGAAAATAGCAGTCGAATTAGTTATTTTGTATGAAGCTCGTATTTGTATGAAGATTTACTGTATCAATTAAATTTGTTGTGTTTTTATTTTTCAAATCAATAAAATCCAACTCATATTTGATGTAAAACAGTATCTTATCAGCTAAAATAGTAGTACAGTGTCCAATGTGTTCATGAATTCTTTATGTAATCATAAATCGGGTTATGCTATAAATTCTTCAAGTAAATATGAAGTTTTCCTTAAGCGAAACAGAAAAGTATTTAACGAAAACACGAGCTCCAAAACAAATTATAATAAGAAAGTGATAAAGCAAATGGAAAAATCAAAAGATCGAAATATAAAAAAACAAATAATTTGATTTCTTTTGTCATGATTTGGAATTTTTGTCAGATATCCGGACTCCTCTGTTTTTTTCTCATTTTAATGCCTTAAAAAATTCCCCATTTGCCCCTACAATATAATCTAGTGTGTTGAAAAGCTTATTATTTTGAAACTGAGAAGCAATCTCCCTTGAAATTTTTTTTAATAACTGACATCTTTGAATGAATCAATTTAATTTAATCTAAAACAAACAGGCATACTAATTAAATTTGGTTAGAATGAGATATGAACTGAAATGAGGAATGTGTCATAGGGACAACAGCCCGACTAAAGAGCAGAAAACGACTGAAGGGCACCAATATATTTGAATCTGTCTGCAAATGAAAAAAACGGAAATGTTTTTTTAGTGAATCTCAATGTTTTTTTTAAGTTCTGTCTCAAGTTTGCTTACTAAGTATGTTATAATTCATTTGGCCAATACTAATGAAATTGTTTTAGACTAAAAGGACGAAACGTTCATTGATTTAACCCGAAATTTGTGCTCAGACACTAGTAAAGTCAACCTTTAACTCAAATTACGTGTTGATTATCTTTTAAATGAGAGTTTCAAACATATGCCTGTACTTTGGCATCTTTTCTTTTTATGGTACGGTTGTTGCCTCCTTACAACATGTCGAATTTCTTTTTCTAATTCAATTGATGTTCAGTGTTCAGGCCGTGAGTGTGCAATCGCGTGTTATAACAATGAGGGTCGGTGGAGGAAAACAAAACTTTACGACAAAGGAGATGATTTCAGCTTTCCAATTGTAAACTTTTCATTTCTAAGTAGCAACATTCTAGCAGCACCTGCATACGGGGTAAATATCTCCCAATTAATACGATATTCACGTGCTTGCATTTCTAATCCTGGTTACTGCTCACAAGGAAACTATTAAACCAAGAGTTCCAAATGGTGAAATTGAAATCATCCCTTTGTAAATGTTACGGACGCCATCAACATTTGGTTGACCGTTATCGAATAACCGTTTCACAAATGATATCGGATATGTTCCTTATGTCGTAACTACAATCCCCTCCACATCTTGAATGTGACCTACTGAATTAGACTATTTACCGAATTTGATATCACATAAGCAACACGACGGGTGCCACATGTGAAGCAGGATGTACTTACCCTTCCGGATCACAACGTATCACTCCTAGTTTTTGGTGGGGTTCGTGTTGCTTATTCCTAAGTTTTTTATGTTGTCTTTTTCATATTTAGCTATGGTGTTGTCAGTTTATTTTCGATTGATGTGTTTGACGGTCCATTGGGAATCTTTCGTCCCTCTTTTATGAAATTTCGATACACTTGTTATACACTGTATCATTTATATAACTCGATATTTATGCATAAACTGTGCTAATAAAAAAAACCACTCACATTTTCATAAAAAGATTACCAAAATGATTATAATGTTCACAGAATGTGAAAATAGTAATATAAACTATATGTACTTATAAGTATTTGCAGAAGCTCGATGAAGTTTATGAACAGTAGCTTCCCTTAGAAATGTTTCTTAATAACGTATCTATTAAGGACGACTATACTCTGTTGTTATTTAATGTTACGAAAACAAGTATTTATAAACATGAGAAAAAAACAGAAGAAACAGAACTCATTAATTTTCTAAATCTTAATCTCACAAGAACATGCAGAACATAAAGATGTCTTCCATAATTTTTATATTTATTATGGAGTTATAAAAAGATTATATATGACACATTAATTTGAAATAGCTTAGTGTATTGAATTGCTAGTATCTTCTAATATTGTAACTTCTAACTGGTCATCGATTCATTTAATTGTCAGTTTGTCAGTTGGCAGTGATACAAAGAGGAAGGAACAATGCTCATTAAAGTCAAGAAACAATGGATAAGCTATGTCAATAATTTTGGTACACATTTGCTATAGAACTTGTGCTTGTAGAATTTTATATGAAAATCGATAGTTTAAAACCTCTTCTCTTTTATTTTCTGAAATATTGCTTATCGAGTTCTTTCAAATTGGTCGATCATTTGTATTGGAAGCACATGATATCGACTAAAGATGTTCGTAAAATTATCAAACATGTCAAATTTCTATTTATTACAACATAGATTTTTCAAATATTCGACGAACCAAAAGTGTATGCAAAATGTAAAGAAAGTATATGACATATCCTATTAACTGTAACTTGGCCTTAAATAAGCATTAGAAAAGAGGTTACGTATTTAAAAAATCACAGAAAACAATCAACAGACGGATTTCAATTAAAGCTTGAAACAAATAAAAGAGATTGTTGTCTCTTTGACACATTGCCTACTATCATTCGTAATTTTATTCTTACCAAATTTTGAATTATATTTGTTTGTTTTTAAATAATTTTTTTTTCATTCTCAGATTTCGGATTTTTAGTTTTAATTAAAGAAAATTCTGCAAATACACAATTGCTGTGTACTATAGATATTGTTATAAACACTCTAATAAGTTGAACACAATAAGTCTACATTCATAAAGTGTTTTTGTAAAGTGTTGCAATCCGTACTTAGTCTTCAATTTTCCTTTGAAACTTAAAACAGTGTTATCTAGTATATTGCTCAAAACACATTATGAGAATTTAACATAGTTATCTGGAATGGAAATTCCCTTGACACAAATAAAGATATGACACCGCTTATATATATCATTAACATTTCTCTCTAACGTAATAAATAGATAAGTTTATACTGAAATGTCACCGTATTGAAAACGAGTTAACGCCATTCAATCAGCAGGAATTAAATAAAGGTTTATTTTATATTGTATACGTTGTTCGAAGTGTATTTGGAACTTACATTTTTTTGTTTGTATTGCGTATGTCTCATTGCCACAACATCCCTTTATATCTATAAACAATAGTACATACGACACAAAAAATAGCCAGTATGGTTTAATTTTGTCATAATAATTTACTATTTCTGTTACACCACCGTTCCAGGTAACGGGATGATTGGGATACTGCTAACATGTTCAACACTGACACATTCTGTCCAGAGTCCTGAGCTTTTAATTCAGTGTTTGTTGCTGTGTTGCATAATTTTTTTTTCGTTAATTTTCCTACATTTGTTAAGATATTATTGATGCAAGCTATATTGTATAAAGTTTTAACATTGGTAGGCATTATATTCGTTATTATTTTTGCTAGAGCGATAGTGAGAGCTTAAATAACACGAACATTATGCCTACCCATGTTAAAACTACAATAATGTATAACTTACATCAATTATTTCGATTCTGATTAGGACAGTTAGTGTAATTTCTTAGTCCGATGTGTGTAGGTGTAGCGCGTTTAAGTAGGCTCTTCCATGAACCTCCCTTTGTTAACAAACAAACGACTGGCAATGTGTTATTTCAGAAGGAGGGGGGGGGGGGGGTTATGAACAGCCAACATGAACGGTTGTTGTATCCATGTCGAATATGTAAATTTTTAATGGAAACACATAACAGTCATAATAAATTACTAAGTAACAATATGTGCACCATTTAGGATTTTAGAAATGTTTAAAACGAATGAAATATATTAAATGCATGACAATTTGATGAAATTTATTATTATGCAGTAGTCAATATACGCATGTGCAAACAAATGTACTTGGATTCAGAACATGAGTTTGTTTATTCACAAAGCGAAAGAAGCACGCCATGTAAGAATTGGGCGTTAGTTTGTCAGTTTGAATTAGTTTACATTTATCATTTCTGATCCTTTTATGATAGAATATGTGGTATAGGCTTTGTTCATTGTTCAAGGCCGTATATTTCTTGATTTTGGCATGTTGTTTCATGTTTAGCATGTTCTCATTGGCAATCATAGCACATCTTCTTTTTCTGAAGAACTATTGATGATGAACTAATCGACCTTATTGAATCATGTGTGACATTTATTTGAATCCCTTACCTACAGATAGATTGAACATGACTTATGCGTGCTCATTTAAAAAAAGGAATGTCAACATCAGAAGAGACTCATTTGATTGACTGATTCGATCCACAAAATCTCATATATATACAGATGGGTGCACTCCTAACCTGTACAGCAAGTTAACTTGATAACCAGTCATTTGGACTGGTCAAAGTTAACCTGTGACCGAATATAGGACTGCTCTGACCAGTCCTAGGACCAAAATCTAGTTAACTTGAAAAGCGGACTTGGTCCTAGGACTGTTTTTATGTCTGCCAAAAAGTTAACTTGGAAACAGGTCCGCTATTGATATAAGTTAACTTTGAACCAGTCCTGTCATAAGTTAACATAATTTAACTTCGGATCCAGTCCTGTCATAAAGTTAACATAAGTTAACTTGGAAACCGGTCCTGCCACAAAGTTAACTTCTGCTTGGACAAATCCGATCAAAACCAGACCTGTTCCCAAGTTAACTTTTGACTGGTCTGCTCTACACTAAGTTAACTTGTAACCAGGACCGCTCTTCGTTGATTTAAAAAAAAAAAAAATTTCATAGTATAAACATCGAAAATAAAGTAATTTGAAAATTAATACTTCCGTTTTATGAACAGGATTAAATACAAATATTTGAAAATTAGTACGCACAGAACGTAACACAAATTTATCTGTGATCTGACAATCTATCTATTATAAAAACGATCTCGGTTACAATGATAACAGGCACTGAATATATATATATTCCGAGATCAAAATCAATCATATTATGTATATTTTTGAAAAGAAGTATATTTGATGTTAGGTGTATACGTCCTTGTTAGTTATACATCCTTGAACTATGCAGCCACAATCAGCAATAGTTTAATTCATTTAAATAATGACTACAAATTTTTGCTCGCCTAAATTAAGGGTGCCAGCATGTCCTCTTTTTACCCAAAATACTAATATGTAACAAAATTTCAGTAGTTTTGATGCCTCCAGTTGACCTGTACAACAAAATTATTTGACCGCATCCACCAAAACTGACCATATATGCACTTTAATTTGTAAATCTATATACCCGCATAGTAAATCAGCCATTTTTTTTATGTCAGGATTCAATGTATAATACAATCATGACAATGGACAGCAAAATTGCAATATCATTACAAAAAAGTTTTGTTCGCATAAATTTAGGATACCAGCATGTCCTCATTTTATTCAAAATATTGATACGTAACAAAATTTCAGTAGTTTTGATACCTCCAGCTGACGTGTACAACAAAATTATTTGACCGCATAACCAAAACTGACCATATGTGAACTTTAAATTATAAATCTATATACCAGCATAGTAAATCAGCCTTATTTTTAATGTCAGGATTTAATGTATAATACAATCATGACAATGGAAAAAAAAAAAAAAATGATGGACAGCAATATTGCAATATAATAACAACAAATTTTTGTTCGCATAAATTTAGGATACCAGCATGTCCTCTTTTTTACTTAAAATACTGATACGTAACAAAATTTCAGTAGTTTTGATGCCTCCAGTTGACTTGTACAACAGAATTATTTGACCGCATCCACCAAAACTGACCATATATGCACTTTAATTTGTAAATCTATATACCCGCATAGTAAATCAGCCATATTTTTATGTCAGGATTCAATGTATAATACAATCATGACAATGGACAGCAATATTGCAATATAATAACAGCAAATTTTTGTTCGCATAAATTTAGGATACCAGCATGTCCTCATTTTATTCAAAATATTGATACGTAACAAAATTTCAGTAGTTTTGATACCTCCAGCTGACGTGTACAACAAAATTATTTGACCGCATTACCAAAACTGACCGTATGTGAACTTTAAATTATAAATCTATATACCAGCATAGTAAATCAGCCTTATTTTTAATGTCAGGATTTAATGTATAATACAATCATGACAACGGACAGCAATATTGCAATATAATAACAACAAATTTTTGTTCGCATAAATTTAGGATACCAGCATGTCCTCATTTTATTCAAAATATTGATATGTAACAAAATTTCAGTAGTTTTGATACCTCCTGTTGACTTGTACAACAAAATTATTTGACCGCATCCACCAAAACTGACCATATGTGCACTTTAATTTGTAAATCTATATACCCGTAAAGTAAATCAGCCATATTTTTTTATGTCAGGATTCAATGTATAATACAATCATGACAATGGACAGCAAAATTGCAATATAATAACAACAAATTTTTGTTCGCATAAATTTAGGATACCAGCATGTCCTCATTTTATTCAAAATATTGATACGTAACAAAATTTCAGTAGTTTTGATACCTCCGGCTGACTTGTACAACAAAATTATTTGACAGCATTACCAAAACTGACCATTTGTGCACTTTAATTTGTAAATCTATATACACCATGACGTACCCGCATAGTATTAATCAGCCATATTTTTTATGTCAGGAATCAATGTATAATATAATCATGACAATGGACAGCAATATTGCAATGTATTACAACAAATTTTTGTTCGCATAAATTTAGGATACCAGCGTGTCCTCCTTTTATTCAAAATATTGATACGTAACAAAATTTCAGTAGTTTTAATACCTCATGCTGACTTGGAAAACAAAACTATTTGACCAAAACTGATCATATGTGCACTTTTATTTGCAAATCTATATACCCGCATACCATTGTACCGAGCGCCTTAACGTCTTCTCCTGGCGCTCCTGTTCACATTTTAGTAGGACCGTATATGTACACGTAGTCAATAATATTGGAAAACTATTAATGCAAAAAATATTCTGAATATAAAATTGAGAATGTCAGAATTTCATCTCTTTATTCATAATAACAGTCACATCATATATAGGAGTTCATGATCATGGTGTACGTGTAAAACAAAACTATTATGCCACATCATCAAAGTACCAACGAATCCGTACCAACACTGACATGTCTGAATTCATTTGTACTATTTACAATGATTTAATAAAAAAAAGTATACGAGGTTCTCTTCTTGGAATCTATTATGTCGGTTGATTGATTTTGTTTATAGTTAAACGTCAAGTGGCAACTATTTCATTAAAATGCGCATTGAGTATAATTTTAGGACGTCCCATATAAATATCGGCAAATTATTATGACAAATCTGACGAATTTGACGAGATTGTTGATAGTTTTACCACACCGTATGCTTACGGACACTGTACAATTTCTGTTAGAATATTCTGCGGGAAATAGAATAGTAAATCCAATGCAGTCAAGTTGAATATCAATGAAATATCCATACGTATAAATTTATGCATAAAGTAAAATTTAGGAAGGGACAGGTAAACAACGGGGAACGGAGTAACGTAGACAATGTTGCCGATATCCCGTGATATAAGAATATTGTTCCGATACGTTGGATAACCTTTCTATCCGCCTTCTAATAAAAAAAAAACTCTGTGTGATCGTATAGCCATTTTTTATTTATATAAGAATACATGTATATCAAATAAAAGAGAGCATTTGTATAATATCTAGTAGAGTCTAGCGAGTAAATAATAAATGATATCTGTGGAAAAACAATGCGAATGTTGTTTACATATTTTAATGAAAGCTCAAGTCTGATATGAAAACTCTTATAACGATAATCTGCCATAAGCAGACCTGTCCTCAGGTCTGGTCAATAGCAGACTTGTCCACAGGTCTGGTCAAAAGCAGACCTGTCCTCAGGTCTGGTCAGGAGCAGACCTGTCCACAGGTCTGGTATGAGGCAGACCTGTCCTCAGGACTGGTCAAAAGCAGACTTGTACACAGGTCTGGTCTGGGGCAGACCTGTCCTCAGGACTGGTCAAAAGCAGACTTGTCCACAGGTCTGGTCTGGAGCAGACTTGTCGATAGGTCTGCAGCAGTCCTAAAAAAGCAGACCGTAGGTCTGGTCCACCGACGACGAAGTTAACTTGCTTGACTGCTTAAAAATTCTCAAGTTAACTTAGAAAGCAGTCAACAAGTTAACTCTAAGTTAACTTTTGTCAAGGTTAGGACCGCACCCATCTGTATAGGTGCCTATAATACATGCCTACATTGAGCTACAAAATTTTCTTATTTTCAAGGTGCTAAATTTAAGTTCAACATAGACACTAAGCTGCAAAATTTTCTTATTTTCAAGGCAGCTAAGTGCAACATATACATTGAGCTGCAAAAGTTTCTTATCATCTACATCCGATTTCACCTGGATAGATGCACGCTTGATAAAGCTAGTTGGTCTAGCGAAATATTGCGTTTATTTTCATCATTTTGTAAATATTTAAAACATTCTTATATTTACATGCTAAATAGTGTGTCAAAATTACATTGTTAGGCAATCTAAACGATGACTAACATATATTTTATCTTTACCTAATTATTTAAAAGGTCATGTAAAAATTCAATTGCACGAGTTAGCTATATATGTATATCTATATTTATTTTTATATCACGTTTGTGACCGTCGGCAGTCATCAAAGGTCAACTCGATATTTATTTGGTTGCCATTTGAACTAAAATACAAATAAAACGATTTTACATATTATCGAACTCATGTCTTGCAATTTTTTTTTATTTTGATCTTAATTTTTAAAACATATAATACATATTAAAAGTAGAAAATTCGTAACTAATGAAATTTGTTTAGCGTAAATTGTCTGGTATCTACTTAGAAACATTTAAACTCATAGTTTTATTTCAAAATACATGCATATAATAACTACATGTAACGATACGCTATAATAACAAAAATAACAACAAAAAGTGATTATATATAAATTATAATAGACAAACTGATATTAAAAAACAGTCTTACAAATTCAAGTTTGTATGCAGTGATGTGTGTCTTTTTTCGATTTTTCGCCTCTGTTTTAATATTGCGTCGTTAATTCTTCTCCAATTTCCTATTGCTCTATGCTGTCTTTTTTGTATGAGCTTGTATTCTAAAGATTCCCGTTTTTGATTCATCATATTTATTCTTCATCTTATTTATGCGTTTGTCTGAAACACATTATTGTTGTTTTTGTTTTTGTAGTTAGCATCAGTCAAAGGTTACATACATTTCAATTTCTTTTCAAGTTAATGTATTCCTGAAATACCAGTTGTCGTCAGGCACAACTTGGGTGTCTGAAATTGCAACCATTGGCTATTTAAATTCTTTAACACAAGCATTATGCTCTTCAACTTTGTATTTGTTTGGCTTTTTAACTGTTTTGATCTGAGCGTCACTGATGAGTCTTATGTAGACGAAACACGCGTCTGGCGTATTACAATATAATTCTGGTACCTTTGATTACTATTTATACCACTGGGTCGATGCAATTGCTTGTGGACGTTTCGTCCCCGAGGGTATCACCAGCCCAGGAAATCCATCAAAAACACTTTTTGTAGTCGTCTTAATTTGCGGTCAATCAAAATGACTTCCAGTCATTGCTTTATTCATTGTCATTACAATATATAGAATTGTATCGCGTCATATCTGAATACATTCAATAGAATTTAATGATCTAGAAAAATACCACTGTAATTTGTTATTATAATATCCTAATTCAATAATTCTTCCGTTGTATTCGTTAATACGTTTCTAACGGAAACAAAACAGGTGCGGAAGTCCAAGGAATAAAAATGACTAATGATCTTTGCACGGACATGAAAAGACACTTATCCTCAGTTTTAACAATGTTAATCACCTCAGAAGCTATTACTTATAATCCACATACCTTTTGAAAACAAAAACACGAATAGACTACATAACAATAGTGGGTGTTCCTTCGACTCCTTTCATTCAATGTTTACATGTGGATTTGTTAATTCTTTTTACTATACAACTAAAAGAGTTCATACTTGATTAAACATAAATATAATACATGTTTTAAAGTCATTTTGCTCCCTTTGTCTTGTTACCTTAATAAACGTCAGGGGAACGGTCACTCTTTTTTAGCTCCCGATTTCATCCCAGGTTTTTGTGTCACGTTCGTGTATTCTAATCTTTAGTTTTGGCAGTAAAATTTGATGTTTGTCTTTTTTTACTTTTTTTCAGCCCATGATAAAACTTACATGCTTAACTGACCATCCCTTCTCTCTTGGTACAAATTAGGAAGTAAAATATATCATATATAGTAAAGTTCAATCTTTATCTAAACACTGTCGTTTCGAAATATGTTGATCTCTGAGTATTGGAAACATAAAAAAAATCGTTTCTCGAACTGTCTTTAAATTTGGCCTTCATGTGAGAAATTTGCATAATGATGTTCATTTTGATATAATCTTTGAATCATGGGAAACGTGTTTTGGAAAACGGCACAATTGGCACTGAGAAGACCATCATTACAAGTAAAATTGATTTATTTACATAATAGTTAAACACTGGTCAGTATCGTGCTATATATATATATATATGACCAACCCCCAGTAAAGTGGTATTGACAAAGACAATGATACTGACTGTCGCTTTCAATACCACTGCCTTCTAGTCCATGTATCACGATAATGACCAATTATGCAATAACCATTATGTGTATTTCATTAAAGAACCATGTTTTTACAAATTCTCAAAAATTAAAAATATTAAAAAAGACTCCATTTTTTGTACGATTTATATAGAAAAAAGGAAAGACCTGTCATATTAGTACATGCAAGTAGAAGTCAATGCCATTCATTAAAGTTCAATTGTTCATCAAATAAATATTAAATAAAGTTTTCTGAAATTTTATTTATTACGATTACATATGGCAAACAATTTAACAACTTAATATAGAATTGAAAACAGAAAAATGTTCTATTAAAGGGGCATCTCTCCCAACAGAGTTATCACATCCAACCAATCATTTACACAGAAACCACGCCCCTTCGGTCATTATCAGAAATTACAAGACCCAACGGTCCATAATATGTAAAGATCCGTTAACGAACGATTACTGGTCAGTTTTGTTTTATTAAAGACCCATGTAATTTATTATGAAGAATAAAGACAGTATTTTGGCCCCTTTGTATCCAATAACAGAAGTTTTTGTTCACCGATATAAAATAATACTAAATAACGTTGATCATAATTTTACAATCTACATAGACTCACCAGTGACGCTCTGATTAGACTGCTAAAGAAGCTAAACAAGTATAAAGTTGAAGAGCATTTAGGACCCCAAAATTCCCAAAAGTTTATGATAGTACATGTAAGGTAATCTATGTCTGGGATAAGAAAGGTCCTTGTATTTCGAATAATTTATACTCCTGCAATTATCTAATTTATAGAAATGACCATACAATTGATATGCATGTCAATACCGAAGTTTTGACTACTGGGATGGTGATACCCTCGGAGACGAAACGTCAACCAGCAGTGGCATCGACCCAGACATTTTAAAAGTAATGAAAGGTACCAGGCTTATAGCATATTCAATTCTAAGTGAATCATCTAAGTAGATATATATGTTCCCCTTTGATGAACTGTAATTGTTAATGATGTTATGTGTCATGGGTAATTTTTCTTGTTTCTTACTTCAAACGACAGCTTAATTGATGTCTTGTAGTAACATTTGCTAGAACATCTTTACAGATAATTAAGTTGGTAAAGTTGATGATATTTCAGCCGATACGAAAAAATAAAAAAAGATGAATCTAGGTTAATACCAATGTTAAGACAAGTTCTGTAATGGATGTTTAATTTCTATCGTTTAAATATAATATGCATTTTGCTGTGGTAGACATTATGCGTGTCTTGATGTGTAAGGCTTTAAGTATTTTCACAAGTAAAAATACGAAAAATTAAGGTCAATCAAAAACCAAAACAGTTCTATTTCTCGTAAGTAACCTACAGAATAGGAATCATCTCTAAGAGTGTGATACCATAAGCAAAAGAATTTGACTGCTGCTTTGCCGCTACCTGCCTGTTTTTATATAATTATCATCATGCTGTTGTTGTTGCATGTACTTTTTCTTCTTTTATAACGCACCCCCCCCCCCCCCCCCCAAAAAAAAGAGAAGAAATACATCGATATTTGGTGTTTCCCCAAATTTGAATTTTGTTCTGAATTCGCATTTTTAATCGATGAAAATATCTGTACGATTTTATCAGGTTTTAGAATTAAGTGTTAATTTTTAACTTAATCATGTTAATAACTTCAAACAATAAAACGAACAGTCTTATAATAAAAACAATGTTTCTGTACAATCTCTGACCTTTGTCTAATTTTTAATTTTAGTTCATATATATATTTCAGTTTTTTATGACGTCCATTTATCTAAACTAGTACACAATTGGGTTAAGGGACCAGTTGAAGCAAGCCTCAGGGTGCGATATTTTCTTGCTGTGTTAAGGACTAACACAAATGGTTTTCTGATCGTTTTCATTCTCAATTTTATCCAAAATCAAATGTATGTATTATGTCTGTTTGTTTTAATATTATTTGTATTCATTCTAAGATGTCGGCTTATTCAATTAAATCTAAGAAAAATGCTGGGTACTATAGAGATTTGTTTATAAGTTGAACATTATGAGTATACATTCATAAAGTGTTTTTGTAAAGTGTTTTTAATCTGTACTAAGTGTCCAATATTCCTTCGAAATTCAAAACACTGATATCTAGTATATTACTCATAACACATTATGAAAATATAACAAAGTTATCTGAAATAGAAACTCCCATGACACAAATAAAGATATGACACCATTTATCTCTATCATATAGATTTCTCTAACGTAATAAATAGACAAGTTGATACTGATATGTCACCTTGTGGAAAAAAGGAATAAAAGAAATTCAGTCCGCAGGATTTATGTAAAGGTACATTTTATAATGTATACGCTGTCTCGGGTGTACTTGTATTTGAAACGATTTGTATTATGCTCTTTAACGTTATTGTATTTGACTAGATATTGATACAAGCAGTTATTTTTAGTCTGAAGTAGACAAAATGTCCGTTTAGCATACCAAAAATATAAAACTGGCATTTCTGATAGATTTGTTTACATAATCAGATGGGCACCGGCTAAAAGATATCTATTCATTTGTATTCAATCATTATTATTAGTGAAAAACTAAATGATTTTTCGCTTTTAACAACGCCAGTACGGTCAATTTTGTTGAAATAAGATAAGAAAAATCGTTGATGCAACAAGTGAATGATTCAACCTAGTTGAATTTATATTCATGCTACCTTCAATGTAATTATTTCGCTTGAGACGAACTACTCATCAGGATTACATTTTTAACATAAAACGAGTTTTAACATTGAAAGTAAAACAACAAAAAAAAGATTATTAGATTGCATGATTAGATCCAAAAAAAAATAATTCTTATACAATTAAAAACGATAAGTAACATATATTTTTCGTCATTAACATGAATGATAACATACTTAATAAAATCGCACGAAGATCAACTCTATAGTTAATTAGATGGCGTCTACACTATAATATACACGAGACGTTGATCTTTTTGATAAGTGCTAGCATTCGAATGGTTCCTGTTTGGATTCAACATTTTCATTCTTCATCTTTATTAATCTGTTTATGTCTGAAACGTGTGACCTTTTTTAGTTTTGTTTTAGTTTGTCCTGTTTGCATCGGTGAAGAGGTTATATTAATTATATTTTTATTTGCACGTCAATATAACCCCGTGATACCAGATGATATTAAACACGATGTTAATGTCTCAAATTATAATTGATGGTCATGTAGGTGATCATCATACAGACGTTTGTACTAATAAATAGTAAAAAAAACTTATATTTTTAATTAGTGTATGTTCCTGGTGATCACTACAAACTGCTCAGAGTCTGAACTGACCAGTTTTTGTGCTCGACCAATAAAATTGAGCATAAATTTTACTCGACTGTACTTAACTGTACTTCAGTGTACTCGACTAGGTCTCGACTTAACTTAATTAGTCTGATTCAGTACTTAATGATCTTGGCTAAGTCTGAAATGGTATTGACCTAGGCTCGACCTGTGTCGACTAGTCTCGACTAGTCTTAACCAGTCTCGACCTGTCTCGAATAGTCTTGACCTTCACATTGACTTTTGACTGGTGTAAATTAGCCCATCTTAATCAAATATTGATCTTACAAAATGCAAGCTTCTTTAGTAGTTTGATTTATTGCTTGGAAATGAGAGAATTTAATTTTACAATAGGTACAAATAAAAATTATTATTTCAATTCAGATAGGAATCTTTAATTTTTTTTATATCTTTTTCAAATTAACTTGGATGTTCATCAAACTATACAGCTATCTTAGATATATATTAAGCTTACTGAATCTAAGGTCATTTTGTTTTTTTGTTGTATTGCTGTAAAATTTAAGAATTAAATTAATTTTGGTAAAAAAAGCTAAAATTTGGAATTCGGACAAAATAGAGATAGTACACTTTATATTTTTTTGTCCGAACTACAAATTCTAGCTTTGTTTACCTAGATTAATTTAATTCTTAAATTTGACAGCAATACAACAAAAAACAAAATGAGTTGGGATTCAGTAAGCTTCATATATATCTAAATTTATGTAATAATTTTTATTTTTACCTATTGTAAAATTAAATTCTTTCATTTCACAGCATGAAATCAAACAACCAATTAAGCTTGAATTTTGTAAGATCAATATTTATTTTAGTTAGGTGGGCTGATTTACAACAGTCAAAACTAAATTCGAGACAGGTCGAGACAGGTCGAGCCTTGGTCAAGACCATTATAGACTAAACCAAGATCATTAAGTACTGAATCGGACTAATTAAGTAAAGTCGAGAACTAGTCGAGTACACGTAAGTACAGTTAAGTACAGTCGAGACAATGTAGAGACTAGTCGAGTAAAATATGTGCTCAATTTTACTGGTCGAGCACAAAAACTGGTCAATTCAGACTCTGACCATTTGTAGTGGATTTTACTACGGTAAAACATAATTAACGGAAAATTATGGTACTGATTCAGGAATATCAAGATGTTTTCAATTCATTCTATTAGTTAATAACGTTTGATTTCTCTGGTTTTAAGGACTTTCGGGTCTTCTTTTGTATGTTTTACCTTTAAGTTCGTCATATTATTTCGGTTCAAATTTCATTCTAATAAGGCGTAAAACAAAACGTTGTCATTTTGAAAATGAGTATTTGATTAGGTAAATATTTCTACAATTCATTAAAACAATTTTAGTTGATATTTGCAATTATTGATGTTTATCCTTCTTTAAACATTTTTTTAAATTCGCATAAGCTCTGTATGCTTCTTTTGATGATTTCTTTTGATGAAAAATGAATGTATTGGACTGTAATGTTTACATATGTCTGTAATACAAAAAATAAATTATATAATAGTATATTATTATGATACATGCCTGTAAAACGCAGGGCAACTTGAATATCGAAATATTACTTAAATATGAACTAACAATTGAATAGCAATGTTAAATATGCAAATCTCTTCATCTATTCATGTCAATCAATCCATACTTCAAGTTATTCTACTTATGTTTGTTTATTTTTAAATAGATTTCTCTCAAATAATCTAGTTAACTACTTGATGTATACTAACCATTATGTATTTTAACCTTTCAAACTGACTTCAGAAATTGTCAACAGTCAAAAAATTTATATTTGTTGAATTGTTTTTCGTCTTAAATTTATGTAAAACGTTCAATAAAATAATGATGCAGAAATTACACAACGAGGAAGAGGGCATCAATAAGTCATTTTCCTAATACAAAGTTTACTGCTATTTCACCTTATAAGATAATGGGTTTTCCAAATCAATTTGAATGTGTTTTTGTTGATTGCAATCATAAATTATATCTTCCTTCAAGCTTAATTTGACGTTCTACGATCTTTTTCTGATTTTCATAAGATACGAATTATAAATATATGTATAAAGTAGCTATGAGAACAGAACAAAAAAAAAAGGTTTGCATTATTGATAGTAGTTACTGATTTATCTCATTTATCTTTGACATATTTTAACATCAAGTGATTTTACGTATTTGCCATTAGCTAATTTTACATAAAATTTCATGGAATATTGATATAATTTATTGAACAGATTTAAACAACAATAACATTGTAAAACATTTATTCTGTATTCATCTTTGTGAATGGACTGTTTCTGTGTATTATTTGACACTAGTATTTAAACAGGAAACGTTGTTTTCTAGTGATAAGATATTCTAATGCAACAACGTTTGTAACGTTCATTTTGATTGGATAACGTCACTTTCTTACATGACAATTGATGCTATGGGACGTACGCGTAAGCGCAGACGGCATATGGCAGATTTAAATACATGTTTTAACGTTGTTTTCTGTCAGTTTCAATAGAATGGAGATAACAATATTGTATTTTAAGCTCCGACGCGTCGCCAGTAAACTTAATTTGCGACCATCAAATCCCCAATTGATGCCGTCGGAGCTTAAAATACAATACAGTTATCTCCTAAAGAGTTGTAGGTACATTTGAAATGCAAGTCAATGTTTAAAATTATTACAGTTGTGAGAGAGATTTAAATCATATTAATTTCCTAGTTATATTACCTTATTATCAAGTGAATAGTATAAATACAAATACAGACAAAACCCTGGTAAATATGAACAAATAATCGTGTAGCTTGCTGGAATACCATTGCATAAAGGTGTACATACTAGGGACATACTTATCACATTAAGAAATAAATGTACAACAAAAAGATTGTATAGAAAAGTCATATATTATGACACATTTTCAAAGAGCTTTTCCAAATATCAATACAATATAAATGAAAATATCTCAGATTTTAAATGAGGGCTATAAACAAATTCACATGTGCGATATGGACAAAGTAAGTGAAGAAGTTTTTACAGTTACCGTCTAAATGAAAACGAGTTGCAAATGTTGACAAAAACTTTCCAGTGGCTTGCGTACAAACACATCTCCGTTAATTCTATTAGATCTGGAACGGTATCTTAAAGTAAAATGTCAAAAACATACTGAACTGCCATCAGATCTGGAACGATCACAAAAAATACTGAACCCCGAGGAGTTCCAATAGAACAGTCTCAACTAAAACGTAATTACACGTGTATCAAAAGCTCAAACACATCAAACGAATGTCTTGACCAAAATCTTGTTGATATTACGACCACTACCAAAGTGAAAATTTATGAAATATTGTATTCATGGTCTAATCATAGTTGCTAGTAATGAAAAATAAAATCATATATCTGCAGAGTGTCATTAACATGATAGCTAACTTTATGTTTTGAACAGCGGTATATCATGGTTGCCTTAATTGCCGAACTGACACCAATGTTTTATATTTTATCTGTATAATACTCGAATGCTTGATGCTAAATCCGATAGTTTTATGTTCTTGTTCAATTCATATTCATAGTAAGGTTTGTGTTTCCATTGGGTTTTTATAGATCCATCTGTTTTCTATAACATTACATTATCCTATTGAATTTTGGAAGTTAACTTCTATGCTATTCACTGTACTTTCTTACATACATTGTCAATAAATATAGTACAAAACAGCGGCTAATCATCAATTATATCGATAGATACTTATCGAAAAGTCATTTGTATTTCTCCATACGTTCAAAAGTTTAAACAACATATTTTTTTTCCAGAATACCATTCAGTTGAATATAATGGTTAAACGATGATTATAATCAATGACAAGAATAACTATTTTCATGTATGCTAGATACCCATCTTATAGTTCACAGAACTTCTACGAATAATTTAAAGTACTTACTAATAATAAATATGCAAGTGTATGTCTTTGTTTTGATTAATTGCTGATATGTAAATCTATGTAGTAAATAGGTTCAAATATGTCAGTTTAATTTCATTAACAGTTCTCCATATTATGCAGAGAAATTTTACAAACAGTTGTATACTCATATTTGAAGGTGTAATATTTTTTTTAGATAAAGGTTCATATTTACGCAGTGTCGAATGAGTCCTGCTGGAAAGTAATGTAAACTCGAGCATTAAAGTAAGCAGTGAGTCCTGCTGGAAAGTAATGTAAACTCGAGCATTAAAGTAAGCAGTGAGTCCTGCTGGAAAGTTATGTAAACTCGAGCATTAAAGTAAGCAGTGAGTCCTGCTGGAAAGTAATGTAAACTCGAGCATTAAAGTAAGCAGTGAGTCCTGCTGGAAAGTAATGTAAACTCGAGCATTAAAGTAAGCAGTGAGTCCTGCTGGAAAGTAATGTAAACTCGAGCATTAAAGTAAGCAGTGAGTCCTGCTGGAAAGTAATGTAAACTCGAGCATTAAAGTAAGCAGTGAGTCCTGCTGGAAAGTAATGTAAACTCGAGCATTAAAGTAAGCAGTGAGTCCTGCTGGAAAGTAATGTAAACTCGAGCATTAAAGTAAGCAGTGAGTCCTGCTGGAAAGTAATGTAAACTCGAGCATTAAAGTAAGCAGTGAGTCCTGCTGGAAAGTAATGTAAACTCGAGCATTAAAGTAATTTGTGTTTGTTTTGATATGTGTTTACGTTATTTATATTGAAGACCTTTGTTTCGCTTTTCTCAGATCGAATTGGTTTAATAGATAGCGGATCCACCAGTGTATCGTTCATCCATTATACGCAATTAAGGTATCCGACCCATAATAAAGATTTACGGAAAATTTTCCGGAGTTTACCGAGGTGTCAATTTGTTCAACACCTCGGTATTTCCGCCTAGTAAGCGCAAGTATAGTTATTATTTTTAAAATGACGATTAAAATATCAGAAAGGCTTAATTGAAGTATATTTTCATTAACTTTAGAGTAAACGCTCATTTTTTCTATAAATTGTCCAATTTTGACAATCCGGAAACTGTGGTAAACAAATATGGACGACTCGGTCGGCTGCCAAGACAGTCGAAGGCGTTTTACCAAAACAAGTACGCCGATTTTAGTCTCTTTGTCTTATCGTGATGCGGAAATAATGTGTGCAGTTTGGATGCAACTGGTTGTCAAATATGAGATAAGTTGATAAAAGGAATGTAAACACATCACGCACTTGTCCTTTTCATCTGGCGATCTGCTCTGGGAGACGATTTGAATGGATCGTTCATTTTTATGTTTTAAAGTTCTGTATTCATATGTAAAGTGAATTGAACCGACTTCCTTATGGTTCCTAACATGGAGAACCTAATAAACCAAAGGCCAAGCTGATGCCAAGCTTCAGTGTAACACTTTGAGCAGGTGCCAGGTAATTTGCATTTACAAATCCAAACATTTTAAAACTTGAGTTGGACAACATTGTCATGTTAATTATGCCCCATGACACCAGCTTGTCTGGCAAAACAGCCATTAACTAGATACATGTATGAAAAAAATGATTATTTAAGAAATAATCCAGGTTGGTCAGTTTATATGTTTGTAATAATTTAGGAACAAAAACCCAAGTCAAGGCAAAAAACAAATACAAACATATTGATAACAATAATGAATTGCAAGAAAGCATTAAACAAAAGTGCAGTAGAACTAAATAGAAAAACATGCATGCTATCAGATAATTGAGGGATTCCAGCCAATGCTACCCTTCAACATGTTCAAAAGTTGAATTGCCATCAGGTACCGTACACATACAATGTGTACATGTATGATCATCATATAGCATGAACCATCAATGGCTGTTAAACTTGTCACAATGACACAGACACTGCCACAACACTAATTAATTGATACATGTATATACTAGCATGACTATAGTAATATATTTGATAATATCCATCTAAAAATCATCTAATAATTTAATCAGTATTTGATTAAAAGTCAAATGCTCATGTACATGATGTAGGACACAAAGAAACATAAATGAAGAGCAAACAAACAAATGACCATTCATACATGTATATATCTGGGAGTTTTTTCTGTTTAATTTCTATGTATGCAAGAAGAAGTTGATACTTTACATGTACAAAACAATGTACAGGTACTTCCCATTTTAATCTGATATCCATACTATACTTATTTTTTTTTATTCAATAACTAGTCGAAAAATTTAAATACAGACAAATATTCAACGACTGAGCGAATAAGACACAAGTTCACCAAGGTGCATTGTCCCTGAGTAAACTTTCAGCGTTGTAAGATCACGTACCATGCGTACATAATAAATAAAAGCAAAGGTTAAAATCTTTAACGTCAAATTGTAAAGCTTTAATTTTTCAATATTTGAATTCTTTGATTATTTATTCTTTTTATTACACCATGTAAAAAAATGATGTACATTGGCAAATAGCATTTTTACAACAAATATTATTTTATTACTAAATGTAATGTGGTTTTTAATATATGTCCAGTTTTCACTTTATTATATTTGGTAAGAAAATTTGTATTACAAACTAACAAACATCATTTGTACATACATACATGTACAAATGATGTACATGTACATTGTACTGCTACATATACATGTATACATTCCTTATCTATGTGTTATCAAAATGAAGAACATTATTGTAACAGAAATTTATATTTCATTTTTTAAAGAAACCATCCTTGTTAAAGGTGTGACATTACTCCCTCCAAACCTACAAAACACAATTGATTAGTTAAGTTGCAGATTATCTGAGATACTTTTGATTCTCATCCCAAGAAATGTAGCATACATGTATTACTCTTCTTTCATTTATACATGTATGATAATGAAGATACATGTACCTTGTAATTTTTACAGTTGTATATGTATTTCTGCCATCTGTCACTGTTAATTTAAATGTACATTAGTCATTAGGGGTCAGTAAATAATCAAAACATCATACATGTTATGTATAAAGACTAATCGTGTGTATTTTCATTAACTAACACACAGGTTGTTTTTGTGTTCAGATTGATAGCAATTTTGTTGTCAATTGTTGTAGTGTCATTGATAAATGAATGAAATAAATGGTTGTACCTAAAATTATTTGAAACATGTCTGAACTAACTTATATATATATATATAGATACAATTTACATTGTATAACCAATTTTATTTACATTTGTATATCTATATGTACATACATGATCAATGTATCAATGATGACAAGGAACTTTTTAAATTTCAGAGATGCTAATTAACCTTGTAAATGACTGTGGAGAACTTATGCTACATTTACATGTACCTAATACACAGAAAAACACAGATGGGCATAGGTAATAAATCTAGAGCAGTTTTCTAAGATACATGTTCATGTTAATTGTTATATCCTGTATATTATGCCTCGTCTTTAATAAAGATAGATATGAAACATGAACACATATGTACATGTTCCATGTTTACATGTATGAGAGAGTTATCTAACCTGTTTAAAGCTGATAACTACTTAGTACTCTCAGAATTTTAGTCTATTTGTTTCTCTATTTGTCCATGAATTATCTTATAATGGATAGAGTTTGAAAATTAAATCTATAAAGTTGGATAAAATATTCATAATGCTTGCATTGGTACAAAGTCATTTTGAAAATAAGAAGATGTGGTATGATTGCCAATATGAAAACTCTCCCCAATACATGTACTTCACATGACATATAAAGGAACCACTTTAAGTCACCATACAACCTTACACAATAAGACAAACCCATACTACTTAATCAGCTATAAATTTAAACAGTTCAAAGGAGAAGACTAAATACAACTACTGAATTATTGGCTATACAGCATTAAAATACAACTACAGAATTACTGGTTCCTGACTTGGGACAGGCACATACAGAATGTGGCAGGGATAAACTAGATTGAACTTTATTAAAACATTACCCATTATCAAACTAAAAATGCCTATTACTAAGTGAAATCAGATTACTCTGCTGTTTACATATTTGTTAAACTATAATTTGCTTCTTGTAGAAATTAGCCTGTAAGATCAAGATGCAGATATATCCACCAGATACCAAATGCCACACCAAAGCAGACATTTTCAAATGTTGAGGGACCTATGAATACATCTACATCCTTCATTGTAATGGACTTTGAAACAACTGATTGAGTATGTTAGCTAACATTTAATCAATTATGCTTGAACAGTGCTACACAACAGCCTGGGTGGATTTTGCTTTTTCCACCGGCCCACTCCAGCTATAATCTCTTTTTTGTTAAAATATTGATATCTAATGCTTATCTGCTTTTTATTTCAATTGATTGTACTTGCAAGTCTTTTGATTAAACACAAGAAATTGCATGCCTACTCCTATGGGTGGGCAGAGTTGACGAGCTAGAAAGTTTGCCCACTCCTACTGTGGACGGGTGGACAAAGCAAAATCTACCTGAGCTGTATGCGTAGTGTATATTTGAAAGTCAATGACTTCTATTAAAAAAAAGAAAAAAGAAATCTAGAACTTTACAATCTTTTTTTAATACCCCTATTTATATACAAAAGAAGATGTCATATGATTGCCAAATATACAAGTCTCCACAAGAAACCAAGTGACACAGAAATTAACAGCTACAGGTCATTGTAAGGCCTTCAACAATGAGCAAAGCCCATACCGCATATACAGCTTTAAAAGGCACTGAAATGACAAATGAAAGATTATGCAAGTGGGGATAAAATAAAAAGTGTCTTCTGACCCCCTCTCCCCCTACATTTATTTCTGGAACATCCCTCAGTGCTGTAACACATAAACACATTTGGTAGTCAGATTGCTTTCAACCATATACTATAGTGATAGTTTTCTTCTTCAGAATGCTAAATTTAAAAGTTTTAATTAATTTGTGATGAATTTGCTTTTTTACTTCCAGTTAGGCAAGATGTTATCTCTCATATCAAAGAGATAGAATATGAAACTGGCAGCCAGTATTGATATAATGTGGTACTAAAAGCTCCAATACCACCAGGGGCTGAAGACATAACAGGAATGGTGTGGGATTTGACCAACCTTAGACTAAAGAGAAAAGTTGTTGCTGCATTACAGATATTTTGAACTCAGCAATTTTTATTAAATGTTTTTAATGTTAATTCTCTCTCTTATGAATAATTTGATATCTATACTTGCAATGAGCATGAATTGAAAGTTCCTCGTGTCTGTAAAACTGTTTTTCTTGACATTGACCACATTTCATGGATCGGTGAAAAAAGTTATGTACCCATGGTCAAGTCCATGTATCAGATTCAAAAAGCAATAGGTCTGTTTAATTTGGTATACTGTATGATTGATCCTGATCTCATTGTCATGGTTTATTGATCAATGTTAATATTCAAAAGATTTAATATTGATTGTACATTGTATATATATAGATATGATAATATTTATTTGTATCCTTTGAACCATCATGACCATGTTATACTTTCATGATAATGTACAAATAAATATTGAAATGCGATAGAGTTTATTTATATCATTGAAGAAGATTATTTCTATTATTTATTATGTGCATGAAGTAGGATAAACACTTTCTTCAATGTTGAACAGGAATGATGGGGTATTTTTCACTGGTGTGAAATATAAGAAAATGCATCCTCAGTCTGAGTCCTAATGCTGTCATGTTTCACATTGGACAAAATCAAAAACATGTAGGAAACCAAAAATATTACCCAACATGTTTAACCCCGCCACATTATGTATGTATGTGTCTGTCCCAAGTCAGGAGCCTGGCCCTGTTATTCAGTGGTTGTGGTTTGTTTTTGTGTAAAATATTTGTATTTTGATCATTTTTTTTTTTAAATAAGGCTGTGAGTTTTCTCGTTTGACTTGTTTTACATTGTCATTTTGGGCCTTTTATTGCTGACTATAGGGTATAGGCTTTGCTCATTGTTGAAGGCCGTACAGTTACCTATAACTGTTAATTTCTGTGTCATTTTAGTTTCTTGTCGAGAGTTGTCTCATTGGCAATCATACCACATCATCTTCCTATTATATACTTTTAAAATATGAGCAAAAAGGAGAGAATTTTCATATTTCAGTTTCTAAAATTACCTTGACCTTTGACCTTTTGACCTCAAGGTTGAAGCTAATCCTTTATCTAATGCATATCATAAAGTTATCATAATTAACAAATGTAATGAAAGATTATAGTACATAAAGGTAAGTTTACTATAGAAAATTGAGCAAAAAAGGAGGTCATTGTCTAATTTTAGCTCCTAAAATTACTTGACCTATTGACCTGTTGACCCCTAAAGGTTGAAACCAAACCATGATCTTTTGAATATCATCAAATGGTCTTTATTTACAAAGGTGAAGATTATGGGACCAATAGGTAGATACACTTTTGAAAATATAGCAAAAAAGGAGATTTTTGTTGATTTTAGCTCCAAAAATGACCTTGACCTTTGAACTTTTGAACTTTACATGTCATAAATGTCATAGTTTATTCGTATTATAAGATTATATGAAGTATGGTAAGTTTTGCTATAGATTTACATAAATTATACATAAAAAAATCAGAACAGGGATACCAAGTCTCCATTTACGAACTGTGACCTTGACATTCTAAATCAAAATTTCTCGAAATTGGTACGGTAAAAGTTTCTAAAATTTTTGTTTAGGATGGAACAATATGTAAAGTTAATTTAAATGTCATTTTTTAATGCTCTGCTAAAATATATACTTTTGAACTAGTGATGATATAAAATTTACAAATTTTAGACTTTTCTCCTTTTTCTATTATTAGTAACAATAACACAGTTCTAAAAATATAATAGCAAAAAAACTAATTTTTTTTTATGTTTAATTTTACAAGGTTACATGTAAGGTTTCTTATAAAAGATAGACTAGTAAATTATACTATATAGATTTCTTAAAATTACATACTATTTAAATCCCTTATTTGGCATTTGAGGACAAAAAAGGGGGACACTGTAACCCAGCTCTACTGTTAACCTCAAATATTTTGCGGATTTTTATTTCATAGTAAGAACTCTTAGACCCCCCTACTTACAATCCTTGATAAAAATGTAAATTATTTTGCTTGTTGTATATTGGCTAATTATGGGCCGGATACCTTAACGAACACATCAGGTCTTATTTGTGTTAATGGGATTAAACGGTTCAGTGTATGAAACTCACTTTTTTTATCACCAATTATGGTCCTGAGACGAATTAATTCTAGATCTTGGAGGCTATTGCACAGAGAGCCTCAAACGTTAATACTCGGAGAAGAGATAATGATATTTTATCTGTTTTCAGTTCTATCTGATATTTTTTGTTAACCACTTTTCCTAAATTCTGTACAAACACTAATATCAGCAACCATATATGTAAACACAAATAAGAACAATATTGAAGTTGCCTTATTTGGAATTCAAGTGATTTTCAGAATTTGTATGTGCTGCTTTGATTCGTATCTGTAATCAATTAATACTATTATAAACAAACTCATCATAGATAACAGGACTAAATTTTGTATATACGCCAGACGCGCGTTTCGTCTACAAAAGACTCATCAGTGACGCTCGAATCCAAAAAAGTTAAAAAGGCCAAATAAAGTACGAAGTTGAAGAGCATTTAGGACCAAAATATGGTTTTGTGGATAATCGTAATGCTCGGACATTCGTTTATCATCATTGCAAAACATCTAACATTTGTACATATTGTGAAAAAAAGCAAACCATGTCATGTTGAAGTTTCTATCTTGAAACACAATCTGTTCTCAACGATTGAAATCTCACATCATGACAAATGAATTCTAGTGTGTTGCTGTTGGCATTTTTTATTCAATTAGTGTTAAAAGTCGTTTTGTAATCTGCAGTGTTGTTATAAGTCTTCGTATATCAGACAATATGTCACGCTACATGAGTGTCTATGAAACGCCTGCAATCACAGCCAGTATTTGGATTGGTTCACATTGCCCAAATAAATGTCGGGAAAACATTTGTTGGAGTATTTAACCAAATCACAAAAGAATAAGAAAAGCACTTAACACTATTTTTATAATTTTGTTTCGTCTGGTTATTGTTTCAAACAGACAGTGGGGATAAGCCAGACGAACGCCTTGAGAACATTCCAGATTTTAATAAAGATATCATTTACTGTTGGTAATTAACTGGTGGAGATCTAACGAAAACAAAGACAGAAACATTTACATATATAAGAAAACAAATATAATGGAACAATACATTAATTGGATTTGAAAATAAAGTTATTTTTCTGTTAAATTGGATTAACAGCGATGTTATTTATGTAAATGATATCGTAGATGAAAAAGGTTTCATTTCCCAAGACATCATTTTAAATAAGCTAAAAACAAATCAAGCTGGATAGCTGAAATTAATTTAGTAAAGAAATCAATACCAAAAGACTGGGCAGCAATCTTAAAATCAAAAAGTTCTGTAAAAAGTAATCTTAATATAAAAGAAACCAATTTATTTTGAAAAGTTCACCTATCAAACAAACTTGTATATAAGTCTCTGATAAATAAAAAATGTTAACCAGCTATTGAACTCTAAACATGAATGCGTATATTTGATATAGATTATGTGTTATATCAAAACAATTTATATAAATTTTTATTCAAATATTTCAAAGAAAATCAACTTAGAAATTTTAGATGGAAATTACTACAACATATTCTACCTACAAAGAAACTTTTATGCAGGTGGAAAATTGTAAACAATATTTTTTGTAAGTTTTGTACACAAGAAAAATATTATTATCACTTCTTTATACTGTGTTTGTATTTAAAACATGTTTGGAATACAATGAATGAAGTTTTTAAGAACAGTGAAATACATTTTAAGATAAAACTAAGACACTTGGTTTTTGGATATAAAACTGTGGACGAAGAATATTTTGACTATTTTTTAACAATTATCAAAAAAGAAGATGTGGTATGATTGCCAATGAGACAACTCTCCACAAGAGACCAACATGACACAGAAATTAACAACTATAGGTCACCGTTCTGCCATCAACAATGAGCAAAGCCAATACCGCATAGTCAGCTATAAAAGCCCCTGAGTGAATGTAAAACAATTCAAACGAGAAAACTAACGGCCTAATTCTTACTTTTATAAAAAAAAAATGAACGAATAACAAATATGTAACACATAAACAAACTTCAACGACTGAATTACAGGCTCCTGACTTTGAACAGGCAACATAAATACATAATGTGGCGAGGTTAAACATGCTAGCGGGATACCAACCAACCCCTAACCTTGGACAGTGGTATAACAGTACAACATAAGAACTAACTATAAAAATCAGATGAAAAAGGCTTAACTAAACGGCTTAATTGTGGTTTTTTTTCTATTTACAAAGCCAATGGCATAATTGATCAAAAGACAAAAAATGTCAATGTTTTCTCAATGTTTCTTAATACGTTCAATAGAAGAGTATGTTTGACAATTTAAAGCAATGTTTTGTCAACTATTAGAAATCATATGAATTGTCATATTTTAAAAGTGATATTATTTGATATATATTTGATGTAAACATGTACGTGAACAATGAATCCAACAACTAATTGCTCCCCTGAGTGATTAGTAGAATTTAACAGGGAACATAAGAAGGAGCTTGGACTTCTGAAGGTTATTATAACAAGCCAAAATTTAAAATCAAGATTTAATTATGTTTAAAAAAAACACAACTCACTAAAGGAATTAAGAATGCAAAAAATGTTTTACTAAAATACACAAAATACCACCAGGTAAGACTGTTTACTATGTCAATGCATATCTCAATATCAGAATCATGTCAATTGATCCATACTTCAAGTTATCCTGCTGATATTATGTTGTATTGTCATGATTATTGAATGGATTTATCTTAAAAACTAGTAAACTACTAGATGTATACTTGTCAATATGACTTTCAATAATTCATACTGATAATAAAAGTAGTCAAATGTTTCTGACTTAACTAATAACATATTACGCGAAAATGGCTTTGATATAAAACCTTTGCATCATACATATCCATATTTACAATTACTTTACACAGAAAGAAACTATAAGAAAACAGACCTTTGAATATGACAGATGTTGTCTATTCGTTTGATGTGTTTTGTCATCTGATTTTGCCAAATGATTAGGGACACTCCAATTAAATTTTCCTATGATATTTATGAACACCCTACTGTTTCACGAAACCTATTTAAATTTAATTTCGCTTCTATTCTTAACTTAAAATTTTAAGTTATAATTCAACTCTGTGTTGTCTCTAAAAATAATTGTATAGATAACGTTAAATACTTACTGTACTTTTACTTATTTCGCGGGTACTTATTTTCGCGAATGTTGTATTTCAAACACGTTCGCGGGTACTTATTTTCGCGGTTTTATAATTATTGCCTTTCAGTTGAAAGGTTTTATTAAGATTCGCGTGTGTTTTTTTTCGCGAAAATAAACCAACCGCGAAATTCGTGAAAATAAATACATCGCGAAAATAAGTACAATAACTGTATATTTTTTTTGTTTCAATCAAAATATTAACTGTGAATTTCTTCCCTAATTATATAGTAGAAAGATACAGTTTAATCTATGCAGACCAAGTGTCAAAATGGTGAAAATATTAATTGTAAAACAAACTAATTAGTATTTTATGAAAATGTTCAATTATCTTTTATTTAATCAGGAAAAGGTATTCACTGATGTTTTAACATCTATGTTTCACCATAAGTTCAATAGTTTAACAGCATATTTTTCAAGAATACCATACAGTTGAATATAATGCCCGAACGATGATTATGGTTAATGACAAGTACAATTATTTTCATTTTGACTTAGGTTAGCTACGCATTTCATAGTTCAAAAAACTTCTAGGAATAATTAAAGGTACATAGTTTAGATCAAAATTGTTAGTTTACGTTTCTAATTGGTCAATTATATAGGTATTGGTTTTTTTTAATGAACAGTTATTCATTTTACATGTATGTATGCATACATATATGTATTTAAAATGGTTGTGTATTCACATTCAAAGGTTAAACATCTGTTAACCTAAAGTTTTTTTTTTCCTCAGCCATTGTTAAATGAGTCCTGTCTGCTGTAAATGAATGTAAACAGGGACATAAGTAAAGTACCAATTTGTGTTCATGGTAATATGTTTGATGTTTTTGATATTTAATTGATAAAGTTCGCAATGTTTCCAAAATTCGCGTTTCGATTAATATAACTAGTTTGATAATAATGAAATTAAAATCGAACTGATTTTGTTAAATAGATTGCACTATATAGATATTTCAGACTGAATCTGATATGAAAATAAATCGGACACATGTGTTATTGGGCTTTTTTAGAATTTGTTTTTATTAGAGGGTAACTAGTGAGTCGTTTGTAATTCTGGTGTTTATGTTGGGTTAATGTGAAGCCTTTGTATAGCTTACTTTAATAGATAGCAAGTCAACCAGTGTATCGGAAGTTGCATAAATTTGATGAAAGACACATTAGCTGGTTTTATTTGCAATGATCAGAATTTACGGTGAAGTTAATGTCAATCACTAAATAAATGTAACAACAATTATGGTATTGAGGCGAATTTATCTACGAAGTTGTTGCACAGAGAAACGCAAACGTTAATAATGTGAGAAGAGATTAGACCATTGTGTTAAGTTTTAATTATAACTGATATTCTGTCCACCACCTTTCCAAAATACTGTACTAACAAACTTAATGTACGATTTGCTCTTGGCAATCCTTATTTTATCTGCTAGCATTTTTGCCATATCGTTCGTATGAATATTTGTTGAGCAAGTGTGTTGTTTGTAATAAAGGGACGAAAGAAACCAGAGGGACAATCAAACTCATAAATCGAAAATAAACTGACAACGCCATTACTAAAAATGAAAAGACAAACAAATAAAACAATAGTACACATGACACAACATAGAAAAATATACAACAGGAACCCCACCAAAAACTAGTATGTGTAAGTGTTATAGGATTACAGAAATGTTGGCAATTCAATCCAAATCATTGTTATATGAAGAAAAATACAAGATGTACTTCATTTGTTGATCATCTTTGTTAACTTTAGTTAATGAGATGTAGAGATCACTTGATATTGTGATGCAGACATAGTCAGTTCTAAACTGATACATGTTTTACCAATACTTATATTTGATTAATTTGTGAAAGGATTCATGAGCTCACTTTACATGTTAAAGTGCAGAACCAAGAGGTAAAGGTAACGCACATGAAATAAAACGCGAAATTAGATATCATAGCATAATGGACATCGTCCGTGAAATCGTTTGAAATTGATTAAAATGGAGAAATGCCTTCTTTGTTTTTAATTCGTATTAATTGCCAAATTTTCTAACGAAATTCAATACAGTGTTCGTTAGTATATTCCTAATAACAAGTTATGTGAATATAACGTAGTTATCTAAAGTAAAACCTCACATGACACAACTAAAGATGTGACACCACTTATTTATTACAGATATATTTCTTTCTAACTTAATACATCTACAAAATTATTATTTGATTGACTGACACGACCCACTAATTCTTATATGATTAAAAACTAGTACTCACATATATTTTTCAACTTTAACAAGAAATGAAACATACGTACAAACATTGCACGAGTTTACTATATTTTTCTATCTTTATTTATGTTTATATCGCTGGCGTCTTCACTTCAAAAACACACGAAACGTTTATATATATTATCGATCTCATGCCTTCTATACTTGTTTTTATAATTTGGATGAACGTTGAAATATGCTATAGATGAAGTATGCAAATTTGTATCAAATCGGTTAAAATGAAATGTTTCCATTTTATAATTTTTTTTGCAATTGCGTTGTAAGTTACCATCGAATTATGAATTATGAATTTCTCATTTCTATATGTTTCCTTTTTGTAAGAGCTTGCATTAGAATGATTTCTGTTTGGACACATTATTTTAAATTTCCATCTGATTTCATGCATCTAAAACAATTTACTTTTAGAAGTTTTGTTTTTGTTTGTCGTGTTTGCATTGGTGAAAATGGTTATATTATTATTATTTTATTTTCAAGTAAATTTAACCCTGTGATACCAGTTGTCGTTAGACACGATTTGTGTGTTTGAAACAACAATGGTTATTTCTTTACGTTAACTTCACGATGAAATGTTGTCCTTATGAACAGTAAAGAAAATTCTACTTGGTACAAGTGTTTGAAAACGTTACTTTAAAAAAAAACAGTATTTTTTTTTGAAAATTATTGTTCCGAGTGAGGTATATGAAAGATATTTTCCTCTCGTCCTATTGGTTGATAGCGTGTTACTTGTAAGTTTTTATGGACTTTCGTTTTTTTTTTTTATTTTACTATGAGTTCGATTTCATTATTTAATTTAAAATTTCATTCATATAAGTTGGATAGTTCTAATGTCACATGCTGTTATCGGCTGATATCCTTTACTGAAACTTTAAACGATCTTTAGGTTTCTTTATAATTTCTTTTTTTTATGACAACTTGCAACATTCATGTATATGTTTTGGAATGTTATAATGTATTTGTGTTAACAAAATATAAATCGAATAATTGTTTGTGATGATGCATGTTTGTACAACATAGGGCAATTTAAAATTGCAAAATTTTCTTATAATATAAAAGAACATTGTATAAATGTTAGATTTGACAATGCATATCTCTTCGTCAAACCATGTCAGTCAATCTCTCATTCAAATTACTCTACTTACATTTGTTTATATTGTAATTGATTTCTTTCACATAACCCAGTGACTACAAGATACATACTAATCAGTATGGACTTTACCCTTTTATACTGACTGCAAAAATAACCAAAAGTGTTATTGTGTATATTTGTTGAATTGATATTTTCAAGCTAAAACTTCTAATTTACATGCAGAAACAACACTATGACACAGAAGAAGAGGGCATAAAGAAAACATGGTCCCAATACAAAAATGTACTACTGTTTTAGCTGATAAAAGAGTTTGTTTTCTCAATTCAAATTGAGTTTCATTTTATTGATTCGGATAAAAAAAACATCATGTAATTGAGATCATAAATTGTATCTTCCTTCGAGCCTAGTACAATGTTCTATAATCTTTTCTGATTTTCGTAATATGATGTTTATACGTATAGTAGTGCTAATATAATACCAATACGACACACACAGTTTGACTTATTCATATTATTTACTGTTTTGTCACTTTTATCTTTGACAGGTCTTAACAACAAGTTATTTGACGTGTATGTCATTAAATAATTTTGAATGTGATTTTGATGGTAAAATGATAAAACTTAGTGAAGAACAAGAACCTTGTGTTACATTTGTTCTTATACATCGGGTAAATGAAATCCCTACGTGTAATATCTTACAGTTGTGCTGAAAACTTTACATTTTCCCGAGTTATATTATCTTTATTATCAAGGGATGCTTATCAATAAGAAATTACAAGCAACACTATGGTTTAAAAACAAAAATATAAACACACGGATGTGAAGATGATCAGACAATATATAGAAACTATTCAATCCGAAGGTGGCGAGCTGTTAATGTTGTTGTTTTACATCTATGGTTTTTGCTCAAGGAAGACATTATTATTGTGTGTAAAAATAATCAACAAAAACAAAGTAGCAGTTTTTATATCATATATCGGGAAATAAACATATTACTTGACTTTAGCGTCCAATGTTATAAACAGAAGATATACATTAGATGAGGTGTTAAATTGTTTCATCACCATTTTGGTGTAAGGAGAATAATTAAAATATGACACGATTCTAACGTTGAATGATTGTCGCAGCTACCCGTCTTTGATAGAAATTTATTTTTGTGTCATTAGTTAGTTTTGTGCTGATATATCTCTTATTCGTAATCATACAAATATTGTCATGTTTATATTACGAACATGTATTCGTAATCATACAACTATTGTCGTGTTTATATTACGAACATGTATTCGTAATCATACAACTGTTGTCGTGTTTATATTACGAACATGTATTCGTAATAATACAACTATTGTCGTGTTTATATTACGAACATGTATTCGTAATCATACAACTAATGTCGTGTTTATATTACGAACATGTATTCGTAATCATACAACTAATGTCGTGTTTATATCACGAACATGTATTCGTAATCATACAACTATTGTCGTGTTTATATTACGAACATGTATTCGTAATCATACAACTAGTGCCGTGTTTATATCACGAACATGTATTCGTAATCATACAACTATTGTCGTGTTTATATTACGAAAATGTATTGGTTTAATCACTGCCATATTAAAGGAATGAGCTGTTGCTTTAATGGTTGTTGTATAGTTACTAGTAACGAATAAAACATATATCTTCGGTGTTTCATTTACATGATAATAAACTATATAGGTGTCTGCTTTCTTTTAATTGCGATACTGATACCAAAGGTATATGTTTTATTATTTTTAAATGCAATGATAAATCCGATAGCTTTTTGTTCTTGTACAATTTATAGCCATAGTAAACGTTTATGTTTCTCTTGTGTTTTATAGATCCATCAATTTTTCTATAACAGTAAGATATACTATTGAATTCTGGAAATGAACTTCCGTGTTTTTCACCGTACTTTCTTACATACCTCGTGAATGGAAATAGAACATAACAGAGGGTAATCATCAGTTACATTGATAGATACGTATTTAATAGTCATCTATGTGTTTCCATAAGTTCAAAAGTTTAATAACATATTTTCATGAATACGATTTAGTTGAATATAATGAATGAACGATGATTCTAATCAATGACAAGTATAATTATTTTCATTTTCACGTAGGTTAGCTACCCATATTATAGTTCACAGATCTTCTACGAATAATTTAAAGTACTTGCTAAAAATAGATATGTAAGCTTATGTCTTTGTTTTGATCAGTTTCTGATATTTATATCTATGTAGTAAATATGTAGGAATAGGTAAAAAAAACAACAGTTCTGCATATTATGTAGACTTATACGTATTGGCATAAGGTAGTGTATTTACATTTGAAGGTTTAATATTTATGAAACCTTCGCTGTTGTTCTCACCCAGTGTCGAACGGGTCCTGCTTTAAATTAATGTAGACTGGAGAATAAAAGTAAGCACCGCTTTGTGTTCGTTGTGGTGTTGTTGACGTTATTTATATTTATTGAGACAAACTTGCATCCCAATTTTTCCAGAATTCGCGATTGCACTATAAGGATATTTCAGACTGAATCAGATAGGAAACCAAATCAGACACATGTTTTATTTGGCCTTTTTAGAAATAGTTTGTATTAGAGCGTCACTGGTGAGTTTTTTGTAGACGAAACGCGTGCCTGTCGCAAAGACAAAATGTAATCCTGAGTTAATTTGAATATTTTGTGTCGCTCATTGATATATCCCAATATTTCTGCTTATTCATATGTCAAAAGCCTGGTCAGCGTACGTCATATAGAATGTACTGATAACCTCATAACTTTACTTTGATAATTATTTTTGATATATTCAAAAGATGTGAATAACAAAGTATGATTTGTCTACTGTAACATAGTTGTTAAACTCAGATCTAACTGCTTTTAAAAAAGATAGCCAGTCCACCAACGATGGGAAGTTGCATAATTTAAAGTTATGTTAAAAGACACGTTATCAGGCTTTTCTGCAATACTAAGATTCACGGTGAAGCTATTGCCAATCACTAGTGTTACACCAATTATAGTATTGAGGCGAATTTTTTTCGAAGTTATTGCACAGAGAAACGCAAACGTTCATACTCGGAGAAGAGATAATGACATAGTGTTAAATTTCAATTCTTACTGATATTCTGCCCACCACCTTTCCAAAATACTGTACTTACAAAGTTAATGTACGGTTTGCTCTTTGAAATCTTTGTTTTATCAGCTAGAATTTTTGTCATATCGTTTGCATGAATATTTTTTCAGCAAGTGTGTCGAAAGATACCAGAGGGAAAGTCAAAATCATAAATCGAAAAAAAAGTGACAACGACATGGCTAAAAATGAAAAAGATGAACAGATAAAACAATAGTTTTTATGACACAACATAGAAAACTAAAGAATAAACAACACGAACCCCACAGAAAACAAGTAAGAGTAAGTGTTGTAGGTTTACAGAAATGTTGGCAGCTAATCCCAACTCATTTGCATAAGAAGCAAAACACAAGATGTACTTCATGTGTTGATCATCTTTGTTAACTTTATTTAATGAAATATAGAAATCGCTTGATATTGTGATGCAAACATAGAAAGCGTTAGACTGATACATGTTTTACCAATTCTTATATTTGATTAATTTGTGAAAGGATTCATATAAAAGAAAATTGAGCTCACTTTAAAATGTTAAAGTGCAGAACCAAGAGGTAAAGGTAACGTACATGACATAAAACGCGAAATATGATATCATAGCATAAAAAAATCATCTTTGGAATCTTTTGTAGATGATTTAGTTTAAACATATTTTATTTATAGTGGATTGAGAAACAAGTTTTGCAACTTATATTAATCCTTTTCAACTTTGCGGGTGCGATTGCTGTCTTGTAGCGGCATTAGCCTGCTCTGTTTCGAAATCTACAAGGATGTCTTTAACGTGCAAGAGATATGGCTCTCTATTAACACGGGTCAGTCATTTATTGACCCCTTCCGACGGACTATCAGCGTTTCCTCGAGATCATACTCGCAAATGGTGTCAAGAGAGAGCCGAAAATTCAGTTCCTGAAATTTTCATCCCTGACGGGAATATATGATTTAAATTAAGAAGTGCCTTCTTTGTTTTGAATTCGTGTTTATAGCCCAATTTTCATACGAAATTTAATACAGTGTTAGTTAGTATCGTATTATATGAATATAACATAGTTATAAAGTAAACACTCCCATGACAAAACTAAAGATGTGACTCCACTACTCTATTACAGATATATTACTTTCTCACTTAGTACATAGACAAGGTTATACTGTTATGACACCATGTGGAAACGAAACATAGGTCATTCAGGTTTTATATAAAGCTAGATTGTATATTGTTCGCATTGTCTGAGCTATATCTTGTACGCCTATTTATAATATTCGTCATTCATATGAAGAAAATTCTAGCGTGTAATTTAAAAAATCATTGAATACTTTGTTTGAACATGAGTACGTATTTAATCAAATTCAATTGTTGTTAGTAACCAGTCCCATTAGGTTCGTAGGTCGAGTTACGTACGTATATCATTTTTTGGAAAATCTTTGTCAAGACCGATAAAAACATTAATAACATCTAAATATTGTTACGAGTTATATGTAAATCTCTATCCCGAGTTACATTACGGTTGCTTTCTAAAAGCTTTAAACATTAGTTGAACAGCGGTTCAGTGGTTGTCGTTTGTTTATGTGTTACATATTTGTTTTTCGTTCATTTTTTTTATATAAATAAGGCCGTTAGTTTTCTCGTTTGAGTCTTATTTGGGGCCTTTTATAGCTGACTATGCGGTATGGGCTTTGCTCATTGTTGAAGGCCGTACGGTGACCTATAGTTGTTAATGTCTGTATCATGTTTGTCTCTTGTGGACAGTTGTCATACCACATCTTCTTTTTAATATTATTGTCAATCCCGGATATCTAAATATGTTATGGAGTTCATACTTTTTTGTTTTGAAGTACTGTTTTGTGACTCTGTTTTGGTTTCTACACATCTTTCCTTGTCATTGCGTTGACAGTTGTTTTTTAACTCGTGAGCGTTGAATATCTCCTTGGTATATACCGCCTCGTTTCAAATCTGCATAATTAAAAAAAGCATTGTAAGGCTGTATCATATCATGTCTAAATATGTGATATTTTTTCGATTCTTTGTTCATTTTCCTCGGTGAAAAGGTAAAGTTTATTATTTATTGTATTGAGTGTATATAGCTATGTGCCACTTACAGCGAGTAGCCACGATTTCAACGTCTGAAATAACAATAATTATATATTTTGATGATTTGTTCTATACACTGTCGATTTTAATTTAGTAAACCAAATATAAAAAGAACTAAAGAAAAAAAAAATACTCAAAATATAGGTTGTGTACACCCTACGCACATTTTTGGTAAAATAAATTAATCAGTGGACCTTCCTCAAATGTAAATGTTAAAATTATGTATAAAGAACGCAGATGTAAATCACTGAAGACCACATTTTGCCAAAATGTTTGCCAAAGATAGCTCAGGTCATAAAAACAAAAGCAGAAACACCGATAATTATCTCAAGATACTTAAAATGAGAATGATTCACAGTGAGCCAATAGTTATCAAAGGTACCAAGCTTATCATTTGATACGCGAGACGTGCGTTTCGTCACCACAAGACTCACCATGGACACTCAGATCAAAACTGCTAGAAAGCCAACCAAGTTAACAAATAAAATTGAAGTGCATTAACACACCAAACTTCTGAAAATTTTAACCAAATACGGTTTATGTTATATATGCCTCGATTAAGAAAATTCTTAGTAATAATTCATAAATTTGCAATCAGGAAATTTATAAAAATTGCCATATAATTGATATTCAATTCAACACCGTACTGCTGACCACTTGGCTGATGATAATCTTGGGTACGAAACACCCACCAGCAGTGATCGACCCAGTGATGTGAATAGTTATCAAATGTACTAGGCTTATAACATATTCATTTCCATGTTAGTACGTATTCTCCTCTGATAAGCTGATAATTGTTAATGGTGTTATGTGTCCAGTAGCACTTCTCTTTGTTTCTAACTGCAAATTACAGCATTGTTGATGTCTAGTAGTATTTGCAGAAATTGCTAGAACATTTTACACATAATTAGGTTTGTGAAATTGACCATATTTTAGCCGATACGAAAAAATAAATAAAATGGGGAATATAAGTGAATACAAATATTTAAAAAAAAACCAACACAGTAATATACTGCTGTTCAAAAGTAAAACATCGATTAAAAGAAAACATATACTGGTTAAAAAAACAAAAATACAAACTATAATAAAATACCCAAAACATTTTCATTTTTCTGGTAAGCACAAACCGAACTGGACTTATTTTACGTTGTGATTAGATGAGCAAAAGAGGCGTAACATATGGAGTAGAATCTGTTTATCTCTATGAAGCTCTTGCAATCAAGGCCAGCATTTGGAGTGGTTCAAATTTACATTGTGCATAGTTATCTGCTGATTTGCCTCTGTTTACCTTTTTATCATATTTGTCATCATGCTGTTGTCGTTTCGTGTATTTTTTTTTCCTTTTTAATAACTCAATCTAAAATAAAATTGAAAAAAAACTAAAATAAATTTTTTTGAAATCTCCGAATTTGTACTTGGTGCCCCGATTTGTATTTTGAATCAATCATAAAGATTGTAAGATTTTATCACGTCGTACAATGATGGATGATTTCTGTTCAGAGTTTGACCTTTTGTCATTTTGTTAGTCTTATACTTTAAGTTCATATATATACAATGTATATATATTACGGAGTTAAGCATAACGTCTATATCACTAAACTAGTACACATTTGTTTTTAAGAAAACAGCTAAAGCACGTCTCCGGTTGTAGGATTTTTTCCCTATGTTGAAGACCCATTGGTGGTTTGCGGCTATTTTCTGCTCTTTGTTCGGATTGTTGTCTTTTTGGTAGATTCTACAAGAACAGAATAAGTCTATATTCATAATGTGTTTTATGAAGTGTTTTTAATCCGTTTTAAATGTTTAGATTTCCTTTGAAATTCAATAAACTGTTATCTCGTATATTCTTCATAACACGTTATCTGGGATAAAACTCCCATGACACAAATAAACATATGGCACCATGTATCTCAATCAAATGTGTCTCCCTAACGTAATAACTAGACGAGTTTATACTGATATGTCACCGTGTGGAAAAGGAATAAACGGAATTCGTTCAGCAGGACTTATGTAAAGATACATTTTATATTTGATACGTTGTCTTAAGTGTATTTGGAACGTACATTTTTGGTTGGTAATGCTCATCAACTTTGATGTTATTGATAACGTGATGAAACTGATACTATCACTAATAATGAGTATGTTGTCGACTCAATGTCCGTCTGGCATACCAACATATAAAAGAGACAATGATTATTTTATTCAATTAATATAATGAAAAAGTTAAATAATATGTCGCTTTTAACATCGCCAGTATGGTTTAATTTTGCAAACAAATGATTCAAATACCATCGATGTTGGAGTATTTACTTAAAAGTTAATGAATTCATGTGAACTTTACTTTGAACCGTTCGCTTGAGACAAATTACATAAAAAAGAAGATGTGGTATGATTGCCAATGAGACAATTATCCACAAAAGACCAAAATGACACAGACATTAACAACTATAGGTCACCGTACGGCCTTCAACAATGAGCAAAGCCTATACCGCATAGTCAGCTATACAAGGCCCCGATAAGACAAGGTAAAACAATTCAAACGAGAAAACTAACGGCCTTATTTACATAAACGCATGCATTATATGTGTCCAATTAATAACAGAAAAGACTTGTCAACATTCAAAGTTTATTGACAAAACAATCTTCACACTTGATGCAAACTATTATTTGATTGCCTCTTCTTTATTTAAAATGTTTGACAAGTTAAACAGTGTATTGGATAGGTAGGTATGACGCCACAGGCTGTTATCGGCTCAGATCCTATACTAAAACTTTTAACAATGTTTATAATTGCATTTGTTGAAAACTTGCAACCTTCATATACATGTATTGGACGGTAATAATTACAAGTATTTGTTATACAAAAATAGATTCATAGTTTGTGATGATGCATGTTTGTACAACTTTGGGCAATTTAAAATTGCACAATATCCTTCTAACATGAAAGAACATTGTAATCAATGTTAAATATCCCAATGCATATCTCTTCGTCTAAAAATGTCAATCAATTCCTAATTCAAGTTATTCTACTTACATTTGTTTATATTGGAATTGATGCCTTTCACACAAGCCAGTTACCTACATAATGCATACTAATCAGTGTGAACTTTAACCTTTTATACTGACTTCAAAAACAATCAACAGTGTTAGAGTGTATATTCGTTGAATTGATATTTCCAAGCTAAAATGTATGTTAAATTTTCAATTTACATGCAGAAATTACACCATGTGAAAGAGGAAAAGGACAAAAAGAAATCATGGTCTTAATATAAAATTGTATTAATATTTTACCTGATAAGATAATTGGTTTTCGAATTCAATTTGAGTTTCATTTTATTGATTCGGATAAAAAAACCATCATTTAATAGAAATCATAAATTGTATCTTCCTTCGAGCCTAGTACAATGTTTTTTAATCTTTTCTGATTTTCGTAATATGATGTTTATACGTATAGCGCTAATATGAAACCAATACGTCACAAACAGTTTGAATTATTCATATTATTTACTGTTGTGTCACTGTTATCTTTGACAGGTCTTTACAACAAGTTAGCCGTTAACAAATTTTGAATGTGATTTTGATGGTAAATTGATAAAACTTATTGAAGGGAGCTAAACGACAGGAACCTTGTGTTACATGTGTTCTTATACATCCTGGTAAATGAAATGCTCACGTGTATTATCTTATAGTCATACTGAAAAAAATTTACATTTTTCCCGAGTTATATTACCTATGTTACCAAGGGATGCTTATCAAAAAGAAATTACAAGTAACACTATGGTATAAAAACAAAAATATAAACACACTAATGTAAACATGACCAGACACTAGATAGAAAATAGTCAATCCCGCGGTGGCAAGCTGTTAATGTTATTGTTTTAAATCCATCGTGTTTGCTCAATGAAGACATTATCATTGTGTGTAAAAACGATCAACACAAAGTAGCAGTTTTTATATCATATATCGGGAAATAAACATATTATTTGACTTTAGCGTCCAATGCTGTAAACAGGAGATATACATTAGATGAGGTGTTAAATTGTGTCATCACTATTTTGGTGGAAGGAGAATAATTAAAATATGACAGGATTCTAATGTTGAATGATTGTCGCAGCTACCCGTCTTTGGTAGAAATTTATTTTTGTGTCATTATTTAGTTTTGTGCTGATATATCTCTTATTCGTAATCAAACAAATATTGTCATGTTTATATTACGAACATGTATTCGTAATCATACAGCTATTGTCGTGTTTATATTACGAACATGTATTCGTAATCATACAACTATTGTCGTGTTTATATCACGCACATGTATTCGTAATCATACAACTATTGTCGTGTTTATATTACGAACATGTATTCGTAATCATACAACTATTGTCGTGTTTATATTACGAACATGTATTGTTTTAATCACTGCCATATGAAAGGAATGAGCTGTTGCTTTAATGGTTGTTGTATAGTTACTAGTAACGAATAAAACATATATCTTCAGTGTTTCATTTACATGATAATAAACTATATAGGTGTCTGCTTTCTTTTAATTGCGATACTGATACCAAAGGTATATGTTTTATTATTTTTGAATTCAATGATAAATCCGATAGCTTTTTGTTCTTGTACATTTTATAGCCATAGTAAACTTTTATGTTTCTCTTGTGTTTTATAGATCCATCAATTTTCTATAACATTAAGATATACTATTGAATTCTGGAAATGAACTTCCGTGTTTTTCACCGTTCTTTCTTACATGCCTCGTGAATACTATTTAGTTGAATATAATGAATGAACGATGATTCTAATCAATGACAAGTATAATTATTTTCATTTTCACTTAGGTTAGCTACCCATATTATAGTTCACAGATCTTCTACGAATAATTAAAAGTACTTACTTAAAATAGATATGTAAGCTTATGTCTTTGTTTTGATCAATTTCTGATATGTATATCTATGTAGTAAATATGTAGGAATAGGTAAAAAACCAACAGTTCTGCATATTATGTAGACTTATATGTATTGGCATAAAGTAGTGTATTCACATTTGAAGGTTTAATATTTATGAAACCTTTGCTGTTTTTCTCACCCAGTGTCGAATTGGTCCTGCTTTAAATTAATGTAGACTGGAGAATAAAAGTAAGCACCAATTTGTGTTCGTTGTGGTGTTGTTGACGTTATTTATATTTATTGAGACAAACTTGCATCTCAATTTTTCCAAAATTCGCGTTTCGATCGTAATAACTAGTTTGACAATAATGGGCTTCAAGTCGAAACGTCCTTAAGTTTGTCAGATGAATTGCACTATAAGGATATTTCAGACTGAATTAGATAGGAAACCAAATCAGACACATGTTTTATTTGGCCTCTTTAGAAATAGTTTGTATTAGAGCGTCACTGGTGAGTTTTGTGTAGACGAAACGCGTGCCTGTCGCAAAGACAAAATGTAATTTTCAAATTCCAATATGTCTGCGCATTCATATGTCAAAAGCCTGGGCAGCGTACGTCATATAGAATGTACTGATAACCTCATAACTTTACTTTGATAATGATTTTTGTTATATTCAAAAGATGTGAATAACAAAGTATGATTTGTCTACTGTAACATAGTTGTTATACTCAGATCTAACTGCTATAAAATATGGCCAGTCCACCAACGATCGGAAGTTGCATAATTTAAAGTTATGTTAAAAGACACGTTATCAGGCTTTATTTGCAATACTCAGATTCACGGTGAGGCTATTGCCAATCACTAGTGTTACACCAATTATGGTATTGAGGCGAATTTTTTTCGAAGTTATTGCACAGAAAAACGCAAACGTTCATACTCGGAGAAAAGATAATGACATAGTGTTAAATTTCAATTCTTACTGATATTCTGCCCACCACCTTTCCAAAATACTGTACTTACAAAGTTAATGTACGGTTTGTTCTTTGAAATCATAGTTTTATCTGCAAGCATTTTTGTCATATCGTTTGCATGAATATTTTTTCAGCAAGTGTGTCGAAAGATACCAGAAGGATAGTCAAAATCATTAATCGAAAAAAAGTGACAACGCCATGGGTTAAAAATGAAAAAGACAAACAGATAAAACAATAGTTTTCATGACACAACATAGAAAACTAAAGAATAAACAACACGAACCCCACTACAAACTAGTAAGAGTAAGTGTTGTAGGTTTACAGAAATGTTAGCAGCTCAATCCTAACTCATTTGCTTAAGAAGCAAAACACAAGATGTACTTCATGCATTGATCATCTTTGTCAACTTTATTTAATGAAATATAGAAATCGCTTGATATTGTGATGCAAACATAGAAAGCGTTAGACTGATACATGTTTCACCAATACTTATATTTGATTAATTTGTGAAAGGATTCATATAAAAGAAAATTAAGCTCACTTTAAAATGTTAAAGTGCAGAACCAAGAGGTAAAGGTAACGTACATGACATAAAACGCGAAATACGATATCATAGCATAAAAAAATCATCTTTGGAATCTTTTGTATATGATTTAGTTTAAACATTTTTTATTTATAGTGGATTGGGAAACAAGTTTTGCAACTTATATTAATCCTTTTCCACTTTGCGGGTGCGATTGCTGTCTTGTAGCGGCATTAACCTGCTCTGTTTCGAAATCTACAAGGATGTCTTAACGTGCAAGAGATATGGCTCTCTATTAACACGGGTCAGTCATTTATTGTCCCCTTCCGACGGACTATCATCGTTTCCTCGAGAACATACTCGCAAATGGTGTCAAGGGAGAGCCGAAAATTCAGTTCCTGAAATTGTCATCCCTAACGGGAATATATGATTTAAATTAAGAAGTCCCTTCTTTGTTTTGAATTCGTGTTTATGGCCCAATTTTCCTACGAAATTTAATACAGTGTTAGTTAGTATCGTATTATATGAATATAACATAGTTATCTAAAGTAAACACTCCAATGACAAAACTAAAGGTGACTCCACTACTCTATTACAGATATATGTCTTTCTGACTTAATACATAAACAAGGTTATACTGTTATGACACTATGTGGAAACGAAAAATAGGTCATTCAGGTCTTATATAAAGCTAGATTGTTTATTTTTCGCATTGTCTGAGCTATATCTTGTACGCCTATTTAGAATATTCGTCATTCATACGAAGAAAATTCTAGCGTGTAGTTTAAAAAGTCAGTGAATACTTTGTTTGAACATGAGCTACGTATTTAATCAAATTCAATTGTTTTCAATAACCAGTCCCATTAGGTTCGTACGTCGAGTTACGCACGTATATCATTTTTTTGGAAATCTTTGTCAAGACCGATAAAAACATTTATAACACCTAAATAGTGTTACAAGTTATATGTAAATCTCTATCCCGAGTTACAATACGGTTGCTTTTCTAAAAGCTTTAAACATTAGTTGAACAGCGGTTCAGTGGTTGTCGTTTGTTTATGTGTTACATATTTGTTTTTCGTTCATTTTTTTATATAAATAAGGCCGTTAGTTTTCTCGTTTGAATTGTTTTACATTGTCTTATTGGGGCCTTTTATAGCTGACTATGAGGTATGGGCTTTGCTCATTGTTGACGGCCGTACGGTGACCTATATTTGTTAATGCCTGTATCATGTTTGTCTCTTGTGGACAGTTGTCATACCACATCTTCTTTTTAATATTATTGTCAATCCCGGATATCTAAATATGTTATGGAGTTCATACTTTTTTGTTTTGAAGTACTGTTTTGTGACTCTGTTTTGGTTTCTACACATCTTTCCTTGTCATTGCGTTGACAGTTTTTTTTTTAACTCGTGAGCGTTGAATATCTCCTTGGTATATACAGCCTCGCTTTAATTCTGCATAATAAATAAAAAAAAAGCATTGTAAGGCTGTATCACATTATGTCTAAATATGTGATATTTTTTCGATACTTTGTTCATGTTGTTGTCACTTTCTTCGGTGAAAAGGTAAAGTTTATTATATATTGTATTGAGTGCATATAGCTATGTGCCACTAACAGCGAGTAGGCACGATTTCAACGTCTGAAATAACAATAATTATATATTTTGATGATATGTTCTATACACTGTCGATTTTCACTTAGTAAACCAAATATAAAAAGAATTTAAAGAAAAAAAACTACTCAAAATATAGGTTGTGTACACCCTACGTACATTTTTGGTAAAATAAATTAATCAGTGGACCTTCCTCAAATGTAAATGTTGAAATTATGTATAAAGAACGCAGATGTAAATCATTGAAGACCACATTTTGCCAAAATGTTTGCCAAAATAGCTCAGGTCATAAAAAAAAGCAGAAACACCGATAATTATCTCAAGATACTTAAAATGAAAATGATTCACAGTGAGCCAATAGTTATCAAAGGTACCAAGCTTATCATTTGATACGCGAGACGTGCGTTTCGTCAACACAAGACTCACCATTGACACTCAGATCAAAACTGCTAGAAAGCCAACCAAGTTAACAAATACAATTGAAGAGCATTAACACACCAAAATTCTGAAAAGTTCAACCAAATACGGTTTATGTTATATATGCCTCGGATAAGAAAATTATTAGTAATAATTCATAAATTTGCAATCAGGAAATTTATAAAAAATACCATATAATTGATATTCAATTCAACACCGTATTGCTGCCACTTGGCTGATGATAATCTTGGGTACGAAACACCCACCAGCAGTGGCATCGACCCAGTGATGTGAATAGTTATCAAATGTACTAGGTTAATAACATATTCATTTCGTTTCTAACTGCAAATTACAGCTTTGTTGATGTCTAGTAGTATTTGCAAAATTGCTAGAACATTTTACACATAATTAGGTTTGTGAAATTGACCATATTTTAGCCGATACGATAAAATAAATAAAATGGGGAATATAAGTGAATACAAATATTTAAAAAAAACCAACACAGTAATATACTGCTGTTCATAAGTCAAACATCGATTAAGAGAAAATATATACTGGTTAAAAAAAAAATACAAACTTCAATAAAATACCAAAAACATTTTCATTTTTCTGGTAAGCACAAACCGAATTGGACTTATTTTACGTTGTGATTAGATGAGCAAAAGAGGCGTAACATATGGAGTAGAATCTGTTTATCTCTATGAAGCTCTTGCGATCAAGTCCAGTATTTGGAGTGGTTCAAATTTACATTGTGCATAGTTATCTGCTGATTTGCCTCTGTTTACCTTTTTATCATATTTGTCATCATGCTGTTGTCGTTTCATGTATTTTTTTTTTCCTTTTTAATAACTCAATCTAAAATAAAAATTGAAAAAAAACTAAAATATTATTTTTGGAAATCTCCGAATTTGTACTTGGTGCCCCGCCCCGATTTGTATTTTGAATCAATCATAAAGATTGTAAGATGTTATCACGTCGTACAATGATGGATGATTTCTTTTCAGAGTTTGACCTTTTGTCATTTTGTTAGTCTTATACTTTAAGTTCATATATATACAATGTATATATATATTACGGAGTTAAGTATAACGTCCATATCACTTAACTAGTACAAATTTGTTTTTAAGAAACCAGCTGAAGCACGTCTCCGGTTGTAGGATTTTCTCTCTATGTTGAAGACCCATTGGTGGTTTGCGGCTATATTCTGCTCTTTGTTTGGATTGTTGTCTCTTTGGCACAATCTACAAGAACAGAATAAGTCTATATTCATAATGTGTTTTATGAAGTGTTTTTAATCCGTTTTAAATGTCTAAATTTCCTTTGAATTTCAATAAACTGTTATCTCGTATACTCTTCATAACACGTTATGGAAATATAACAAAGTTATCTAGAATAAAACTCCCATGATACAAATAAAGATATGGCACTATGTATCTCAATCAAATATGTGTCTCCCTAACGTAATAACTAGACGAGTTTATACTGATATGTCACCGTGTGGAAAAGGAATAAACGGAATTCGTTCAGCAGGACTTATGTAAAGTTACATTTTATATTTTATACGTTGTCTTAAGTGTATTTGGAACGTACATTTTTGGTTGGTAATGCTCATCAACTTTGATGTTATTGATAACGTGTTAAAACTGGCACTATCACTAATAATGAGTATGTTGTAGAATCAATGTCCGTCTAGCATACCAACATATAAAAGAGACAATGATTATTCTATTCAATTAATATAATGAAAAAGTTAAATAATATGTCGCTTTTAACATCGCCATATGGTTTAATTTGCAAACAAATGATTCAAATATCCATCGATGATGGAGTATTCACTTAAAAGTTATTGAATTTATGTGAACTTTACTTTGAACCGTTCGCTTGAGACAGATTACATAAAAAAGAAGATGTGGTATGATTGCCAATGAGACAACTATCCACAAAAGACCAAAATGACACAGACATTTACAACTATAGGTCACCGTACGGCCTTCAACAATGAGGAAAGCCCATACCGCATAGTCAGCTACAAAAGGCCCCGATAAGACAAGGTAAAACAATTCAAACGAGAAAACTAACGGCCTTATTTATGTAAACGCATGCATTATACGTGATCAATTAATAACAGAAAAGACTTAAAAATAAAATTAAGAATGGAAATGGGGAATGTGCCAAAGAGACAACAACCCGACCATAGATAAAGACAACAGCAGAAGGTCACCAACAGGTCTTCAATGTAGCGAGAAATTCTCACACCCGGAGGCGTCCTTCAACTGGCCCCTAAACAATTATATACTAGTTCGGTGATAATGAACGCCATACTAATTTCCAAATTGTACACAAGAAACTAAAATTAAAATCATACAAGACTAACAAAGGCCACAGGCTCCTGACTTGGGACAGGCGCAAAAATGCGGCGGGGTTAAACATGTTTGTGGGATCTCAACCCTCCTCCTTTACCTCTAGCCAATGTAGAAAAGTAAACGCATAACAATACGCACATTAAAACTCAGTTCAAGAGAAGTCCGAGTCAGATGTCAGAAGATGTAACCAAAGAAAATAAACAAAATGACAATAATACATAAATAACAACAGACTACTAGCAGTGCCATGCCAGCTCCGGACTTCAATTAAACTGACTGAAAGATTATGATTTCATATGAACATCAGGCACAATCCTTCCCGTTAGGAGTTTAGTATCATACCTTCATAACATATATGAGAAGAACATAACCCGTGTCATGCCAACAACTGGTTTTTGAATAAATGTGTTTAGTTCCGATGCAAAGACCCTATAAGTGAATCAATATTAACGCCAAAATATGCAATATTTAATGACCTGACAACAGTATCGTAACTATATCCCTTCTTAATAAGTCTATTCAAAGGTTTTGTTAGTTTTTGAGGTGAACATTGAAAGTTACAAAAAAGATACATCATTTGATTGACTGATTCGATCATCAAGAACTATTTCTTATATGGCTAAAAACGAGTACAAACATATAATTTTCATCTTTAACATGAAATTAAACATACCTTCAATCATTTCACGAGTTCACTATCTTTTTGTATCTATAATTTTGTTAATTTCGCTAGCATCTACACACAGATACACACTAAACGATTATATATATTATCGATCTCAATCCTTATAGATTTTGGATTAACGTTTAAGTATGTTATAGATGAGGTTTGACTCAAACGGTGAAAATTAATGGTTTCCGATTTTTCGTCCCTTTTGTATTGCGTTGTTAGTTTTACTCGAATTTTAAATTACAAATTTCTCATTTCTATATAAGAGGTACAAAAGATACCACAGGGACAGTCAAACTCATAGATTGGATATAAACTGACAACACTGTGGCTCAAATAAAAAGACAAACAGACTAACAAAAGTACAGAAAAAAACAACATAGAATACTAAAGACTAAGTAGCACGAACCCCACCTAAAACAGGGATGATGTCAGGTGCTTCGGAAGGGTAGCAGATCCTTCTCCACTTGGAGCACCCGTCGTGTTGCGTATGTTACTATAAATTTGGTAAATAGTCTAAATCAATTCTGTAGTTCACATCTGTGGAAAGTGAAGTTACGACATAATGAACATATCTGATATCATCTGTGAAACGGGTATTCAATATGCTTCCTTTTTGTAAGAGCTTGCAGTAGAATGATTTCTGTTTGGATACACTAATCTTAATATCCCGATGATTTCATCCGTCTGCAGCATGTGACTTTGTTTTGTCCTGTTTGCATCGATGAAAAGGTTATATGAGTTATATTTTATTTTCTACGATATATATATTAGGCAAAAAAAAACGTTACATTGGTATTTATTTCAAAATATCACATATATTAATTTCAAATATTTTCATGATTAAAACTAGTAACCTGAATGATTTTCTATCAAATTTACTCATATATAAAAACTGGAATGACCCAATTGCAGGTTGCAAATCATTTTAATGTCTCTAGAATGACTTTTACAAGGCTTAAATCTCGTCTGAGAGATAATGGCACAACAAATGATCGCCCCCGTTACGTCAAGACAGACACATTCGCATTATTCATCTCCGGAATCGCTTTGTAAACGCGTCACAAACTGCACGACAAACCCACGGAAGACATAACAAAATAATATCTGCTCAAACAGTTCGTAACCGATTGCGTCAAGTTGGTCTAAGAGCTTGTCGTCCATTGAAGGGGCCTATCCTTACGCAGCATCACAGGATGGCGCGACTTCAATGGACACGGGTACGGATTCGATGGAATAGGAAAACATGGAGACAGGTTCTTTTTACCGATGAATCTAAACTCAACTTGAAATTTAGCGACGGCAGAGCCAGGGTCTACCGGAGACGTAATGAAAGATTTTTGTATGCGTGCGTGCAGGAAACAGATCGGTTTGGTGGTGGCGGAATCGTGGTATTGGGCGGAATTACCTACCAGGAACGCACCGCGCTCAAAATCATCGTTGGTAACCTAAATGCAACAAGGTATAGTGACGAAATTTTGGCTCTAGTTGTTCACCCGTTTCTCCGAAGACATCGTTTTAACCACAATTTTCAGCAGGACAACGCTCGTTGTCACGTGGCACACATTTCAATGACCTTTTTGGAGAATAACCATATTCGTTTGTTGCCTTGGCCAGCAATGTCTCTAGATTTATCACCAATTGAACACACTTGATGCAAACTATTATTTGATTGCCTCTTCTTTATCTAAAACTTTTCGACAAGTTAAACAATGTTTTGGATAGGTAGGTATGACGCCACAGGCTGTTATCGGCTTATATCCTATACTAAAACTTTGAACAATGTTTATAATTGCATTTGTTGAAAACATGCAACCTTCATATACATGTATTGGACGGTAATAATTACAAGTATTTGTTATACAAAAATAGATTCATAGTTTGTGATGATGCATGTTTGTACAACTTAGGGCAATTTAGAATTGCAAAATATCCTTCTAACATGAAAGAACATTGTAATAAATGTTAAATGTCCCAATGCATATCTCTTCATCTAAAAATGTCAATCAATCCCTAAATCAAGTTATTCTACTTACATTTGTTTATATTAGAATTGATGTCTTTCACATAACCCAGTTACCTACATAATGCATACTAATAAGTATGAATTTTAACCTTTTAAAAACAATCAACAGTGTTAGAGTGTATATTCGTTGAATTGATATTTCCAAGCTAAAATTTATGTAAAAAAATCAATTTACATGCAGAAATTACACCATGTGAAAGAGGAAAAGGACAAAAAGAAATCATGGTCTTAATTTTAAATTGTATTACTATTTTACCTGATAAGATAATTGGTTTTCAAATTCATTTTGAGTTTCATTTTATTGATTCGGATAAAAAAACATCTTCAATAAAAATCATAAATTGTATCTTCCTTCGAGCCTAGTAAACTGTTTTTTAATCTTTTCTGATTTTCGTAATATGATGTTTATACGTATAGCGCTAATATGAAACCAATACGTCACAAACAGTTTGAATTATTCATATTATTTACTGTTGTTTCACTGTTATCTTTGACAGGTCTTTACAACAAGTTAGCCGTTAACAAATTTTGAATGTGATTTTGATGGTAAATTGATAAAACTTATTGAAGGGAGTTAAACGACAGGAACCTTGTGTTACATGTGTTCTTATACATCCTGGTAAATGAAATGCTCACGTGTATTATCTTATAGTCATACTGAAAAATTTTACATTTTTCCCGAGTTATATTACCTATGTTATCAAGGGATGCTTATCAAAAAGAAATTACAAGTAACACTTTGGTATAAAAACAAAAATATAAACACACTAATGTAAACATGACCAGACACTAGATAGAAAATAGTCAATCCCGCGTTGGCAAGCTGTTAATGTTGTTGTTTTAAATCCATCTTGTTTGCTCAATGAAGACATTATTGTTGTGTGTAAAATGATCAACACAAAGTAGATAAATAAAGGCAACAGTAGTATACCGATGTTCAGTTTTTATATCATATATCGGGAAATAAAGATATTACTTGTCTTTAGTGTCCGATGTTGTAAACAGGAGATATACATTAGATGAGGTATTAAATTGTTTCATCACTATTTTGGTGTAAGGAGAATAATTTAAAAAGGGGAACGAAAGATTTCAAAGGGACAATTAAACTCATAAATCGAAAATAAACTGACATGTTTCTAATGTTCAATGCTTGTCGCAGTTAACCGTCTTTTGGAGATTTGTTTTTTGTGTCATTATTTAGTATTGTGCTGATATATCTCTTATTCGTAATCATGAAACTATGGTCGTGTTTAGGGTGGTACCTAACACTACAGGGAGATAACTCTGTAAAATTAGCTAAACGTTTAAATTACGTTGTGTTGTTCAGGGAGTATTAAGCTTCTCCATGATCAAAATTAGTGTTTGTCAAACTGCTCTAATAACCAGTGTAAATTTTCTGATAAATTGGTTGGTTAAATTTTTTTGAAATTTTTATATTTTTGTCAAAGGGTCACAGTAAATATTTTGTCAAACTTTTATGAAAATTAAACGAGCCAAATTAATTTTAGTCAACGTGTAGGGTACCATTTTAAATTATGAACATGTATTGGTTTAATCACTGCCATATCAAAGGAATAAGCTGTTGCTTTAATGGTTGTTGTATAGTTACTAGTAACGAATAAGACATATATCTTCAGTGTTTTATTTACATGATAATAAACTATATATGTGTCTGCTTACTTTTAATTGCGATACTGATACCAATGGTATATGTTTTATTATTTTTGCATTCAAATGTTTTCATGTTCACTTAGGCTAGCTACCCATTTCATAGTTCTACGAATAATAAAAAGTACATAGTTAAGATCAATATTGTTAGTTTATGTTTCTGTGTTGGTCAATTATATAGGTATTGGTTTTTTTAATGAACAGTTATTTATTTTACAGGTATGCATACATATATGTATTGAAAATGGTAGTGTATTCACATTTGAAGATTAAACATGTGTTAGGCTAAAGTTCTCTCAGCAAGTGTTGAATGAGTCCTGTCTGCTGTAAATTAATGTAAACCCAGGCATAAGTAAAGCCCCAGTTTGTGTTCATTGTAATAATTTTGGTGTTTTTGATATTTAATTGAAAAAGTTCGCAATGTTTCCAAAATTCGCGTTTCGATTAATATAACAAGTTTGATAATATTGAAATTAGAGTCTAACTAATTTTGTCCCAAAAAAATGCACTATATAGATATTTCAGACTGCATCTGGTAGGATATTAAATCAGACACATGTTTTATTGGGCCTTTTTAGAATTTGTTTTTATTCGAGCGTCACTGGTGAGTTTTTTAAAGACGAAACTCGTATCTGTCGCAAAGACAAAATGTAATCCTGGTGTTTATCATGATTTAATTTGAAGTTTTAGTGTCGCTCATTGATATATTCCAATTCCTTTGCTAATTCATGTGTCGAAAGCCTATACAGCGTACATCTTATAGAATATACTGATAACCTCATAACTTCACTTTGATAATTATTTTTGATAAATTCAAAAGATGTGATTAGCAAAGTGTGATTTATCTACTGAAACAGATTAGTTATACTCAGATCGAACTGCTTTAACATATAGCCAGTCCACCAACGATCGGAAGTTGAATAATTTAGACTTTTGTTAAAAGACACATTAACAGGTCTTATTTGCAATACTCAGAATTCACAGTGAATACCAATCACTAATGTAACACCAGTTATGGTATTGAGGGAAATTTATCTTCGAAGTTATTGCACAGAGAAACGCAAACGTTAATACTCGGAGAAGATATAAGATTATTGCGTTAATTTTCAATTGTAACTGATATTCTGTCCACCTTTTCAAAATACTGTACTAACAAAGTTAATGTATAGTACGGTTTGCTCTTGGCAATCTTTGTTTTATCTGCTAGCATTTTTGTCATATCGTTCGTATGAATATTTGTTAGGCAAGTTTGTTCTTTGTAATAGAGGGACGAAAGATACCAGAGGGACAGTCAAACTCATAAATCGAAAATAAACTGACAACGCCATTACTAAAAATAAAAAGACAAACATATAAAACAATAGTACACATGACACCACATAGAAAAATAAACAACAGGAATCCCACCAAAAACTAGTAAGTGTAAGTGTTTTAGGATTACTGAAATGTTGGCAGTTCAATCCAAATCCTTGTCATATGAAGCTACATACAAGATGTACTTTTCTTCATTTGTTGATTATCTTTGATAAATTCAGTAAATAAGATTTCGATATCGCTTGATATTGTGATACAGGCATATAAAATTTTAGACTGATACTTGTTTCACTAATACTTATATATGATTAATTTGTGAAAGGATGAATATGAAAGAAATATAGGCTCAGTTTCAAATGTTAACGTGTAGAACCAAGAGGTAAAGGTAGATCACATGAAATAAAAAGCGAAATAAGATATCATAACATAATGAAAATCATCTTTGGAATCTTTTGTAAATGATTAAAATGAAGAAGTTTCTTCTTTGTGTTTAATTCGTGTTTATGGCCTTATTTCCAAACGAAATGCAATACAGTGTTAGTTAGTATAGTCTTATATGAATATAACCAAGTAATCTAAAATAAACATTCCCATGACAAAACTAAAGATGTGCCTCCATTACTCTATTACAGATATATGTCTTTCTAACTTAATACATAGACAAGGTTATACTGTTATGACACCATGTGGAAAAGAAAAATAGATCATTCAGGTCATATATAAAGCTAGATTGTATATTGGTTGCATTGTCTGAGCTATATCTTGTACACCTATTTAGAATATTCGACATCTATATAAATGAAAATGCTAGCGTGTAATTTAAAAAAATCATTATAGACTTTGTTTGAAGTTGCGCTACGGATTTAATTAAATTCAATTGTTGTCAATAACCAGTCCCATTAGATTTGTACGTATATCATTTTTTTGGAAATCTTTGTCAAGACCGATAAAAACATTAATAACAGCTAAATAGTGTTACGAGTTATATATAAATCTCTATCCTGATTTAAAATACGGTTGCTTTTCTAAAAGCTGTATTCATTAGTTGAACAGCTTTATTGTCAATTCCGGATATCTAAATATTTATGGAGTTCATACTTTTTTGTTTTAAAGTACTGTTATGTGACCTCTTTTTTGGTTTCTACACATTTTTCTTGTTAAGACGTGGACAGTTTTTTTTTAACTCGTGAGCGTTGAATATTTCCTTGGTATATACCGCCTCGTTTCAATTCTGCATAATTAAAAACAGCATTGTAAGGCTGTATCACATCATGTCTAAATGTGTGTTTTTTTCGATTCTTTGTTTATGTTGTTGTTGTCATTTTCTTCGGTGAAAAGGTAAAGTTTATTATATATTGTTTTGAGTGTGTATAGCTATGTGCCACTAACAGCGAGTGACGTGATTTTAACGCCTGAAATAACAAACATCGACTACCATGGTCAGCAAAACATGAACTTATCATATTTCTAATTGGCATCGATGAATGATAAATTCTTACTGCTATAAAATAGTTAAAGAACAATTTATTTTTTTAAGTCAAATTCTGTTGATATAATTTTAAATCAATTATGTATGTCAATTTTTTTTTAATGCTTGCGAAATACTTTATTGTGAACATTTGTTTTTTTATTGAATCAATATTTAAGTCTGCAATTTTTGTTAAGTTAATATTTGTTTTAAAGTTAAGACAGCAGTCGATGATTTTTTTTTTCTTATCCATTGAAATACTATATTTGAATAAAGTAAAATCACAAAAATACTGAACTCAGAGGAAAATCAAATCGGAAAGTTCATAATCACATGGCAAAATCGAATGACAAAACATATCAAAAGCGAATGGACAAGAACTGTCATATTCTGTGATATTTTGATAAAGACAATTGATAATCGCATGTGATTAACATGTATTATTCACTACAGTTAACCATATGTTAAACAATAGGTTATATTGATAAATAAACAATACTTGTTTTAAATTGAAAAAATACAATAAGTCATAAAGAGGTTATTTTAATTATGAAAATTGTTGTATGAATAATTTCAATACATTGACATATGGTTATTATCATTGCAACAAACATATCATATTATTTATAAAAGGTGAGAACAAAAGCAAACTATTTCATACTGAAGGTTTTTCTGTCTTGAAACACAATCCGTTCTAAACGATTGACACACAACGAATGAAATTTCTTGTTGTTGATGACATTCTTTTGAACTTATGAGCGCTGAAAGTTCGTTTGGCTAATGTCGCCTCGTTATAAGTCTTCATATATCAAACAATATTTCACGCTACGTGACTTTCATCCGTATGTGTCATGTTTTTGTAGGGATTTTCCTCGGTGAAAAGGTTACGTTTATTATATATTGGTTTAAGCGTAGATAGTTTTGTGATATTTACAGTCAGTAGTCACGTTCTGAGTTCCTGAAATATAAAGTATCGGCTACTGTGGTCAGCATCAATTTGAACTTAACACATCGCTAATTGGTATCAATGTCTGATAAGGTTATTACTAACAAAACAATTTGAAAAAACAATATTTGATTTCGGTAGGTGTTAACGGCATTATGACGCATTATGATTGAATCGCAAAAATCCTTAGATGTATACTTATTGAATGACCAATAGGTCCGAGAACACAATAATCGTAGTGCATTTCTTTGAGACAATAAATTAAAAGCTCAAACACAACAAATGAATGGAAATCTACTGTTTCATTCCTGACTTGGTACATGCATTTTCTTATGTAGAAACTAAATGATTTATCATTGGTTCATAGCCTGTTAAACCACTCGCTTCTATGAAAGTTACATAGCATTCCAATACATTGACGACTATATGTTTGCGAAGCAAATAGACACAAAGACGCAAAGAGTACCGATGTCAAAAATAGGCACACTGCAGTCAATATTGTAATATAATATGTATCACTATAAAAAAACCTACGTCAACAAAGAAAAACAAAATGGCATATCGATCACTGATTTGAGGAAGCGTTGATTATGATTTGATATTGTTTCTGATTTGACTTTTGTTACTTAGTTAATACAAATATACCTCCTTTTTTTCAATTATTAATGTTTGTTATGAAGATATACTTTTTACTTATATGTTTTGAACTCACCTTGATCATCTTGTTTTATTTAAGATTTGGACTAGGCAATGTTTGCTTAAAAATGACTGAAATATAACAGAATTTAGAATATATGTATTTGACAAATGTCCAATAATCAAATATTACAGTGATTCCATTAGCACAGCAGAATTGTACAAATCTATATGTGAAAAATAATTATTCTGCATGCACCTATTTATCAATAAATGAAACTATTTAAACTTTTGTACAGCGGTTCTGATGTAAAATAACGTGTGCATTCATATCCCTAAGTATAGATCTTTGTGTATCTCTTGGTTTCGGCAGTAAAACCTAAACTTAAATAGGAGGTATGTACTGTTGTTTAAAAAAGTAAAATCACAAAAATACTGAACTCCGAGGAAAATTCAATCGGAAAGTCCCTAATCACATGGCGAAATATAATAACAAAACACATACCAACAACAACTGTCATATTCCTGACTTGCTACAGGCATTTTCAAATGTAGAAAAATGATGGATTGAACCTGGTTTTATAACGATTACCCTCTCAATTGTACGACAGTCTCATCAAATTCCGTTATATTTACAACGATGCGTGAACAATACAGACATGATCAATGAAATAGTCAAAATATGTCATCACTGTGTATCAATTTTAAAAGAAACAATATAACAAAAAAGCACAAAAGCACAAAAGCATTTATCAAATTAAAAAAACGCATGCATTGCTCTACGTGTCTTACGTCAGAAAATGTATATATCACATAACATAGGGAAAATGTTGTCTTTCAATGTTTATACAAACATTTTCTTGATTTCACATGGGAAAAGTTGGCATACAGGGTAAATGGGAGCCATGTTCTGTCATAGTTGGACGTAAATTCCTAATGTTCTATGCATGTTACGGATCATTGTTAAAATTCTCTAAGTGATCTCCTGCAAGACAAACTTTCTATTTTTTTATCCAGTTGCATTCCACTTGATCATATGACGTCTTTGTTAAACCAAGTTTGATGTTGTTTGTCCTAGTGCATTAGTTATACCACCTCAACTTAAAATAAAAACAATTAATCAATCAGGTCCCATCTGTTTTAAACTAGGTGTTTGATTTTTTTTCAACCAAGGGAACTATATATTTAAAACAAAAGTATACAGAGGTCTGCATCGAATCCTGATAATGTCAATTAAATAGTCACAACAATGTCACATATCATTTTGCCTTAAGTACAACGTTTGAGAAGAAAACATCCTGTTTACATAAAGATAATACCACCTTTAGTTCCACTTATACAAGTCATTCAGACAATTTAATGATAGATGTTGTCAGAATGACTATACTTTTCATTTTGTAGAAGGGAAGTTAAGTGTCAGTTACATCGTATACATTCAAAACATTGGCGCCATGTCATACCTTTTTGTCTAAAAGAACATTATTATATCTTTGTTGACAATAACTACTGGCGACACAATTGACCGCGATACGTTTCGAATAGAAAATACATATCAATTTGATTTAACAAACCCTATATTAGCAACGCATCTCATTATATGATATTGCGTCTTTTTGTCATTATAATGAAAATTATCAAGATTTGTTAATTCAAGAAGAAACATTAATATATGAAGTATTTTGAGTGTGCAGCTATTAGAAAATGACAAAGTAAAAATTGAACAATTATTTCTATAATTAATGAAAAGTTAATATCTCTTCTTCAAAAAAGAGGAAGCAAAATAACAGAGGGACAGTCAAACCATAAATTGACAATAAACATTGTTCAACATTAATCTATGAATATAATGACATGTGTATTCTATAGATCATTTACGATTATACTATGAATTGTGAACACGATCAATGTATCAGTAAAAAATATTTTGATTTTTGTTTTTAATTACTTTCAATAACGCACGAAAAATCTTCACATATGTGTTGCCTTTACTATACATCTGAAGACAATAATTTGCATGTTCTTTAATTATTTACTCAAGTCTAAGGGTAAAGAACAATTAAAAAAACACGAATAGTACCCTAAAGAATTTTAATTCGAATTCTATTGAGAATTTATCCGTAAATGTAATATATTATTGAAAATCGTGAGATCAATGAGGATCGCATGCAGATGTTTTTACTCCATAAAATATATTTGTATTCAATGTAGGTGTTGATTCAAATGCTAGAAATATCATCAGGCTGCACGAACGCATATATACTAATAAAATTGAAAACATAACATCGATGTCGGGCACATTTCAATGTGTAATGCCATTTATCAAGTAATATCGCAACACATATTTGTGACATTTAAACGATTCAACAGAAAAAGCAACTATATTCACATAGAATTGTTATACATTTTCAGCAAAAAAGGTCTGATTTGCAGCTAAACATTCTGATATAAACAATCAAGCTGGACAATGACACGTTATTACAGTTATTTAAAATGCCATACAAAACCAGCGATATCATAATTAAAAGAGAAAATTAAGAATCCACTCCTAATTCATAATTTTAAAACATCTTCCTTGGAAAATGAGATAATAACACTTTCCTGTTTTATCAAAACTTATTCAGATTTCAAGAACTAGAGATGAAACAAATATATACCAGGCATTCGTCTTATTAATCGTATGATTCGTAACCCGGTGATAGAGGCAACAATCGTGGTGTTTTCAAAAAATATATATTTACCATTCGCTCTGTGTGTTTAATAAGCCATTTCCACATTTTCTTATATCTACTAACGTTTGTTTTCGTCAATTTAAACGTATGTTCTCCCTACTTTTTAATTATATATATATTTTTTTATAATAGTAGTATAAAAAAACTGGCGCTTGGTCTTATTTTAGTTTGAATACCAATATCATCATCTTTCAGGTTACACCATGACACATTAATAATGTAGTACGATAATCGCTATTGCTATAGGTCACATATAAAAATAATAAATATATTAAAATATATGTGAGCACTCATTCTATTGAACAACAATTATATTATGTAACGTTTCAAAAGATATCAAAACAGATTTATTTCCTGCCATGATTAAAATATCTTTAAACATGGTAACGAGGTATCAATATAGACACAAACTACAGCATTACACCTGGGTACGCCAACACACGCAAGTTTCCTACTACAAAAAAAAATGAAAGATGCAATTATCAAGTCACGTATCTTCTTTTAACTATTATAATTTCGTGAAATATCTACAAAGACATTACGCAATTTCTCAAAGATAGAAAACAGCGTTACGTCACGTTGCAAAAAATTACGAAACGTCTTGAAACCAACAAGAAATTATTGCAACTTGTCCGATATACTTTTCCATATAGTTACCAAAAACGATATCAAGAACGCGACGTTCGGTTGTTTATTAGAAACATAGTTTTAGTATTTTCTATTATTAAACTGTTAAAACAGAAATTTAAAATAAAATTTATCTCCAAAAATGACAATGGCAATGGTATCTTACAACTGTAGATTTATCGTAATTTGATAAATAATTTATTATCCACTTTTCAGCGTATAAGTAATATTGTCTCATTTGCTGATAATCAGTTGGGAGTTGTCCTTTATCTATCAAATTATCATAGAAATCACATCTGTAGATAACCTAGGTGTGTCTATTAAATAAGTCTTCTTGTTGTTAATAATAATAGCATATTGTTGGTAATTGCATGGTGAACAATCTACTTTGTGGATAATAATAAATCTTCAGGAAAATAACTAAATAAAATAATAGTTTTCTATAATACTTGCTCATTTAAAAAGGGATCAGCTAGTCAAGTAAGAGTATTAAGTAAAAGTATATTCAATCATGATAATTCGCCGTTTTAGAATCGAATGAATTTGGAGTAATATTTTCAAAAGTGTACACCAAAATGTTGTGATTGGTTAAAAAAGCTCTAAATAAATTGAATTCAGTCAATGACGTCACGCTTTTTTATATTTTGGTGTACGAACAATGAGACTATCCACAGTCATTTATATTTATCATTAAATAAGCACACAAAAAAAATATAAGAAAGTAAATGATTGAAAAATTCCTACAATGAGAAAGGTATCAATACAAATTAATTAGCTCCAGAAGCAAGTTTTAACTAAATTGTCCCCTCAGCGTTGTTTGAGGCCGAAATATTTTCTGGTATTGAAAAAATTATCAGCTTATAAAACAAAAACAGTCAAAACTCAAAATGCAAAATACGGACAACGAATCACAAATGTGCATGGAGAACATGTATTCCCGATTATATATATATATTAAATATCTTGTAACCGTTAAATTTAATGACTTAATAACTGTGTTGTACGCCAGTACTAATAAACAGGTTACTAGGCAATTAATGACTTTTTGTACTAACAGGGACTAACAGAGTACGAGATAACACATCCTAGTACTAACATTAACTGCCGTAATTTTTGCCTTTTAATCACTATGATTCTCCTTTTATTATTATTCCATCTGATACGTTTACATGATTTATACATACTTTAACAAATTGTTACTTGGGCGGTGAGTTATCTCATTGGCACTCATACCACATCTTCATGTATCTATATACGATATAATCTGTCAAAATGTGCAGCTTCACATGACTAATATATTATCTTAACCTGGTTGCAGATATGAATTTGTCCATTTTACAAAGCTTTTTAATGTATACATTTGTATTTGTTCACACGTCGACATATAAAACTTGCAACCTCACATAACATTTCATTAATAACTTTCCGCTATTAAACCATCGATACATTTTCAAAATTAAATTTGCACCATTTTATCAATGATATAAATTAATCAAGTTCATATTATATAATTTGTTACGTAAGACTTAAAAACAACATAAGAAAATACAAAGTGAAATCAATACTGAAGATAAAATCTTTTGAATTTGAAGTGCAATGAAGGAATATAATCAACAATAGCATAAATAAGCAAATAAAACAATATTGACCAAAAACTAATGTTTAAACAATTCGAGTACAAAGTACAAGTTATTAGTAAAACACAAACATATTGAAAGGTTCATCAAACTTAATTGTACAAACAAAAATGTGTAGCAAGCTAAGATAATATGAAATTCATATTTATAACTTGCATCCTTTCTTCAAGAAAAGAGCATGCAATTCCGTCTATGGAATATGATTTAAGTATAAGGTGTGTTTGAATTTGAGAGTCAGAAGTTTAGCCAGCTATTTAACTTAATTGTATCCACCGTTTTTACAAATAACTGCACCATGACACTTGTTATCCATTCGTTTGATGTGTATGATATTTTGATTTTGCCATTTGATAACGAGGAGGGACGAAATATACCAGAGGGAGATTCAAACTCAAAGACAGATGATAAACTGACAACGCCATGGCTAGAAATAAAAAGACAAACAGAAAAATAATAATACAGACGACACAACATAGAAAACTAAAGACTTAGCAAGACGGACCCCACCAAACACTGGGGGTGATCTCAGGTACTCCAGAAGGTTCAGCAGATCCTGTTCCACATGCTTTTCCGTTTGTATATCAATCGGAGTTTATATTTTTGGTAATTTTACTTTTTGTACTAGCTTGCAGTACCTATGTCGATCGTTAAAATTGAGATGCTAAAGAACAGTTTAAAACAAGAGGTGGAATGTGTGTAAACTTCAAACTAAACACGCAACAATTCATATCTACCTATCCCATTACTGAGAGTTTAATTTCCTGCATCTTTTTTCTTATCTTATTTTTTTTAATTTCACTTCATAGTCTATAAGCGTAAATAAACTCATCATAGATACCAGGACTAAATTTTGAATATACGCCAGACGCGCGTTTTGTCTACAAAAGACTCATCAGTGACGCTCGAATTCAAAAAAGGTTAAAAAAAAAGCAAAATAAAGTACAAAGTTAAAGAGCATTGAGATTCAAAAATATACTGCGACAAAAAGAATACAATGGAGCACAGTAATCCTTAATTCTAAAAAGAAAACAATATTGAAGTATCAAAGAATGTTGAAACTTGCTATACAAATGTCAGTTTTTGACAACTAGCAATTCAGAACTATATATAAGTCCTTTAAACACTTTCATTTACTGCGGGATTGGGATGGCGTTATCTTGTTTAAACGTAAAGCTATGCTACATGACAAATATCCAAAATGGCACAATATTTTAACGGGAAATAATTTCAGATACTATTTATTGCAAAATTCTTTTGGGAGAACACATCTCATGTTAGAATAGAATAGAATGGAGAAGCAAGTTTTGTTAAAAGTCGAATTTAAGTAAGGCATTGCAAACACAAAGTACATGTATGTAGAGCTTGTTGTCAACATTAACAACATTAACAAAACAAATAATATTAAAGACATATACAACATACACATTAAACAATTTATGAATACAATTTTAATGCATTAGCAAAAAAGGAGATACAGGCAGGTCACAAACAAGTACAGCAGTTAACCGGATTATATGCAGCTTCTTCTAGAGTTAAGCTCAAGAATACACAATTGCATGAAGACCACATTGTGTTGTTTTCCCCCGCGGTTTTTGAACAGCTTATTGCTTTCCAAAAGAGTGAAATTCATTTCTAAAAGTAATGATATGATAGACATAAACTGATGACTCTTTGTGATATATTATGAAAGCTTTAATGAACATCAGCGGTAGACGTCTTTTTTTTCAAAGAAGGTAAACCAGATGTTAACAAAAGTACTTCATAGTGACTATGTACATTTTAGTTTTTTTGTTTGTCTTTTTCATTTTTAACCATGGCGTTGTCAGTTTGTTTTAGATTTATGAGTTTGACTGTCCCTTTGGTATCTTTCGTCCCTCTTTTAATATATAAAATGCAAGGCATGTTCTTTTTTTTCTATGGTCGGGTTGTTGACTCTTTGGCACATTCCCCATTTCCATTCTCAATTTTATCTTATATTCTATTCATTTTTCAAATGTTATCTTACATAAAATGCCAAAGCACAGGACAATATCGGAAATTATACATACTATACACGTTGTTTACTTAGGTATAGATTTTTATTTGCTGTGAAGCTTATTCACTGATTTCAGAAATATATGTTTTAAACTGAAATTGAATAAGTAATATCACCACAATCAGCTTTATCTCAGTGTCACATAAGATTTCATTCAAATTGAAATTGAATTCATTATCCCCAATTTTTGATGTATTCCCAATGGCAACTGACTGTCATTGATTCAGATTATCTTTTATATTACTATTAGCAAACCGAGCAATTTAAACTGTTTTTTCCTTTCCAAAGATTTGACTAATCTGCTTAGATCTGATTCTGATAGCTTTACTGGTAAGTTTATCAGACACAACTTAACGGGTCAGGAATACGACATTTGTTATATAATGGTTCGTTTCTATGTATGTTGCATTGTCGTTTGTTTTTTGTGGTTGCATTTTAGTGTGTTGGTGTTTTATTGCTTTCATTCTATAGCTGTTGATGTTTTTCTCACACTTTTAGATTGTAACCCGGATTTGTTTTCCCTCGGTTTTATATCAATTGATTCAATGACATGACGATTTCTCAATATACGTCGTCAGAAGAGATTTATATGTTGTATCATTTATCATAAAATTATGACAGTAAACTTGATAAGCTTGCCAATTTTGTAAGTAAGTATGCATACCGAATCATTGCGTGGATTTATTAATGAGATTTTGTCATTTTGGATTAACATCCGATTTTTATCTTTGCGATATTGAAAAACATCCTGTTTGATTCACATAGAAAATTTCAAAATACGAGTTTAAATTATTGCAATTATAACCTTGTCGCATTTTTTGCCATAATAATAACATCGTTATCATTTCTGAATTTATAGTATTCAATATCCAAGCGCTGAAATACATGTTTAATTTTCTTTTTTATTTGAATGTTTATCATTGTCATCATCGTGAATTATTTAGAAGGCTGCCTTAAGAATCACGTAAGCAATCACAAAGATTAATTACCCACTTATCTGATATTTACATTGTATCTATAAACCATACATAAAGATTAATGGTGACCAGTTTAACATTTCCTTTATTTCTGAAATCATAAGTCATGATACTCGTAATATAATGTAGTAAATAAAAAGACCCAATCGTAACCAATATCTAAGACATATCTATAAATTAACACTAAGCAGGTGTCTTTCTGATATAAAACTAGCTCGAAATCTTCTTTATAAATTGACTGTTTTGATATTATTTAACAAAGGCTGTCAGATATCTGACAAACATACAAGATTCCCTATATAATAAAAAAAACATTTAATTATGACATAAGACAATCACCGGCCAAAGTTCCTGAATGTACAGGAAAGTGGGTTGGGTTTATGTATGTTCTACGGATCCCAATCGTCTTTCTTTATTACCTCGATATATGGACTGATCCAATTAACATATAATTGTATTGAGTATAGAAGAGACAACAACCGATATAAGAACAAACAACAGTCCCAGGTTACCAAATGGTCTTCAACATGGAACAAAAAGTTAGCGAAGGCGGTCTTCAGCTAGCACCGTCAAGAAAACATTTTAATAATTCCGATAATTGACGTCACACTAAACTCCAGATAAAATTGAGAATTGAAATGGGGAAAGTGTCAATGAGACAACAACCTGACCATATATCTGAATGAACCAAAAAAAATAAAGAAAAACATGGCTACATGTAACAAAAATCAGAGACGCACATATTTCAAACAAAAATGCAATCCGATGAGTATGAATTTAAAAAAATACAATCTATATTAAGAAATGATGTAGATTTCTAAAATCAAGCAATAACTATTTACAGTAGATTCGGAAAGAAGTAACCCCTTTTAGTCCAACAAGATACCACTTTTAAGAAATGGTTCAAAGATTCACGTATAGTTATTTATTGTAAAGGAGACTAATTTGTTATTTGTATATGGGCTGTTTATGAAAATAAAACGGATAAACATAAAGTACTAGTATCCTTTCAAGCACAAATACTGAAATCTTTACAAATGCAGCGTTTGTGTTAATTCTAAGACGGTATTTGTTTGTAATGGAAGTAGCCGCACTTGTATTTATATTTACATGTATGTTGTTTTTGATGATGATGCATAGCATACACACATGTAGAGACTGAACACGAATGTGTTCACTTCAAATTCAGACAACAACCATATAAAAAGTGACGTTTAATGACATAATTTTTTTCCATATTTGAGCTTGAATTTGAACCAATTCAATGTCCTACTCAGTTAATCTTTAGCTGAATCGATTAAAATAGACATTTGCGTGTTTTAAAAATTTTGAAAGTCTCTTATCATGTTTTCAGTTCTATCATGTACAGCTTTTGTTTAGAAATTTTATAAATTTACTGTTTGCAAAAGTATAAATTATTCTAAATAATAAGGATGTTCTGGTAACTAACAGAAAACCCTGGCCGTTTTTGGCACAACTTTTTTTATCTTTTGGTCCTCGATGCTGTTCGACTTTGTGCTTGTTTCGGCTTTCAAACTTTTTTATCTGGGCCTCACTGGTGGATCTTGTGTGGATAAAATGCACTTCTGACGTATTAAAATTTTCAACTTGTTGCCTTTTGTTTGCTGTTGATCGTGTGTTTCTTTGTCAATTGTATTCTCCAATTTATTTATATTGTAGTCCTGTGGTGTTGAGTTGTCCTTTTAATGTTATATTTCACATGGCTATGAAAGGGGAGGTTTGGCATGCCACAAAGCAGGTTCAACCCGCCATTTTTTCTTTAAAAATGTCCTGTACCAAGTCAGGAATATGGCCATTGTTATATTATAGTTCGTTTCTGTATTTGTTACATTTTAACGTTGTGTCGTTTGTTTTCTCTTAATTTTGAGTGTAAATTCACATTGCGATAAGACGTGTCACGGTACTTGTCTATCCCAAATTCATGTATTTGGTTTTGATGTTATATTTGTTTTTCTCGTGGGATTTTGTCTGATGCTTGGTCCGTTTCTGTGTGTGTTACATTGCAGTGTTGTGTCGTTGTTCTTCTCTTATATTTAATGCGTTTCCCTCAGTTTTAGTTTGTTACCCCGATTTTGTTTTTTGTCCATGGATTTATGAGTTTGAACAGCGGTATACTACTGTTGCCTTTATTTATCACTTCTAGCTGTAGATCGATATGAGCTCATACCGGACTTTCTTAATTTTTTACACGAAAAAAGGCTACAATCTCGACAACAAAATTAAAAGGCTTTATATATATCCCAGTATTTCTTAGACTGTAATAACTAATCTTGCAGGTTTGCCTTTGTTTAGGGATTGTAATAAAATATGCTTGAAAAACATTACAGTAACCTGCTCTTACGAGAGTCTGTCGTACAACACATTATGTGATAGATAGAACAATATTTATGCCTGTAAAATAAATGTTTCTGTAGTCAGAAAAAAATTATTAACCACATGTTTTGATTGAATTCAGAAAACGATTTGAAAACATTTATACCTATAGTAATTGAGCATGACAATATGAAAAATTCACCCAGATGCAAAAAAAAAGATACTATTAGCAGAAACTGTAGATATTCTCTTTGGCATTCAGTTGTATGACGATCACTTTTGATATAGTGCTAGCCAGCTGATTTGTCAAACTATAAGATGTTTATTAAATTATGATCTTTATTTTGGGAAGATATCCTTTGATCTTCCAATTGAAAACTTCCTACCGCAGTAGAGTAAAGTGCTATGAACATTTATCACAGGAAACTAAAGGCGCACGTGCCGTTGTCAATAAAATAAACACCGTCGTCATAGGTAAAAACGCAATAAAAAGAGTATCATTGGTCATCTCAAATCGATTGCTTTTATCACTTTCGCCGTACCGGCTCAAGCGACAAAATCAATCCCGTGGAAATGATCAAAGATAAGATATTATTTTTCAGTAGAATTTGATGGAATAGAAAGACAGTACAATTTCAAATATTAATTAAACATGTCGGGAGGTTTTGCACATATTTCAGCTGTTTTCACGAGTCTTATAGATATAAGTACATGTTGTAAGAGTGCAAATGAGACAGCTTGCCTTCCATGTCATACTGTGAAAAAGTAAACCATTAATGGTAAAAGAACAAGCTTCAACACAGAGCCTTAATTCACACCTAACAGCAAGCTATAACCCTCTCCATCTGAATGAATTGTAAAACAATATTCAAACAGGAAAAACAGAGATATGATTTATATCAAAAACAATAAACTAGAAAAACTTATGAACCACATCCACAAACGATAATTTAGTATGTATACTCTCGTTTGTCTTACCAACATAGAATAATGCAATCTTTGATGGGATTTTGTATAGGCAGCATGCAGTTCTGTTAAGAAAATTACATAGCATAGGTTATAAAATCAGCAAATATGGGGATGTATTCCGTCACTTTCTTGATTACATAATACCAATCTGAACATAAACCATCAATAATATCCAGCACAAGGGACTTCTATTATTACTTCGGTATAACAAACTTAACAGCTAGATTTCAAAACCGTTTTAAATATGATAATGACATTCAAACATTTTCTTTTTGCATGGAAGAACCAAAGGTGGACTTCGGCTGTTTTCTGCTCTTTATTCGGGTGGTTGTATCTTTTTCTCTTTGACACATTCTCCATTTTCATTCTCAATCTTATCGTCATCGAGTGATAGACCGTTTTTATAAGATGCAGCTGAAAAAGAGATGCAAATGATCAATCATCTGAAGGCATCTCACAGTTTACAGAAGTATACGCTCTCAGTTTTTAGTTTTCAATGTTTTGTTTTGAAAACTCCTGTGTATCCTTTCGTTTGATTAGGGACGTTCCGTTTTAGATTTTCCTCGGAGTTCAGTATTTTTTTGGTTTTACTTTTTTCATCTTTTTGTCTGTTTCCAATAAACTCATCATAGATAACAGTATTGAAATTTAATATGTGTGCAAGACGTGCGTTTTTGGTCTTTAAAAGACTCATCACTAGCGCTCAATTAGAAAAATGCTATTAAGTCCAAACAAAATGCAAACCACAAATCCCTACAAGATGTTTTCAAGTTAAAGCTTATGTGATCTATTCCTGACATGCCTGAGGTAAAACACCTCAGTATTTCAAAAAAGATAAAAATTTTGTAAACAGTTAGTTTATAAATATGAACATATCAATGGTAACTCAAGTTAATACAGAAATAACAACTAGCCTGATAACCTTGATGAATTGAATCGTTGTTGTCAATTGGTCTTCGCCTGAAGAATTTGAATACCCATGTGATATCTTTCGCGTCTTTTTCACATTAATTGATATAATTTTTAATAAAACATTTCAAATCAAAATTGGAAATACAAACTGCACAGAAAAAATAGAACACGAATAAACAGACAATCAATATGTATGTGTTATTGTGTCAAAGGAATTATGAAATCTGAAGGTGTTATTCAAATAACTATATATATTAACGCTATATATGTCACAGTCACTTTTCTATTAAGATGATGTTTATAGATTTTTATTCCTTGCGGACAAACGGAAGAGTTTTATGCGTAATGATGTTAAGTTTTCATAAAAAAATACATTAATGTGTAGGAAGAACCATATAAAAGGAAACCAGTCGTAATTTTCACATTACTTGCTGATTTTAAGAATACTTAGACGATTTAAATGGTATAAATTAGTTTTTGGAAATAAATTATGAGTGATTATTTGTTTTCGGCATTGCAATTGTACATAGGGACAACTAAGGTATGTTATATTTTTTTAATTGTTAATGACAATTTAGATTATGGTGGTTCAGTATAACTAAAAAAAAAATGGTATGACTACTGCAATTAGTTATCAAATGTACCAGGATTATAATTTAGTACACCTGACGCGGGTTCCGAGACCCGTCAGTGACGCTCATATCAAAATATTTATAAAGCCAAACAAGTAAAATGTTAAAGAGCATTTCAGATCCAAAATTTCAAAAAGGAAGTGACAAATACGGCTAAGGTAATCTATGCCTGGGAACCTTTAGTACTCAGTTACCTTCTGTAAATTGATTTCTGAAACGCTATTATTTTGTCTACTTTAGGAATCTACACAAACTTCAGTTGTCTTTGGCATATTTAAAACATATTCTTAGTTCTAAATTAGTTAACGCTCCACTTTTCTGTTCTATAATTGTTGTCAATTATTTCAACTAGAATGCTACAGCAAGTTTTTTGTCCATGAAACACACATTTAATGTATTAATCAAAATATGTTGTATCTTGGATTAGTTTTGATTTAACATTTTTGCTGTTATTGTTTTTGTCTGCATGCATGCATTCGAAAGAAAAAAAAATAGCTGCAATATTTACAAATTAACGACGAAACATTGACAAAATTGTTCATCATACGATTATTGTCGGAATTTGACAATTCCGTCTTGGTCTTACTACATGTAAGCAATACGTAACAAAGGAAGGGCGAAAGATACCAGAAGGACAGTCAGACTCACAAGTCAAAAACAAACTGACAACGCCATGGCTAAAAATAGAAAAGACAAACAGACAAAAAAAAATAAAAAAATAATAGAACAAAAGACACACAATAGAAAACTCAAGACTAAGCAACACGAACCCAACCAAACACTGGGGGTGATTTCAGGTGCTTCGGAAGGGTAAGCAGAATCTGCTCAACACGTGGTATCCGTCGTGTTGCTCATGTTATTACAAGTCCGATAAATAGTCTAATTCGGTAAGTCCTATTCGTGGTGAAAAGGGAAGTGGATTTGTTATGAAATAAGGAACATACAGTCTGTTTTCAAGACAAAACTACAACTATTCAGTCGATTTACATGTTCAACATACAGAATCGTGTATATTAATATTATTTTCTATTATGGATAGAGAAACTCGCTTATATATACTATGACGTTGATAGTTTTTGTTGTTGCATGGGTTGAGTTTAAACATTTTATTTGATGAATCACTAATTATATGATACACAGACGTATGACGTGTAATGTTTGTATATATACAGGTAGCTCTACGTCTATTTTCAACAATGCATATCATGCAATATTATATTGTATAAGTGTACTTATGTTGATAAGAGTTGGTTTGCCAAAGGAAACATACAACTTGGTCTTATATTCTTTCTAATAATACCATCGAAATAAGCATTTACATAAGGGATACAATAATTATTTGTTTGATATATTTATTTCAAAACAAGTGGGTTTAATCACTAACTGCTATTATCGTCAGAATTATAAGCTGCCTACTTATTGTATACGCATGTGTAGAACGAATATTTAATTTATTATGCCTCGAAGTGCAAACTATCGTCATCTTATTGGATATTTGTTTTTTGTACTTATTTTTTATGTAGATTTACTTCGTACGTGTGCTAATTTGTTCATAGTATATCAATTCACTTGCTTCATATTGGTATCGGCGCTTATTTGACATGCAATGCTTACTTTGAATCATAAATAATTTAGTTGCTTTTTACATGAGGTTGGTTTCTTCTGAAGATTTCCAAATAAGATAAAAAGATGCATATTCTGCTTTATACTAGCATAAGTTTATGTTTGGATGTTGCAATTCAGATAACACAATACTATATAACATGTGTATACTTATTTTGATACAGGATATCTTTCGAAATCTGCATGAAAATAATCGTAAACCGAATAAATCATTTGACACGTTTTTCAGTGTTGAAACTTATACTGCTAATATCACAATATTATTTTCTATTTCATGTAATTCTACGCAAATGCTTATTTCAATTTACAATGCCAAGAAAATGCAAACTGTGTTATTGCTGTTTCTTTTTATTTTTGAAATTCATTTTTTTCTTATGTGTACCTTTCACTCTGTCGAACGGCTAACATTTGACAGAGTTATATCATTTCCAAAACATATAGTGTCCTTAACATTTTGTATTATAATTTTTATCTTTATCAAATAGAGAATGGAATTTTTTACCTTTTTACAATTGAGAATTTATGTTTATTTGATTAATATAAAATAGGGACAATAGATACCAAAGGTACAGTCAAACTCTTAATCGAAAATAAACTGTCAACGCCATGGCTAAAATGAAGAAGACAAACAGAAAAGCAATAGTACACATGACTCCAGACTTGGGGTAATTGTAATTGTAATCGTTAATCAGCTGTAATTGATTACAATTTTTCAAGTAATCATTGTAATCATTAATCAGCCAAAAATCTGATTACATGTAATTTAATTTAACCAATTACTTTTCAAAATGCCTTGTAATCCTGATTACATTTTGATTACATTCTGATTACAATGAAACAAATCTTGAACCTTTTTGTTATTCTTATTTAATAAATATTTAACAAGTTAAGATAGTTTGGATTACTTTATTAAGCATGTTAATTGATTTGTATACTTCAGTAAAAAATAAACTGTTACAATATTAGAAAAGTCATCATTAGCCTAAGAAGGCCTTAGCAAAAGATATTGTACATATATTCACAATTTAAAGATGTACATATATATATTTGATAAAAAAAAAACTGTTATATTTAAGCAATATAATATTTTTCTTTAACCCTGAATTATAATCTTTTGTTAATATTGTGATTATTGTAAACTTTGAATTGACAGGTAGGAATCCAATTAAGATTTGTTTTTATTGCAATTTCCAATTGAGTATAGCTGAACGACAATATATATGATAAAAGATTAATCAGACATGTGAAAAATTATCTAATTAGCACAAACTAAATTAAAAGTTGGACAAATATCTTGTTTGATGTAAGCAAAATTTTGTATGTACTTGGACTGGACATGTAAATTGCATTGACTTATAGTACTTGTATTTTGTTTACAATTTGTTTAAACAATTCTATTAATTTTTTTCATAATTTTTATCTGTTAACTTTATTTCGTTCATATTTTAACTTCTAAAAACTGCACCTTGAAATACATATAAAGTCTGGAAGAGGTCAGAAGACAAACAGCAAACTCTTTATAAAGCCATATTCAATTGAAGTCAAAATGATTCAGAGATCAATGATGATAAAGTGTAATGGGTGACACAATGTTCATGCATGTCTGTAGTGAACTTTTATGGTTTATTAAATAGATGAAGTTTGAAGTTATCATTTTAAAATATATAAAACAAAATTCTTTCTTAAAAGAACTAACGTTATATTAAACGTTATTCATACTCATCATTCAAAATGTTGTTTTTTTCAAATTCATTGTAATCAGATGTAATCATGATTACTTTGCTAAGTAAAATTTAGTTAGTAAGTCAATTTTATTTATAGTCGGCATATATATACATAATAACAGAGAAAACATGAGCTCTGGTAAGCTCTTTAATCGACTATCACATAAAAAACATGCAGCATCATGCAAATACTACCAAATAGAATTAAAAAAAACATGCAATATAATGAAAGCAACTCTATTTGATTTGTGAGCCTCCAGAGTCAAAGTTCATGTGGCAAGTGCCTCTATGTGCATTGAAACGGGGGAATCATCAAATCACTTTGGATCATAAAATATAACAGACTAAAAGCATAAAAACAATAAATAAATAAATAAATAAACAAATAAATATAAGCACTAGCATTTAATGGCAGATATATTTAAAAAATGCATAAAAAGCAGAGCAAAAGGCCATTATAAAAAGAAAGAAAGAAATTTCAGATATGATAGCACGAACGGACGCCTAACGGATTTAAATAAAAGTGGTCCGTTGACAAAATTTGTATCCGTTGGGAGTCCGTTGAAGTAAAACGGACGCGTAACGAATGCATAACGGACACACACCGGATATGCAACGTACAAGTAACGGAAACGTACCGGACACAACGGAGGTCGAACGTACATCCAAAGGACGAGTACCGCATTAAACGGACACCTAACGGAAACGTACCGGATAAAACGGATGAACAAGATATACGGAAAAATTAAAGGCAACAATAATAATACATGTAAATCGCAAAAATATTCACATTGTTTCTGTGTAACTGTTTTTGGTTTCTTCTTCAAAATGCCGCCAAAGGGCATTGTCTGTCCCGAATAAGAGCTGCTTGACTGTGAAGACGTGTCTTTACTCTAAGATCGATTATGAATAATAAGAATTCATGAACCTTAAGATCAATAATCGGCATTTCTGACGCGAAATTTTCAATTGGCTTTTATCCGTTTCAGATCCGTTCATCATTCGTTTTATCCATTATACGTCCGAAAGAAGTTCGTTTCACATTCGTTAACATCCGTTTTATCCGTTAAACGTCCGTTGAGATTCCATTGGTGAATTTATCTGCCAGGCCTCCAACGGATGTATAACGGACACGTAACGGATACAAAACGGGAACGAAACGGAGGAGTCCTGTACAAAACGGACGCCTACCGGACGTTCAACGGACAATTCATCCGTTGGACGTCCGTTCAAAGTTTTGAACATGCTCAAAGTTTTTCACCGAACAGAACGGACGTCGACGGATCAAACGTACGCTAAACGGACATGCAACGGATATGAACGGACGTCAAACAGATAAGAACGGACGTCTTACGGACATGAACGGATTGAAAAAAAGTTTTCCGTTAGGCATCCGTTCGAGGTATCCGTTAAGGTGTTACCGAGGCTTAAATAATAAACCACACGAACCCCACCAAAAAAAAAGGATGTTCTCAGGTGCTCCGGAAGGTTAAGCATATCCTGCTCCACATGTGACTCCCGTCGTGTTGCTTATGTGTTTACAAATCCGGTAAATAGTCTAATTCGGTAGGTCACATTCATGAAAGGGAAGGGGTTTGTAGTTACGACGTAAGGAACATATCCGATATCATTTGTGAAACGGTTATTCCATAACGGTCAACCAACTCGTGATGGCGTCCGTAAAATTTACGAAGTGATGATTTCAACTTCACCATTTGGAACTCTTGATTTAATAGCTTCCTTGTTGGCAGCAACCCTCTATCAAGGAAATCATGATAGGAAATACGATCACGGGAATATCGTATCAATTATGAGATATATACACCATATGCATGTGCTGCTGGAATGTTGCTACTTAGAAATGGAAAGTTCCCAATTGGAAAGCTAAAATCATCTATTTTGTCGTAAAGTTTTGTTTTGAACCGACCCTAATAGTCAAATTCTAGATGTAGGTCAAGATATGAGGCCGACTTAACTGTATCTGTAGTGTCCTTTATCTTTAGTTCGATGGGATAGATTCGTTCAACATAGTCACAAAATTTTCAATTATTCAGTGAAAGAACATCATCTATATAGCGGAAAGTAGAGTAAAAGGGTACTTCTAACTTCTTATCTTCCATTATTGCTATCATCTTTTTAATTTCATCAATCAGTAAGATTTTAATAAACATTCCTGTTAAAAACACTATACAACTGGTGACAGAAAAACGCATTTATTCACGTATACACGTAATGCAGGAGGAGTTTATAACAGTATTGATTGGTCACGAGTTGAACATGTATCGATAGCATAATGCTTGATTTGTTGTTGTACAATGAATATCGATATTTTAATTGAAATAAAGAAAAAGTATAAAAGCCACACATTGTTCATTGTATGAAGGCGCCGTTATACATATAGTCTTGACAACACTAATTGCTGTTTGACGACAGATAATTAGTAGATGTATTTCACATATGAAAGTATAAGCTTGTTTCAATTGAAAATTAAAGTTGTTTAAAATGTGATAATTGTTTAGAATTTTTTAGTGATGCAATTTGCCATGTAGATTACCTTGTTTAATCGATTGCACAAGTTATATACGTATGTATTTGAAAACTAAGTGATCAGCAAATATCTCTTTAGAGAGGGTACTGTTTAAAAAAGAGTTCTGATATTATTATAGGAAATCTTATTAAAATAGAGTGAGATAGATATAAACAAACATATAAGATTTTAAAATCACTTTCCACAAAATAGATTATAAATCCATCTCATATTGATTTTTCCAAACTTTGCTTTATCAAAATTTTTATCAAATGACTAATTATTGATGCTTTTATCATTTCAGGGCAATGACACACAGATTGATCCGTGCTTAAAGTTTAACAGCACAAACAGTACAAACAGCACACAGGTAGCTTGCAACGACGACAACTTTTTGCTCAGTTTTGGAAAGTTAAACAATTCAACTGAGATCAGCCATGTAGGATTAGTTTTCTTCACATATTTGACACCTATTATATTCATTGTAGGAATCGTTGGAAATGTTTTGTCCCTAATGGTATTTGTTACGAAAAATATGAGAAAATTATCAGCTAGTGTCTATTTAGCTGCTCTATCTACAGCAGATCTTCTAGCTTTGATATTTTTCGTACTCATTGAATGGGTTAAGCGTGGATTACGCGAAGAGTTTCGTAGTAACATAGCCGAGTTTTTAGACGTCAATGGAATTTGTCAACTTACAATTTTCTTGTCATATGCCTCTCGATTTCTCTCTACGTGGCTTGTGGCAAGCTTTACATTAGAACGGTACATAGGCATATGCCATCCTCTCAAACGTAGGGACATATGTGATATAAATTCTTCAAAGAAAATTGTTGCAATTTTAGTTATAATTTCCATATGTATTTCCTCAATACGACCATGGCTTAATGAAGTTCGTCACATTGGACCTGATCGAACCCCGTGGTGCCTTCCGAAAACAGACCTTGTAACGATATCATTCATATACGATTGCGTGTTTGCAGTATGCATAACATTTTTACCGTTCTTGGTCATAACAACTCTTAACATACTGATAATTCGAACATTGATAAAAAGAAACAGACGACACCGGAAGTGCAATTTTATAACTGAAGAAAGCATCATACGTTTTGAGTTTACTGTGATACTTATAACGATCTCAATTTGCTTCATTGCGTTTAACTCACCTTACGCTGTAGTGTGGTTCAAACAGTTTCATCAAACAAGAACGAAAACATTTTCATCAGGCAGCAAAGTAGATACCTTGCAAAACATTCTATTCTTTACGAAAACTGCATACTTTTTGAACTATTGCATCAATTTCTTTCTTTATTCTGTCACGGGTGCATACTTTAGAAAGGAGTTGAAAGCATTGTTTACTTATAGACGCAAAGTAAAGGAAAAGTATCAAAGATGCTCAGTCCAGAATTCACATCATTCCAGTACTACACCAAACTCTTGGATGTAAGCATGTATCATGTCTAACTCACACCCTGCCATTTAAACACGTTGATATAAGCATGTATCATGTCTAAATCACACCATGCCATTTAAACACGTTGGTTTAAGCATGTATCATGTCTAGCTTACACCATGCCATTTAAACATGTTGATATAAGCATATATCATTTCTAACTTACACCATGCCATTTAAACACGTTGACATAAGCATGTATCATGTCTAACTTATACCATGCCATTTAAACACGTTGATACAAGCATGTATCTTGTCTAACTCATATAATTCCAGTTCAACGCCAAACAAATGGACATAACCATGTACTATGTCTAACTCATATAATTCCTGTTAAACATGTGGATGTGAACATGTATCATGTCTAGCTCAAACCATTCTAGTTAGCAGTAACCTCGTTGTTTTTGTATTGTACGATTGATTAATAAAGATAAAAAGATTGATAGAATGTGTTAAGTTTCTTGCTGATTGCGTTCATATGACGTTTTTGAGTTTTATTTCTTCGTTCAATTAAAAGAAGAAAACCCAAAATTATTTTCATAAATACTGCGATCTTGTTTTTCAATTTGATTTTTGGTGTTTAATGGAAGATTTCCAGAATATTTCTTTCTAGAAAATATGCAAATAAGAAATAAAGCATAATGACGTTAATGACTGCAGATAAATAAACAGATTCAGCATAAAAGATGAATATATAATTTTGTATATCTATCAATTAGTTATCGATTTCAAATAAGAGAGTTGTTTGCATACCACTGTCCTCATTTATATCTCTACTACTAGTATTTGCTATATCGCAGCAGTTATGTACGTGTTCATTGTCTACTTGTATTATGTTGCGAAAAACTTTATCGGATCAAGGAACACAGAACAACAAACATTATTTTGCAAGAAAAGTCAATTACAGTACTGTTATCGATCAAATTGCAATAACAATATGTAGTCGGAAAAAAAAAGCCACGTCCACTTTTATTTTGTCCATCTGATGAGTTAAGCCTTTTTCAACTGATTTTTATAGTTCGTTCTTATGTTGTACTGTTATACCACTGTCCCAGGTTAGGGGAGGGTTGGGATCCCGCTAACATGTTTAACCCCCGCCACATTATTTATGTATGTGGCTGTCCCAAGTCAGAAGCCTATATATTCAGTGGTTGTCGTTTGTTTATGTGTTACATATTTGTTTTTCGTTCATTTTTTTACATAAATAAGGCCGTTGGTTTTCTCGTTTGAATTGTTTTACATTGTCTTATCGGGGCCTTTTATAGCTGACTATGCGGTATGGGCTTTGCGCATTGTTGAAGGCCGTACGGTGACCTATAATTGTTAATGTCTGTGTCATTTTGGTCTTTTGTGGACAGTTGTCTCATTGGCAATCATACCACATCTTCTTTTTTATATGATTTATATCATTATACATGCTTGACACAAACAGAGTAGTGGTGTTGATTTATGGTTAAAACTAGAAATAAAGAGATTCTTTTATTCAATATATCTACTTCCATATATTATGATATGTCTGAAAACTAGTTTTTTGAGACAGTCGAAAGTCAATTTAAGTGTAAACATGCAGGTAAAAATTGCCATCAGACTGAAGTAGGTGTTGGTAAATAACCAATAACACGAGGTCATTGTCTTTTCTAACATGATATATATAAATAGAGTTTTATAATTTTATTTATGGTTGTAATCGTACATATGTCAGCACTTTGGGTTAAATTGGTCCTTCTTTGAACAAATTACAAGGGATATTTGCCCTACCTTTTTAAAGACATATAACGACTGCAGACAGCAATGGTACCGCCAATCCACCAACTGTGCAGACACTTTCACTGTCATTGGTACCCCCGTCTCTGCACTTGTACCCATGTCATAAGAAAATAAATCAACAACACAGAACAAATAAATTACAGTAACAAGTGACACAGTAAATAAAACATCACGAAAATGTTTCATCTGCTTCACAACAAAGGGTCCATTTGTTATAATGCAAGATAAGGCCAGATTGCATGTATTTTTAACACAATCTGTTCTAGTACCAACTGAGGAGAGATGTTTCATGGTTCATGTATACATGTTAACCTTAAAACAAACAGGACAGAGATAGATACATCCAGATTGAGGAAAACAACATACCCTTTATATGCGTCAGATAGTACAGACCGATCTTAAGAAAGATCAGGTAATCTATAACAGATATTTACATTATCGGATGAGGTCTTTATTAATATTTAACCGCCGTTGTTTTCATCATTTTGTTAGTTTTAAGTAGTAAAACAAAGCTGTAAAATACATGAACGATTTAAATCACCTACCACCATTAACACGCTAATTTAGGTATAATGTTTCTTATTTTTGTACACATCTAGTTTTTAATATCTATCAGTTGATAATCCATACTTTCATGATCCTCAGGGGTGTTAAGAAACAAAATCAATATTAGTAGGATTAGGTAAAAAAATGTCTCTGACTTGTTTATTGCAGGAATACCTTCAATGTTTAGAAATAGATGATGTGCCTTTTTTGTGTACTATAATAATCATTTATCGGGATGTTTTAAACATGATTACATATCTAATTAAATTAAAAAAAACTCTGTATTAATCGAAAACAAACCTACAAATACTACGGAAAAAATTAAATCAGATAGTAAATGAACAACTGAACTGAGTAAAACGAACGCAAACACGGATGATAATAATGTGTGCTTCTAAAGAGTGTCTAATCCAGTTGTACGTGTTGCACCCCTCGTGGTGCTCATATAATCAAGGTGTTTGGTCTTATTCGGTAGGTAACATGACGAAGATATTAAATAACGGTCTACCACTTGGTTATGGTGTCCCGATTCGTAGCCATGTGTATACTTCAGTGGTAGTTGTTGGTTTTTGTCTGACACAATGGACTTTTTTTACCGTTGTGTTGTTATTAGTAAGGCCCGTAGTCTCCGAAAGGAAATCGTTTCATATTTGTGCATGCCATGTCCTGTTTTATGTCGACTTACGGTTTAAGTTTTACTATAGTTGAACTTCTTACAATTGTTAAAATTTAGTGTAATTGAATTTTGGGTGCTAGTCGTATCATTATCAATTTTACCTTACTTCTTATTCTAATAAAATATATTAGACTAGACAACACATATAGATATCAATTGTTTATTTAACAAATGAAATATGCAACATATAATGAGTTCAAACCATGATAGGCCAAACAATTGTGATTGATTTGTTTGCTACTACTGATAGGCACTTACACATGTTACAATTGTAGTTTTTTTTAGAACGCTTTGAAACTTTGTTTTATGAAAAACAATATATTTCAGCCAAATCGAAAGTAATTTAAGGTTCATTAAACAATGACCACACAATAGTATATTATTCAACATATTGAAACATAACAAATGAAAACCAACATTCAAATAGTTGTAAGTAGGTATGTTTTATAGTACCACTCCTAGGTCATTAGAAAAAGAAAAAGCATTCCTATGAAAGGATAAATTCGTCTATTACTTGATATCGATCAATATTATGGAAACTAATTTTTAAGCAAAATCTAACTATTACGTAATATGTTTGCGATTCTTTTATATACACAATGCATTCAAAACAAGACATTGCGGACGAACAGCATCAAATTATTTTTCATTCAATCAAATAGATGCATCCTTAATTTAAAAAAAAAAACAATTATGCAGAAGAAACAACACGAACTCCACTAAAAATCGGGAGTGAAATCAGGTGTTCCGGAAGGGTAAGCATTTCCTGCACCGTATGCGTACCCGTCGTGTTATTTCTTTGTTCAGTTCGGTAATGATGGAAGGTTATTATGACTGAGGAAGAATATCAGATATGATTTTTGACACACTTTTGTCATAATGGCCAATCAGCTCATGATGGCGACCGTAAAATTTCTTGAGTGATGACCTTAATTTGATTGATTGATAGCCCTGTCTTAGCAACTTTTGAGAAAGCAAGCAGTATTCCTCGTTCAACAAAATCAACGTACTTTGAGCTAGCTCTAGAGTAACGTATCAATTGAGACACATATACTCCATATGCTTGTGCCGCTGGGAAGTTGCTACACTGAAATGGAAAGTTGACTATAGGAAATTAAAAACATCGCGTTTGTCATACATTTTGGTATTCAACCTACCATCAGTAGCCATTTCGAGAAAAAGGTCTAAATATGAAGCAGATTAGTCTGTGTCGGTAGTATATTTAATTTCAAGTTCACTTGAATATATTAAATGTAAGTGATCACTGAATCTATTATTATTAAAAGACAGTACATCATTAATATACCGAAAGGTAAAATTAAAAGACTGGGCTTATCTCTTTCCTCCTTTCTGTACAATCCCTTGGATAAAACCTGCTTCATAGGAATATAAAACAAATCTGCAAGTAGAGGAGCGCAATCGGCACCCATTGGGATTCCAATAGTCTGTTGGACGACCAAACCTCCAAATTCAACAAAAATGTTGTCAATTAAAAAAGTCAAGCATGACAGTGGTATTTTCTTCGGTGTATTTTTTCATTGACTCTGTATGATTTTTCACAGCCAAAAACTAGATATTTAAAACGTCTAGTGCACTTTTTGTTAAAGAAACATAAGCTGACGAGTTTTTTTTTTAGTCGAGATTTAAGTTTAGTATGTGGTATAGTGGTATAAATAGTTGAAAAGTCAAAGGTTTTAATGTTGGTACAATGCTTTAATGATTGCGATTGTTTATTCACAAATAACTCTTTTGAATTTTTCAGTATCCACATTTGATTAACACCACTTCTTGAATATGCGGTTTCGGACTAGTTCTGAAGTTCTTCTTTGACTGCACTGAGTATGGCAGCCAAAACTTTAGAAAGAGGTTTTATTAGTGGAAAACTTGGAAGAACCTGCAATCTACCTTTAAGTAGGATTTTTGTGAATTAGGAATCCAATATAAGGAAGGAAGATCCTGGTCTTCATCCTTTGGATTAACATCAAAGGAGATTATAACCGTTTTGTGGTTTTCTAGGATCTCCTGCGTTGTACGATTGATGCTTTTTGTGCTTTTTAGTGATTTGTTTTTATCCAATTGAGATTGTGACAATTTTACATATTATGTTTATTTTGTTCACGCATCCTTAAAAATGTAATGGAACTTGATGCGACTGTCATTCATTTTTGTACAAGTGAGTGGTTAAGCGCTATAAAAACATGTTCAATCCACCTTTTCCTTAATTTGAAATTCTGGACAAAGTCAGGAATATGACAGTTGTTGTCCATTCGTTTGATGTGTTTTATCATTTGATTTTGCCATTTAGGTAGTGACTTTACATTTGAAATTTCCCTCGCGGTTCAGTATTTTTGCGATTTTACTTTATTTGATACTTTTAAACATTCATTTTATGTCTTTAACACTTATCTTATTGTGAATAAAAACAGCAGCGCCAGACTTTTTTTAATGTTCCTTATGCAAAGCTTATTGTTTGCATCCTTTTTCATTACAAAAATGTAAAAATTAAAATCAACAATAGTTTATTGTTGTCCAATTGTCATAAATCGATTCAGCAAAAACAAATCCGAGTGAAAAAAAAAAAAACAATAGGAAACACATCAACTATCAGGGGAAAACAACAAACAAACAGAAACATTGAAATGCAAAAAAAAAAAAAAACTTCAAACTACATATAAACGAACTATTTGACAACTGCAATATTCATGACTTCTCATTGCTTGCGATGCGATAGAAAAATAATTAAATTTTTTTATAAAACCAACTATTTTAAAAATATCATTGAAAATGATAAACTCATACCACTGAGTTCTATTAAACAGTTGACGCATCATTAGTCATTGCTAATTGAAGGAAATCTGGAGTCGTCTGTCTTAGAAAGGTTGTATAGTCAGCTAGAATTCTATGTAGTTGTCTGTCTTAGAAAGGTTGTATAGTCAGCTAGAATTCTATGTTCATAAATATAGTAATTATTCTTGTCTCGATGAAATTGTTCGTAGTCTGGACGCTTGTGATAGGTCAATGTGTTAATCCTTTGACTGTAAACCTGCAAGAAATGTGTTTTGTCTTGGAATCTAATGAGAAGATTATGATGATAAATCATGACCTATATAGTTATTTCCATAGGCAACAAAAATGTAGACAAGAAACTAAAAGAGACAATATGTTTTGCATACTGGTAAAACAGAATATTTCTGTCTAAAATGTTATGTTCTTCTCTATATTTCTGTAGGAGTTGCGTGTCACAATACAGTTTGATATCAATTATGAAATGCTGGTGTAGTTCGAAGTTCGCTTTTTTACTTAAAAAAAAAATACCGAAAGCGTTGACATATTCTCGCATAAATACTGTTTGATATGCCACCTGCAATACAATTACGTGTATAATATGTTTTGTTGGCTCGTTATAAAATCTAACTTTTTATTCTTATTGCTTATGGTTTGTAGATTCCGTACACTAACTTGTGTGCAAGTGTTGGGATCTCTCTCTAATTGTATCACGACGTTTAATATCATAAAGAAAAGGCTTAAATTGAGTTTTGGTTGATTTCTTCAAAGATATGTAAAAAAAAAGAAGGGCCAAGACATGCATTTTTCTATTGTCCAGACAATAGGTTTCATGGAAGTGTATGTATCTCATGAACAATGGTACTGCAGTGTACCATACCAAAAATGGTTGGATTCGATTGAGTTTTAGGGTAATTTATTTTGTTATTAGGTAGAAAACAAAGGGTCGGTGACGGACCGACATCAAGTATTGCTGAAACCTGAAAAAGTGCAATAAACTTATGAACCAGAGTGATTTACTGTCAATATATGGAGATCTAATATTTCATAAAATAATCCATGTGGATAAAGCCATGCGTGAAACATATACAAAACAATAATAAATCCACTGAATTAGCATGCACAGTTTGTGAACTATTAATTAGAGTTAAAATGCAGAATCTAGAGAGTGGGAACACATACAAAATTAGCCCGGTTTAAACGATTTCCAATTAATCAAAAGTGTAATATTAACGTTAAAAACACTGTATTTGCAATTAGCTACTTAGAGGAAGAAAAGATGAAAAACAGTTATGAGTACGTCTTTATCACCATGCTCAGTCGCTCCGTAACTTTCGTATGACGACATTGAGACAAGAGCAGGCAATATCAGCAAAGTCACAATGTCTGCTAATAAGTTATCAGCGACGTTACAATTTGAGAGCAGACATTACCAAGCTAGCTTTCGTCAAGCGTAAATAGTTATTAAAGGTACCAGGATTATAATAAACAAACACATCCAATTAATAAAAAGTAATAGTGTCACTAAGCATCATTTAGATATATTTGTTACCTGTAGTGTCAATTTCATACCTTTCATTGATGGAGCTAACAATTATTCACCATTATTCCATTTGAACAAAATGCAAAATCTAAAATTCAGGTCCACTGACGCTTTCAAAAACACGATGATGATTTTTCAGTTACGTATCTAAATATACAAATATACAAAAAAAGCAGTGTGTTCCTGGTTACCATATACATTTTTTCGTATGCTTAATATATCTGACTTTTTCCAAGTGACTTTCATACCATGACTCACAAAAAGGGATTGTTATACGTTTACACATATTTTAATCCGACAATATATAATGTCATACAAGTCTGTAGTATGAAATTTGTTTTTGCTTTCTTTTATTTGTTTGAGTTTTTGTGCTATGATTTTTATTTCCGTTTTGAATTTTTTTCTATATTTAACTTTTTTCCCTATCATCATGTTAAATTAAGTGCGTGAGACTATGTGGTTGTCGTTTTGTACTGTCTGTATTACATTTTGTTGGTGATTATGTTTTATCTGATACCCAAACACTTTATGCTATGTAGAGTCCAATATTTCCTACATCAGGAAATGTATGAACCAAAACAGGATTGAGACTTCCCGTATTGAAATTTCCCTACGAGTTCGGTATTTTGTGGTTTTTCTTTTTACTAATGCAATCGAAAATGGAAACAAAAGAAAATAACAGAGTCATATTGATGAAAATAAAAGTAAATTCAAATGATAAAACATAAATGCATTTTCCTCTCCTGATGTTAAATCATGACAATTTTAAATGCAACAACAAAGCAGTAATACTTTTCTCTTTTTAAATTTCGTATCAACATTTTAAAATTGATCATGTCTTCACGACAAATACAGGGCTTACATCAGACTATAATCACTTAATCTTCCGTATACGTGACTTAATAACAGCATTCAAATTACCTTTTTCGATTAGGATTGTGAGGCGCTTGGCCTGTGGTTAATAAACAATTCAACGAAAGATGCTTAGTTATATAAATGATAATTTAGTTCTTTCCTTGTCCTTGTACATTGCAATGTTTTATTTACAAAGCTAAGAAAATTGAAAGCTATTTTTGTGCTTTTTCTTAAAATATAGATAATTACACATACATTCATTAAAAAATAGTTATCAAAGGTACCAGGATTATAGTTTAATACACCCGACGCGTGTTTCGTCTACATAAGACTCATCAGTGATGCTCAGATGAAAACAGTTGTAAAGCCAATAAGTGATGAATCAGCATTTCTACAATCATAATTGTGATCTGAAGATTGAAGTATGGTAGTCTACTTACTATTTTATACCGTTTGAAATAAATCGTAATGAAGACAATCGTATATGTACTTTATAGTTGATTGTCCAATATTAATTGATACCATAAAACACATCTCAATTATTACATATACAACATTGTATTAATTGATACCATAAAACACATCTCAATTATTACATATCCAACATTGTATTAATTGATACCATTAAACACATCTCAATTATAATATATGCAACATTGTATTAATTGATACCATTAAACACATCTCAATTATAATATATGCAACATTGTATTAATTGATTCCATCAAACTCATCTCAATTATTACATATACAATATTGTATTAATTGATTCCATAAAACACATCTCAATTATTACATATACAACATTATATTAATTGATACCATAAAACACATCTCAATTATAATATATGCAACATTGTATTAATTGATTCCATCAAACTCATCTCAATTATTACATATACAACATTGTATTAATTGATTCCATAAAACACATCTCAATTATTACATATACAACATTGTATTAATTGATTCCATCAAACTCATCTCAATTATTACATATCCAACATTGTATTAATTGATACTATAAAACACATCTCAATTATTACATATCCAACATTGTATTAATTGATACCATAAAACACATCTCAATTATAATATATACAACATTGTATTAATTGATACCATAAACTCATCTCAATTATTACATATACAATATTGTATTAATTGATTCCATAAAACACATCTCAATTATTACATATACAACATTGTATTAATTGATACCATAAAACACATCTCAATTATTACATATACAATATTGTATTAATTGATTCCATAAAACACATCTCAATTATTACATATACAACATTGTATTAATTGATTCCATCAAACTCATCTCAATTATTACATATACAATATTGTATTAATTGATTCCATAAAACACATCTCAATTATTACATATACAACATTGTATTAATTGATTCCATCAAACTCATCTCAATTATTACATATACAATATTGTATTAATTGATTCCATAAAACACATCTCAATTATTACATATACAACATTGTATTAATTGATACCATAAAACACATCTCAATTATAATATATGCAACATTGTATTAATTGATTCCATCAAACTCATCTCAATTATTACATATACAATATTGTATTAATTGATTCCATAAAACACATCTCAATTATAATATATGCAACATTGTATTAATTGATACCATAAAACACATCTCAATTATTACATATACAATATTGTATTAATTGATTCCATAAAACACATCTCAATTATAATATATGCAACATTGTATTAATTGATTCCATCAAACTCATCTCAATTATTACATATACAATATTGTATTAATTGATTCCATAAAACACATCTCAATTATTACATATACAATATTGTATTAATTGATTCCATAAAACACATCTCAATTATTACATATACAATATTGTATTAATTGATTCCATCAAACACATCTCAATTATTACATATACAACATTGTATTAATTGATACTATAAAACACATCTCAATTATTACATATACAACATTATATTAATTGATACCATAACACACATCTCAATTATAACACATACAACATAGTGGTAACATATGACAACTTTGAAAAGAACATGTCAGGATTGCCTTGTTATGCACGTAAATTTGATAGATGGATGAAATGCTGATTTTACATATGATAACAATTTCGTTTTCAGTGGGAGCAAATTACATTACAATTTAAAAGCAGCTTGTTAACACAATTCATCAACAAAATAATTAGATAATATTCTATACAGAGAATATGTTGTCAAGATTCACATACTTAAAAATAAAACTGTTATCAAACTTATGTACTATCACTTTTAACAATTTGTGTTTAATGCGTTTTAAGTTTGTTTCATCCAAAAAGTCCATTGCGATATATACACAATTATCAGATCTTTCTACTATATTGAAATAGGCGTCATGATTTCTGTAAGTGATACTTGTTTTGAAACACTAATTGTTTTAAAAGAGAAGAACATTTGCATGAGAATATATTTGTCAATAGTTCCATTCATAATAAATCTTTTTAGAGAAACAAAGGGAATATTCGAGGACACAGTCAAACTCATCAGTCAAAAATTAAACTGACACCACCATATGGCACATAAAAAAAATAAAAGATAAAAATACAACCAAGAGTGCACAAAACACATACCACGATTTGGAAAACTCAACCGTGATCAAAACGAACCCGAACCAAAAATGAGAGGACTACAGTACAAATAAATGCAAGACCATTACGGACAGAGAAATACAAAAATTAAAATTAAAATCGGACAAAGAGCACTGATGACCCAACATTCCAAAAAGTGTTGCCGAATACGACTAAGGTTGTCCATGCCTGGGATAAGAAAATCCTTAGTATTACAAATAATTCGTACTTTTTCAAACAGTAAAATAATTTAAAAAAAACACGTCTATATAATTGATGTTCATGTCAACACCGAAGTGGTAACTTACCACAGAATAAAAACCAAGACGTAAAACAACGTAGGACAGCACTTAAAACAGCACAAAAATACATGCATTGTCACACAACAAAAATCGTATATTCAAATCTAACGTATGTAAGAAACTTAGCCCCAATCTAGAGAGCAATGCATTTGCCATACACATCTAACCAAAACGTTTTAAAGCTGATTCTAAAACTTTTGTTTTTCCGACTGCCCTTACAATCAGAAACACTAATAATTAAAAACATATGGAGTAAATCTTATCGGGGCCTATTATAGCTGACTATGCGGTATGGGCTTTGCTCATTGTTGAAGGCCGTTCGGTGACCTATAGTTGTTAATGTCTGTGTCATTTTGGTCTATTGTGGATAGTTGTCTCATTGGCAATCATACCACATCTTCTTTTTTATAAGTAAATATAAAAAAGCAGATGTGGTATAATTGCCTATGAGACAACTTTCCACATGAAATCAGATAACACAGAAATTAACAATAGGTCAGCGTACGACCTTCAACATCGCATAGTCAGCTATAAAAGACCAAGAAATAACAAAATGACAAATGTAAAACAATTCAAACGAGAAAACGAACGACTTAATCTATGTACAAAAAATATACAAAAAGAAATATTTAAAACATCAACAAACGACAATCACTGAAATACAGGCTCCTGACTGAGGACAGGCACAAAATACATAATGGGTCGGGGTAAAACATGTAAGTGGGATCCCAACCCTTCCCTCACCTTCGATGAAGGCTAACATAAGAACGAATCATGGTCAAGAGAATTTAATGTATACACACACTCACTGTAGTCAATGTGGTGTCTGTTACAATTGAAAAAAAATAAAATGAATTATTTAGTCTGAGCAGGATAATAATTGCTTTAACATGTTTAAGATTGCATGTGGCAATACATAATCGATCAAAAATACTTTTGCGGGAAACTAAGTATTTTAGCGAAGACCATCGTTTTTAACGTGCTCATCGCTTTTTATTATCTGTTTCGCACTTCAGAGTTTATTTTTCAAACTTTATTCAAAATGCATAATGTCATAGTAATCAAATAACAGCAAATGTCAACCATAAAATAAACGAATAGACACACAAGTAAACATTGCGTAAATACTAACCAATGAACACATACCACAGTCATGACAGTGATATATGTTTCGTAATCCTTTTTATGTTAATGGAAAAATTGTCCCGACATTTGTTAATTCATATTATATTGTGTGTCTGCATACTGATATAGATATAGGAAGATGTGGTATGAGTGCCAATGAGACAACTCTTCATCCAAATAACAATTTTAAAAAAGTAAACCATTATATGTCAATGTATGGCCTTCAACACGGAGCCTTGGCTCACACCGAACAACAAGCTATAAAGGGCCCCACAATTACTAGTGTAAAACCATTCAAACGGGAAAACTAACGGGCTAATCTATATAACAAAACGAGAACCGAGAAACACATATAAATAACATAAACAAACGACAACTACTGTACATCAGATTCCTGACTTAGGACAGGTGCAAACATTTGCAGCGGAATTAAACGTTTTAATGGATCCAAACATTCTCCCTTTTTTTGTGAACCAATAGCCTAACATCACAACATAGAAAAACACACGATGAAATATCAATTGGCAGGCCTTACTCAATCAAAAAATGTAAATTAATATAATATGAACGAATAAATTTGATCGTCGATATCTGAATGTAAATGTACAGTTAATAAAATATTAGGGACAAACAAACAAGTCCAAACAAAGCCATGGTAAGACACCACTGCGAAATTTTTAACCCTTCGAAAAAATTAACTACGGTTTTAATAATACAGGTAAATGATATGTTAACTTAGAATTGTATCCTTTTTGTATTTATGTACTTATATTACGATGTATTATATTGTTAAAAATTTGTTTGTTTTACTAAAATAACATATTCTGCATGGCTGACCTCTCTCAGTAAAAATATGTTATCCGTTATTGTAGTTTTAACACGCTTTTTATTAATATAGTTGAATGTCTTTGTCTTCTTTGAAATTCAATCGACTAACGATAGCGTTTCATTCCTACAGTAATGCTGAGTTTAATTGACATTTAGTTATTTCATGATTGTTTTATTTCCAGCCAGATTTGCATATAACTGTTAATTACTGATCAGTTATTGACGAGACATACACATTATACTCAAGGATGAAAAATTTAAATACGGTCATATTGTAGGGAGATTGGCATTCGATGAACAAAAGAAAACACGTTTTGCCATGCTAAATAGTTAATAAATTTGAAAACCTAAAGGTTAAAATGGACGTTTTCAATACAAGATGCATTTTCATTACAAACAATATTATTGTTATTCTTATATCATGTGTTTTGTTTTCTCATTTTATTTTCTGTAGATGCAATTACATGCTCATATAACCAGCACAATATCGACGTTTATGGTTTATGTTAAAATATATTCTAGACGCTGACATTTCACATGATATGCCCAATTTATACAACATATGCACATTTTACAAATTTGATGTTTGCAATTTACCATGAAAAGAATTTTTTTCTCAATCAAAACGATCCTTTTGTGTGTTGTTATAGGGATACAGATTATAAAACAAGGTTAACTGTTGCGCCCCTACTATGTGTACCTATTACATAGATAATGGAAGATTTGGTGTGATTGCCAATGATACAACTCTCCATCAAAGACACAATTTGTAAAGTTAACCTTTTTGGTCAAAGTATGGTCTTCAAATTTACTTACATATCTGATAGGTATCACTAAATAGTGAGCGGATTGAAAAAAAAATGTATTGCAATTTATTTATGTCAATCCCGGTCAGTTTGCTCACCCAAGTTGTTATCAATGAAACATATGTCCGTAATGTTGAATCAAAGCATATGTGTTACAGAACCAATTTTAAAAGATCTTATCAATTTGATCTTCAAGGAATGCTTGTATTGTTATAATTTCTTAAGAGATATGAATTAACTTAGGACGTTTCAATCGTACACAAAAGCTGTTAAACATCAGATCAACAATTTATATATGAAATGTCTTTTAAAAGTGGAAATGAAATCTTCAAATTTGTATAAGGTACACTGTCTTCTATGCTAATTGCTAACCCATCTCTAAGCCAACCAAATGTTACCTCATTTATTAACCTAAGGAAACCTCAATTACAGTAGAGCAAAACAGAAATTATGAGTACAGAAATATGATTAGAGATTGAATTAATGTGACATAATAAATCCATTTAGCACACACCAAACACAGTTTCTTTTGATATTGCACGTTTAATCGAATAATGTCAATACACGTAATCATTTTGTACTAATATTACATCTTTAACTGATCCAACGAAATTGGATTCAACTTTCTTATAGTATGATGATGTTATTCATTCATGAACTACAAAGATAGTGTCATCCCTGCAAACTATTACAAGTGAGCTGATGTTATGGAATACATGTGTTTTAGATATATTCAAGTACGACACAGACGGTGTGACAACTAAAATCTATTTAATTTAATTAGTTTTGAAGGTTTGACATTACTGTGTATACACAATAAATAATATTGAAGATATCGATTTTTCTTATTTGAAAGTGGCAATAAAATTGAGTATCGATATTAGAAATATGTCAGAAAGATAACAGCCTCACCTTTGAACAGGAAAATGCCGAGTGATTGTCATATACAATAAGCATTTTAGTGCAGATGTGGTATATAAACAGAGGAACATTTACAATGAGTGCCAACAAATTATTATGTAATTGATATACTTGAACAGGGGTGTTTTTAGATTGAAGATTTATAACATGTATAACCCTAAGAAAATGACACCAAAAACAAATTCTGCTTAATTTGGTAAATTCAAAATTGCAAAATTGTTTCTTTTAAAATATGGTCACTTATAACTAATGATAAATATATAGATAGGTGTTTCTATAAGTTTTCATAATTGTTCCTGTTGCCATGCTATTTTTTGACATTTTTCAATAAGATATTTTGTCAACTGGCCTTCATCATCACTGGAATTATAATGCATTAATTAAAAACTGCTCAAATACATTTTGATACGTAGATGAATAATATTAATACGATGTAAATGCATCAGACTTATTTCCTTTATAAAAAAATATGTATGAGAATGCTTTCAATTTTGATTTTCGAATGAAATGGTTTCTCGCAAGGTTGAGGTATCTTGTCGGAAAATACTCAATGAAGTAGCCTAACTTGTAAAAACGAGGTGAACGCACGCAAAACCTTTCTACTAAACACATGCATTATTTGTCTTACGTTTATACCCTTTTAGTCGACAAATATCAATTACAACTTATGGTTAGCCTTGGTATTTTTTTTTAAATTATGTCCTTCGTAACAATACAGTAGGTCATTGACACCTTAGCTAAGATGCTATTTACGATGAAACGGCCTAATTGAAGAAGGAAATTTAATTCAATTAATAAGTAGGTGCCAACCTCAGCTAGACAGGTTACTGTCCGTATTTATAATCTATATATTAATGTACAGGTAATATAATGATTCCCAAATGACTCAAGCTTGAGAAAATGTCTGGTCAGCATTTAAATGCGACGGGAACTTGGTCAGATTTATAAATGACCAGATTAAAGAAGTTTATCAACAATTTTAATAACAATGTATATGAATCGTATGTTTGATAATGTGTGTTGCGTCATTTAGTGAATTTACCATCAGGGCACATCTGAATTCCGAACTTCTTAGTACAAGACTTAAATAATAGCATACATATAACAAAAGCTGGCTTTGTTTTTTTGTGAGTAAAATTGTAGTAACCATTTTTTTTTAAGAATAATGCAGTGTTTGTTAAAGAAAAACGAAAGATACCAGATGGACAGTCAAACTCATAAATCGAAAATAAACTGACAACGACAGAGCTTAAAATGAAAAGGACAAGCAGACAAACAATAGTACACACGATCAAACATAAAAAACAAAAAAACTAAAGAATAAGCAACACGAACCCCACCAAAATCTAGGGGTGATTTCAGGTGCTCCGGAAAAGGTAAACGGATCCTGCTCCACATGTGGCACCCGTTGTGTTGCTTATGAAATAACAAATCCGGTAAATAGTCTTACTCGGTAGGTCACATTTATGAAAAGGAAGGGGAATGTAGTTACGACGTCAGGAACATATCCGATATCATTGTGAAAAGAAAACTATAAATGTTGATGCACGGAACATGAAGTTATTGTGCGGCTTTCAATAATGAGTAAAATTAGAACTCTATATTAGGCTAATAAAGGCTTTTACATAACAATATATGTTTATTCAAAATAAAACTAATGAGCAAGTAGTGTATGATCCGGTATAAACATATAAACTATATCATTAGGCACTTCATAACTGTTTTATAAAAAGTAAAAATCACAAATATATTGAACTCAGAGGTAAATCTAATCGGAACGTCCCTAACCGACATAGCAACATCGAATGACTAAACACATCACAAATGCATGGACAAGAACTGTCATATTCCTGACTTGGTACAGTTATTTTCAAATATAGAAAATGGTGTATTAAACCTGGTTTTAAAGCGTTAAACCTCTCACTTTGTACGACAGCCTCATCAAATTCCGTTATATTTCCAATGATGGTTAAACTAAACACACATAATAAATAAAATAGTCAAAATATGGGTACAGTAGTCATCATCGTGTTATAATTTAAAAAAAAAATCATTGCTTCGCGTGTCTGATGTCAGAAAATGTTGTGCGTCACACATTTTTGTCGTTCAATGTTTAAAAAAAATCACATGGGTGATGTTAGCATTCAGGGTTAAGATATCAAGTTCAGAGTCACTTAATAAAATCCAACGAAACACAAAAAGTCGCATACATAAAACACACCTGCACAAAAAGATAATACAAAATAATCTATATACCAATACCATCATGTATTATTTGGGAAGTTGATACGGAATACTTATCAACAAGGTCTTGTTACCTTTCGATAACTTATTTAGCATTATACTTTTTTATTATGCAACCGTGTGCTCTGTTAAATTGTTAACAAGTATCACAATCTATGAGAAAAACCGACAGAAACTCAAATAAACGTCTGTCCTATCTTTTTTTAATTAATATGTATTCTTTAGTTTTCTATGTTGTGTCGTGTGTACTATTGTTTTTCTGTTTGTCTTCTTCATTTTAGCCATGGCGTTGTCAGTTTGTTTTGGATTTATGAGTTTGACTGTCCCTTTGGTATCTTTCGTCCCTCTTTTATTAAGTTATCTGACATATCTAAGTTATTTGCAATTTTTTATGGAATTTTTGTAAGGAAAAGACAGTGTGTATCTCTTTCGTGTCTTCAATGTGTCAATTTGAACATAAATCCGTTTATTCTGGTTGAGATATTTATGTCTAGGTAAAGAGTGATCTGCATTCCAAACAATTAAACAATACAAACTAACAGATGCATTCATACATGCATACATATATAGACATGTATATATCTATATGTCTGTTCTATATAATGAGTTTACTGAAAACAAGTTTGCATTATTTTCATAACAACTATCATACATCAATAAGGAAGTGCATTCGGTTGTGTTTTTTTTTTTAATTAAACGTTCATATACCAGAGGTTTTAATCCATCCTTGATGTATAAACATGTTATATAATACCCCAGAGAATCAACCATGATCATGTCTATATGAGTTATCTTTAAAATGATACATCTAATAGTTTTTTGTCTAGAATATAAATATTACTATAAGTTAGACTAAATTAAAGATACGTTTCATTTCACATTACACAAATAGTGATTAAATGATATTGCAATATATGAACTGCCTTGACTTATGTGTTTCTTAACATATATTTATAAATATATATGTATTGTACATTATATGAGTTCTCTTGACTGGATAAACAAAAATTGTAGCTAGAAATATTGATGCTAATTGGAAGTTTTAGGCACAGTATGTTTAATAACAATTGTTTCAGGCATATCTTAAGAAACACATAAAAAAATGTGATATAGACGAAAGCAAATTTCCTTGAATCTTAAATTTGTCTCGGTATTGTACCAGTCGGTAAACAGATAACGAACTTAAACTTAACAATTGATTTCATCTTACCTCCTATATATTTGCTTGAATGTGATTGGTTAAAAGTGTCCGCGTGTATATTTCATATAAGTTTAGTAGGAAGGTGGGGCTTAATTCATACACGGTTGGTAAGGGTGTTTCATCCCTTTATATTCCATATTAGGTAAGAAGGGAGGCGGGGCTTATTTCATACACGGTTAGGAGTGGTGTTACGTCACTTTATAAAAACTGAACGATACTGAGAAAAAATCTTAAAGGTTTCAACAGACGAAGAAATTGATGATTACGATCGAAACAAATTCATAAAACACATTTAAACCTAACAAGTTGTTATTGTTGGCATCTGTTTTTATAGGATTATTAGACGTAGTTTCTTAACGCTAACAGTATTAAAGACTTGCTGATTTTGATAGGTCACTAGTCTTAACTTCACACGTTAAGATAGTCGGTAAGATACATTCGTTACGTAGTGTGCTAGTGGTATCTATGAGGTCAGCAGATTCCGTATGGGAATTCGAGCTTCGCTCTCACCCCATATTGAATTCATTGACCCCACCATATATACCGTATTAGCTCACTAAAACAATATGTAACTTATAGTATTACCCATCTACATGAAGTTTGTTTTTTTATTGTTAAAAAAACTATACATATATTTTTTTTCTAATTTTTGTTTACATATATAAGCATGATAAGTGAAAGTACTAGTAATAAGAATGTATTAAAATGAAGTGTATTATACAGATAAAGTGATTAAACATGTAACTGTAAAAATAATACTAAAACATGATTTGTTTATTTAAATATTCCAGTTACAATGTTTTTCTTCTACATACGTAATTTAAACTTTGAAACACTTGCTATAGTTGATCGAACCTCTTTCATATTCAATGATCATTATAATTCCCTTTAAAAAATAACAGGCTTGTTCTTTATAAGTGACGTCATCAGTCATGGTAATATTTTTTAAATGCGTTAAAATCGGAATTTTAGAACAAAAGTAAGAGCATTTGACGTCATAATAAGATCACGTCAAATGCTCAGAACAGATATTTTACGAGTGAGGAGAACTATTTTCTCACACTGATCAAGAAATTTTAAAATAACAAAAAACTTACAGAATGTTTTGCTATCCACAAGTTAATACTTATTTGATGTTTAGTAGGTTATTTGGGTTGAAAATAAAATATGTGTAGTTGTGGTTATATGCTTCTGTTTATCTAAATATCAGTAAACATTAATATATCTATTTACAATGTTTAGCATTAAATTAACGTATCATATATACAAGGATTGAAATTTTATATTTACGCCAAACAAGCGTTTTGTCTATTAAATTCATGTTTATAAACATATCAATAATAACTCTAGTTAACACAGAAGTGTTGAGTACTGGGATTGTGATACCCTCGGGGAAATAAATCTCCACCAGCAGTGGCAAGACTCATCAGTGACCCTCGAATTAAAAAAATGTTCAAAAGCCAAATAAAGTATGAAGTTAAAGAGCATTGAGGACCAAAAATTTCTAAATGTTTTGTCAAATACAGGTTAGGTAATCTATTCCTGAGGTCGAAAAGTATTTCAAACATTCAAAATGTTAACAGTTAATTTATATTTATAAATATATTAATGATAGCTCTAGTTAACACAGAAGTGCCGACTACTGGGCTTTTGATACCCTTGGGAAAATAAATCTCCACCAGCAGTGGCATCGACCCAGTGGATGTAAATAAACTCATCATATATATCAGGATTAAAATTGTATATTAACGCCAGACGCGCGTTTCGTCTATTTAAGACTCGAGCTCATCAGTGACGCTCGAATAAAAAAATGCTTAAAATTGTTTAAATTGGTACTACTAGTATGTAACCCAATATATAAATAACAAATAAATGCAACGATGAGACACACTAGTAAATAATTTGGTAGTACTAACAAATGCAATATACCATAGGATATATTATGCATAAGAATGAATTAGCACACTCTGGATAATGTTTTCTCTAATTTTCATGCTATTTTCACATTTCCTGACCGGTGTGAGAAAAGTATTTCTAATATCTAGTGAAAATTTGTTCTCAGCAAATGATTTGTCGAAATTTTTTTTGTTTCTTCTGAATTTTTCTATTGTGACGACATGAAAAAAGGCGATCATACCTGATGACGTCACATGATAGGTACACAACTTTCTTCAAAACTTTGAAAAAGAAGGATAAAAATCATTATGGAAAAACAGATTCCATCACTTTAACTCGTGTATTATGATATTTCTCCACTCTCGACATTTAAATTTTACCCGGCAAAGCCTCGCTCTTTAAAAATTACATTTTTACTGTCTCGAGTGGAGAAATACCGTAACACACTTGTTGCAGTTGTGGAATCTATATGTTTATGGTTAACGTAAGAATTCCCTACTGACATTTTAAAATACATAGTATAGTATGTGCTAATACAATATCCGTATTGGTGACAATTATTAGGTTTTTATTTTGTTTTTACTTCGGTTAAACAATTGTGTCTACTTTATTTCTAATCAACTCGCGTTTTCCCATAATTATTTTAAAATTAAATGAAATTTAGTTATTTCATTATTGTGATATTTCCTGCCAGATTTACATCTTAAAAACTGTTACAGTTGTACTTATCTGTTATTGACGGGACAAACACATTATTCTCAAGGATGACAGATTTAAATACGCAAAATGAAAGGTATTTAATGAACAAAAGAAAACATGATTGCTTTAAATTCAAACCTTGAAAACAAACATTTTTAAAATAACATGACAGTGTGCATTTTGTATTATCAGTTCATTTCATACTTTAAATATATTTTTGAATATTATTTCTAATTTGGTATTTACATAAACAATCCCTTAATTTTAATACCAACACATGGTTTAGACGCTCATAAATCATCATACTGATACATATGTACATGACAACCAAATTATTGGAAATAATTGATCTACCCTAAAGTATATTGATATTTTAAGAATAAGGAATTTGTAAACTGAATATGTTGTTTTAAATGAGAGTTTATCGACCAGCTGGGACCGGTTGTTTAACTTCTTGTCGTTAACACTAACGCTCCGTTAAATTTTGCTAACGTATCGTTAAAATTTAACGTCTCGTTGATTCTGTTGTTCATCTCATAGTTAGTTTTAACGCTCCGTTATAATGTTCTTAATTTGAGTGAAATTTAACGATGGTAGGTAGCAGCGTTAAACCATTCAACCAAGGTATAATTAGAAAATGGCTGCTTTGTTAATACCACCACTAAGACACAGAAAGAATAGAGTTTTTAGAGGAACTATTTCACATTTAACAAATTTAAATGACGATGAACTTAGAAGGAGGTATAGATTTGACGAGGACTCAATTGCTAACCTTTGTAATCTTCTACAAGACAGACTCAGAAGGCCAACAAATAAAGCAACAGCACTGACCGTTGAACAGCAAGTATGTATAGCACTGCGTTTCTATGCATCCGGCTAATTCTTGCAAGTTATCGGAGATACATTGGGGTATGACAAAGGAACAGTTTCTCGTGTTGTAACTGATACGACAGATGCCTTGATTGACATTAAAGACGATTTTGTGAGTTGGCCTACAGATGTGGATTCGATTAACAGGATAAAATGTGGGTTTTACAGGCAAAGTAATTTCCGAATGTTTTGGGGTGCATTGACTGCACACATTTGAGAATACAGGCACCATCAGCACCAGGGGCATTACTCAAACAAGTAATATTTAAAATTACCTATACAAGTATTGCTGAAAACGAGGCTATTTTAAATATTACTTATATTATATAAGTTACTTTTATAAATATTATTTTTATAGGTGTCCAACTTTACAGATTTTACTAGCTTTTACAAATTGGTTATTTTTCCCATGAAATATAAAATCTAATCTTTCTGAAACGCTAATTGCCTTTCTGACAAAACTTTCATATCGACGCTTTTGGGTCAAAGATTGGTCTTTTGGGACTTTTAAAATATCATTTTCCTAAAAAATCTTGAAGGTAGATTATTAAAGACTTGCAGTTATGTATAATTGGTAACCAACAACAATTATATATGTTCCTTAAATAAGTGTTATTACTAATTCTTTCAAAGATGTATAAAATAACTTTTTCAAGTAATATTTTTGTCATTATTTTTAAAGTAACCCTTAATCTCTATACTCCTCTTGAATCTAATAAATTCTTCATTTTAGGATATAAAATGCTGTAAAAATTCATGAAAACTACATTTAGTCCATGCTTCTATTGAAATTTAAAATAACTCTATTGGGTTATTTTATTTTTTTTTAAAACAAAAATTACCTATATAAGTTACTAAAAAAAATACTTGTTAAGTAATGCCCCTGACTGATCAGATGATGAACCATCCAATGTAAACAGAAAGAGGTACCACAGCATAAACGTGGAAGCTGTCTGTGATTTTGAAGGTATTTTAATCTGTATTTTGCCATTACCAATTTCATCGTTGTTGATCTTTTAAAATTGTTCTCTCCATTTAAAATTACATTGATACTATCAATAGAGACAACTGGGTCCTCCTGTTTCGACCCAAATTTCAGAGGTTGTATTAATTTGAGTCCGAAACAGAATAAAGGTTTCCATTGTATTCATCTTGTCAACACAGAAAGGTAAAAACATAAACTGCTCTTCTATTTATATGGATAGTCGACCTTCCTATAGATAGAAACAAGTGCTCTATTTATATGGATAGTCGACCTTCCTATAGATAGAAACAAGTGCTCTATTTATATGGATAGTCGACCTTCCTATGGATAGAAACAAGTGCTCTATTTATATGGAAAGTCAACCTTCCTATGGATAGAAACAAGTGCCTGTGGACAAAGAACGTAAAATGACGGTACAAAGCGACATAACTCTAGTTAAATTAATATGACTTGTCTATGATACCATGCGATTTGCATTTATTTCTTTTACTCTTTGTGATTTCATATTCTCTTTTTTAATCATATAGTAATAGCTATCTGTGTTTGTTTATATCCGAATTTTCTTGTTTTAAAAAATGTCAGTAATGAAGTTTGTTGAGGAATAACTGTGTAGTACTTTTTTAGCAGGTGCGTTAATGTACTTGCATAATTAAAAAATCTGCTATTTTTTTTAAATTGTCTTTTTTGTTTAAACACTGAATTCATATTTACAGGCAGGTTTTCCAATATATTTGCAAACTAGTCAGGCTCCACTCACGACGCCAACATATTCCACACATCAACTTTGTCTAATTACCACCAGACAAATCACAGGAGATGGATAGATGGTGTTATTCTTGGGGAGTGGATATGCTTGTCGCCCTTACCTGCTTACTCCATATGCCAATCCAACAGAGAAACACCAGCAAAGGTTCAACGGATGCCATGCCAGTACTAGATCCGTTATAAAGAGGACTCTTGGTATTTTAAAGAGACGGTTTCATGTCCTCCATGCTGAGGTATATTTATATTAAATACAGATTTGACATTGCAATTCATACATAAATAAAGAACAAAATCCATGAAATAGTCACACCAAAATGGCTGAGAGATGTTCAGTAAACGTCCGTGATACAGCAACCCGAATATATAAATTTGGAAAAAACACCGACTTGATCAACAAAAGGCTGTCCTTATAAGGATCTTTGTCAAGTGTTGTAAATTTGTCTTCAATTAAGAATTTTTAATATGCATTTGGTATCACCGCCATGATTTACTAGAACAGTTATCTAAGTGCGAAAAATGAACGATAATGTCAAAACATTGAATGAAGGTATTTTAGATGACTATTGCATATTATCTATATATCAAGACATATAAAATAGGATATATATTTCTGCATGCATGACACCTTTTCATTTTCTATTAACTGCTCTGAATAACTTGAAACTTAAATGAGCATATACTTTTTCATATTTAAGGTAAGAATGAAAATAAAGTAAGAAAAAGTCTGCAGAATTTTTGGTGCCTGTGTAGTGTTGCATAACATTGCCTTGTCAAGAAATGAACCGCTGGTGAATGACGACGGTGCTGGTGTTAGCCTTAATCAGACCGTGCAAGTTCCAGCCTTTCTGGGAGTGCAAGATGGAAGAAACACGAGAGGAGCACCTGATTTCACACCCGGTTTTTAGTGGAGTTCGTGTTGTTTCTTAAGTAATATTTATAACTGTTGATGTAAATGTCCTTTGGTTTTGTTTAATCCTTGGTTTTTATTGATATTGTCGTACTTTCATCCAAAAAAATCAACCGAAATATTTGTTCAAGACAAACTTATTCGCATCAAATAGCGTGAACAGGACACAAGTGTTTGTGCAAATTAGTTTTACAAAAGCCTTTTTTCGTAGCAAAAATATAATATGAAACGAAGAAATTACTTATAAATCAAATTAATGTAACATCAGATATCCATTATGCGTACACATAACATTTTGTTATTGATAATGTCTCATTTGACCAACAAATGTCAGAAATTAAACCACTTTGTAAACTTTTGCTACCCTAGAATTGAATTGCATTAATTACGTAAATCTTATCATGAGTGTTTAACTGACGTTTAGATGAGTGGTGCGTTGTGTAATATCTGTGTTCTATATGATCAAGGATTCAAACAGATTGACAACTAAAATACAAGTAGTTTTCTAAGAGTAAATGATGGTTTTGAAATTCTGGCAATATTTTGTTAACTTGTTTTCAAAACACTTTTCAAATATACCAAGCTTATTATTTGATACGTTAGACGTAACTACTTGCTAGCAAGAGAGCAATGAACATGAATAAGTATAGCATACTTTGTATTGTGTAATGAATATATTCAACTGAAATGTATATTCTGAATGATACCATGTTTATGTCTTACGAATTATATTAAATAGATAAGATTCACGAACAATTATTTTTTAGAACATGATACGCCGAACTTGATTTGATTATTCTACTGGTATTAATATTTACAAGAATACATAAAACGATGAAATATCAACAGAAATTAACTTACTTAGTTCCGATGATCGTTTTTTATAATGATAGTTATGACACAAGCTTAAGAAGAAAAAAAGAAGCTATAAAACATGACCATACAGAAGCCGTCCACCTACAGATTAATTATAATGTTAAGCATTATCTTTATAATCATTGGGAAATGGATAACATACTTACATTTTAAAGCATTTCACAACATAGTAGCACGATATACTATTATTACTTGACTTTTACTCGGAGTTCGGTATTTTTGTTTTTACTTTTCACTACACAGAAACATGATGAAAGTATAAAAAACATTATCTGTTCGAGAAAAACTCTAGTTGAGTTTCTGTTCTCATGTAGACATTGTATATCGCAAAATGCTTAATTAAGACTTGAGGTAAGCCTCTGTTAAATGTTTAAGATTATGTCAATCGTAATAAAATAGCTTAACATTGACTTTTTCAACTAATTTTGTCATTTATCCAAAAATGGTTTGATAGAATGTAATGGTCTAATGGAAAAATAAAAATCTTATGTAGTAGAGAATTGATAAGAAGTAGTGGATTTGAACTCGCGAGTTGATTATCGTTTTCGAATCCACTACTCCTTATCAATTCTCTAGCTTAACCCATTTCTAGTACAACGACTATATGTCTTATGATCTGACAATGAATCAATGAAATTTAATGAAAATAATTTCGTATTTTGTCTTTTTTTTATTCTCTAATAGCTGGAAATGATTAAATCCACACGGTTCACATTTATATTTAACTTAACATAAATTGGTTGTTATCTCCCCTTTTTAATACCAGATTTCAGATTTGTAAATTATTATTTCATTCAATGTTTAATCATTTCAAATGATTTATATTGATAAGATTTTAGTATTTAAAATTTATTCAAAAAGACATATAAGCAATATACGGAATTTGTTGTATTCTCTTTGGTAAGTTAAAAAAAAATGTAAATGCCAACATTTATTAATCTTTGATATTTACATATATAGTATTTAGCAACCAACGAAGCACATGATTTCGACCGTACAAGGGCTGTATAGCCCGTAAAGGTCGTTAAAAACTTCCATTTGTTGAAGCACATGAATGTCGTAAACATCATCCATTCGTTTGAGTTTACAACACATGAACAAAACTACTATAAACATTTAAAATTTAAAGGAAGTATAAATTCCACAATAATACCACTTAACAAGGCGACAAGTTGATGATAAACTACAAGCAATGATTGGTCTTAATTGAACAATTATATATAAGTGTTCTGTAAACTGGTTTCCGTTCAGAATGTTTAAATGAGTTTAACGGTATTACATTTGTCGTCAATCGCCAATCAGTCAATACACTGGCATGATTTTTGGCACGCATTCTTAAACAAAAGCAGAGTTGCTCTTGATACAAATGGACAATATATAATTATGTCAATTTTGAAGTCTAACATGTAAGTTGTTCATAGTCGTGATCGTCTAGTCGTTGGCACTTTAAAAAAAAATGATTGTGCAATTAACAGTGCCAAGTTCGAGCCTAGTACCCGGAATAATTTTTTGTATTGCAATGTTTTTCCCTATCAAAATAATGTTTTTAACCTTTGAGTATTCATTTTTCATTTTTCCTACAAAGTTGACGACTTTGTTTCTGGTTTTACAGTCAAAGAAGTAGTTTTACAGTCGTAGCTTATCACACTTTATTCACATTAGAGTCAGTTAAATGTTGATGTTTATTAGGAACATTTATAATCAAACAAAGGAAAATTAGTGATGATATGATATCATTATAATACCAAAACCAAAAGTAAGCATTTTCTATGATGAAAAGGGAAAGGCATTGTACGTTTAAAGTTTTAAGTGTAATGTGTACATGGATGTTTATTTTATCAAGGAATTGTATTAATATGTAAAATTTACAATTCCTTGATTCTATAGTGTTTATATATATTATAAGGTGAAAAAAAGACCAAAACACAGTTAATGACATGTGTTGACAGATATACGCTATAAGAGTGATATTTAGATTATATTTTATATCAGCACCCGTGGTGTAACGGTATCATGAATAGACTACAAAGTGTATGAACAACAAAACTGATGACTGATGCATTGCGTCAAGGAAGATTGGATATGGAAAAACTTGCGTTAAATAAAAAACTGTAACTTTTTTTAGTATTTTATCATTTGTTTTTATAGTGAGAATTGCGTATGTTTCTGTGAAAAAATGGGGGGACAGATTTTTGCTGAAAAATGATATGTATATTGTGATGTTGTTTTATTGTCTTAATAAAACTGATAACTTGATATTTAATACTTTTCATTTTATTTGCGCAGTGGAATGGAGACCAGCCCTGTGCGATTTTTTTGTTTGATTGTATCATTGTTCGTCATATATTGGACAATAAGACTGTAGAAACACTTACTCTTTAATTTTTTTCATTGTATTCTGTGTAAGCTTTTATAATTTTGAATGTATGAGCTGAATGGAAGATTAGAAAGTGATTGAATATAATTACAGTTATATATGATGTTTTTGTATAGAAAGTGATATATGAATTGATATATTTATATAAATATGAGTATACACAAGTTGATAATCAGACAATCATGTTCGTGACAAATATTTCACGCAATATATAATTAATGTTTCAAATATGATTCATTTTCAGAGAAAAGACAATAACTAATGGCAATGTTTTTATTTTTGTGTAATTCAAGCTGTGATATGTATATATGAATTGTGAATATAAAAAAGATTAAAAAAACAATAGACTACAGACTTTATTGACGAAAACACGTGTTCGAACCTTAAAAGTTTCATTTGTCACTCGTTTTTCAGAGGATAACATAACGTAAGTTATCTTAAGTTAACATAGTGGTCAGTGAATTCTTGAAGAACAATAGACTGACGTCAGAGACATGGGCTAAACATACATAATACAAAAGGACGCCTCCGGGTGCGGGAATTTCTCGCTACATTGAAGACCTGTTGGTGACCTTCTGCTGTTGTTTTTTCTATGGTCGGGTTGTTGTCTATTTGACACATTCCCCATTTCCATTCTTAATTTTATAATAATGTGTAAGACAGATAAGCAATATTACGTATATATAAACTATTTTCCAATGTTCATGTATAATATTTATTTATTTATTATACAGTATTTATAACAGCGCATTATATAATATTAAAATTACCCTAAGCGCTTTACAATATAATCCATTCAGGCAGAGCGTTTGATCCAAATTAAAAGGCGGTGTCAAGTACCATTGCACTTTTATAAATGATGATGAACTTCACAGAGATATGCGGTATCTTTTATATGGCGTATTGTATTCCAAGCAGTCTTCAATCAAAACGCGAGCAGTCCGTGGCCGAATCCGATAAGTGCAGAAACGCCGAAAATGTCAGATAAATCCATAATAAATCTACACCTCGCTTTATTTTCTTTTATTTTAAAACAGTTAGCTATATCTACATCAACAACGAAATTGTATCTAGACATCAATAATGTTTGCAATTAATCTATAAAAGGTTTAGTAAAAAATGCCATTTAATGATACAAATATAAACAGTAGGTTGTCACACAGGAAATAGTGGAGCGGCGAAAGTTGAAAAAGTCGCTTAGTTAACGATTTTAAATTACCTAAATACCTCATGGACTTTTAAGGTCTTAAATCGTCTATCGATTATTCAGCTTTAGAAAAATATTTGTCGTAAATATCAAATGTGGTACAAATGATGTTAAAATAGCCTTAACTGACGTTACCCTATTTGCTTTGAATACCCCACTACTGATTCGGTAGACAATATTTCATTTTCATAACAAACACGTTCTAAAAAACTAAATTAGTAAATACAATTCTTCTTGAACTTCATACAATATAAGGGCATTTCCAAATAGTTCTACATGTAAAGCACACTGCATCTGACAACAGTTGAAAATAACACTGAAAATCATCGTTTTTCACCTAGCATTATTTGCATGCATTTTAAAGGAACAACATATAATACTTTAATCGACCCGATTTACTTTTTGAAATTAAATCCTAATAAGATAGATATTTGGCTAAATATCTGCTTTTTATCCAGATTTCAAGTCCGAATATTTGTCACAGATTTACCGACTTTGTTGTGGTTTCTAGTTATACTCCCACATTCAGCGATTTAACGTAAATCATTCGTAGTCATTTTCAAGCATATTTCTTGTTTATTTTATAATTTCCGAAGCCTTGTGATTAATTCATATTGTTTGGTGTTGTTGTTATTCGTTTTTGTTGAATTTAACTGGGAAAGTGAATATCACTGTAGGGTTTGTTTGGTTTTCAGGTGTGTTTGATTTGTTTTTTATTCAATCAAATGGACAATTTTACAGTCTCGTTAAAAATGGTTCTACCAGATGCCCAAAAAAAAAAGAAGAGTGGTTGTTGGTGTTGACAAATGTATTATCTGCGATTCTGTTGTTGAAGAAATTTTAATAACATCAACAGAATCTGGAAGAAAAAGTGTGATAAATGCTGTAGCAAAGAGACGTGATTATTTGTCCAGTTATTTGAATGAATTGTGCAACGACACAGCAAGTGAATAACCCGTATTTATGTATCATAGGTCATGTTATAAAAGCTACACAAGTAAGAAGAAGAAAAATCAGTATCATGTTCTTCAGCTGAATAGGAAACACCAGATATACATTCCGATGTAACGTATTCTTTGGTGCCTGAAAATATTGATCTCAATACATCAAAGTGTATTATTTGTAAAAAAATGTCTCATAAAAGGGTGAAAACTTTACATACAATTTCATCCGCTGAAAGTTTAGTCAATCTTAAAGATGCTGCTGTTAGAGTATGCGACACTGCAATAATTCATCGAATAGAGCATGATAATTTGCTCAATAATGCAGTGTATCACGCAGCATGTCTGACCACATACTTGGCATATAGACCAAACTCCACTGATAAATCTGCGTATGATTTGACATTTGAAAGAGTAGTTGAAATTATAGACAGAGACCTTATTTGTGACAAAAAAATTCTGGTATTGTCATAACTTTTCACAATATACCAGTCTGTTTACCTGATAAAGTAAGTAAGACAGACTGTAATTCCTCTAAACTTAAGGCTCAACTAGAGAAGCACTACGAGGATTCCATTGTATTTTTTGCTCAACAAGGACAAGGTAAATCTAGCTTTGTATTTCCTAGCGATATGTCCATTGAAGTCGCTGTTAAAGCAGCAAATAATATGTAAGCAGAATTACAAATGCTTGAGATAAAAGCCTTCTTAAGTATATGTAGCTCCATCACAACCAATGAACACACCGATATTCATGTACTTTATGAAGTAGCCTCAATATCAAGACAAAAAATGGAAAATGTTTATATAAGTAAAGGAACCCCCTTTTTTAAATGGCTGGATCCGCTCCTGCATGAGCTCAGATCGAAGTTTGTGATTGAATATTTTAATGTATATGGTTTCTATGTAAAGTATGACGAGGTTTGGAGGTTTTTGACTAGTGTAGCGAATGCTAAAATAACAAAAATACAAGATTGTTGTTATGTCCCATTCGGTATAGCTAATTGTGGTTCCTTATTCCAAGAAGGTATGGACAATATTGACATTACTGCCGATACGATTGACGGTAAAAACACAAAAAAAGACTCAAAAATTCAGTTCTACATGGAACACTCGGATTTAGTATCAGACAACGATTTGAACGGAAACTGGACAAATCATTACTCTATGACGAAAAAGTATCCTTGCTGATGCAGTGCTTACCCGTATTTTAACTTTTCAAAATCAAATCTATGGAAGATACTGAATACATACATATGCACATGTACAATACAAACAGTTAGGTTAATGTATTAGTAATCCAGGAATAGGAGATGATATAACATTTTGTGGCTCATTTTTAATTTTATTTTCTAACTGTTGAGTGCTACCTTATATTGCGGGAAAAGACTAACTCGGGTATTTATCTCATATTTGCACTTGTATTATATGTATTTGAATTTCAAATTGAATGACAAGAAATATAGACCCTGCTTAAAATTTGGTAAAATTGATGGCCTTTAAGAGATTTTGAGTTCATAACACTTGCAGATATGTTTTGGGTAATTCGTAGAATGATATGCAGAGCAATACCACCTTTAGATCGATACTAACTATAGAATTACGTATACCAAGGTCATACATTAACAGATAAGAAAAACAAGAACATCAAAGATAAGACACACGGAATTCTGCAGTACAAACAAATAATTTAGTACAACATACAAATTAAGTCCAATGTTAAGCATTATCTTGACAATCAGTGGAAAATGAAAGAATATGCTACCAATACAATCCATTATATATTTGTCACCGTAGCTATTTATTAGAGTACAGTTATATACTAGTACTACACTACATGTTGTGTGTACTATATATTTACTACGTTCATTCATACATTCATTCATTCATTCATTCATTCATTCATTCATTCATTCATTCATTCATTCATTCATTCATTCATTCATTCATTCATTGCCGGACAGTTAGAAAAAGACTTTATTCTATATACTACTCTGCACGAAGTTATTATGCATACAACCTTGCCACTTTTTCTAGCACTATATATACGATGAACTCGTACTAATGCGAGTTTCACACACTTTAGCACGCACGCTACATAAGGGATATAATAATTATGTAATTACGTATCTTAAGGTAACGAATGACATTGACAGAAAAGAAACTAAGGACATCAAAGATATAAAACACGGGACTGTGCAATAAAAGCAAACACTTCAATAGCACACACAAATTAATTCCATTGTCAAGCACTATCTTGATTATCAGTCGTAAACGGATAATATGCTAAAGGTTTCAAGCATTATATGACATGACAGCACGATATCCTTTTACTACTTGACTATTCCTCGGAGTTCGGTATTTTTGTTTTTACTTTTCACTACCCAGAAACAAGATGAAAGTACGAAAACATTTTCTGAAGAACTTTAGTTGAGGGACTTTTTTTCATTTTTATGCTTAATTAAGACTTGTGGTCAATCGTAATAATATAGCTGAACAATGACATAATAAATAATTTTGCTACTTATCCCCAAAATGTTGCGAAACCATATAACTGTCTAATGAATAAAAATATAATACCATTACTAATTGAGTGGTAGACACATAAGCACTGTTACGTATATATATTTTATTTTTCAATGTTCATGTTTAACGATGAAATCCCTATAGGCAGAGCGTTAACATGTTGTATGATCCAAATTACCAGTCGTTGTCAAGAACCATTACACATTTACACATTTATGAATAATGCTTTTCTTACAGGGTTAGTTACCATGTGAGGTTAGTCAAGAGTTACTTTCTATTACTGGTTACAAATCGTAGCAAACGTTAATTATTGTAACTATACACAGTGAAGATAAACATTATCAACTTGGTTTGGGAATGTTAACGATTAATACATTTGATCTACAACTTTGTCAAGTGCAAAATAGGATTTTAATCTGGATAAAGGAGACAGCTAAGAAAAGGCAGAAAATCCGTCAATGCTACAACATTTGTACAAACACAGCTTTGGTGTTGTATGTTTTTAAGCCATACGGAGTCTCCATTGGATAAATGTATTAGTGCAAATTTTTCTCCATTCTCATATCAGTATTGTTCAGGGTCACCCTTAGCCCATAATATGACAACTCTCTGGTGGTCTTTTAAAAGATATATCCAACAAATATGACTGTACTCATAGGCGCTGATGGTGAAGGTAAATGCAAACATTTATGATATGTAAACACACCAGTGCCATCACTATATCACCCATTGACATTGGTTAATACATTATCAAGTTTGATTGTCTGTCCGTGTCCTAAATTTGATAGGTCATACGTGTTTTGAGCTGTAAACACTACATCATGTACATCATGCTGTGGTAGACTTAATCTCAAAGAGAAAAAAATAAAGTAAAACATCAGTTTTCCAATTCTATTATGTCTTAGTAAACGCTGTTTTTGAAACTGGTTAGATTATCAAGTTATAAAAAAATGATTATATAAAAAATTATCAACGTAATTTAAATATCGAAAACTATGCATTACAAACGTAATCTGCATATAAAAATTTATGATAATAATTCGATTATGTTGAAGGTTGATAATTGAAGGTAAGTCCGATGACCACCAATGGAAAATCATATATCGATCTTCGTGTAACAGAAGACAACAATTTTGCATTCTAGTATGTATTCATATATGATTTCTTCAACATGTTTAATGCATATCATCAAACTATAATGCGTCGGCTTTACTCATTGCTAAATTTGTAACATTTGAAAGCGAAGTGTTTGTGTCAAGTACTTAAATAGATATAGGAAGATGTGGTGTGAGTGCCAATGAGACAACTATCCATCCAAGTAACAATTTATAAAAGTAAACCATTATAGGTCAATGGTCGGCCTTCAACACGGAGCCTTGGCTCACACCGAACAAGAAGCTATAAAGGGCCATCAAAATTACTAGTGTAACACCATTCAAACGGGGAAACGAACGGTCTAATCTATATAAAAACTATAACTTATGACGTTACATACGTTTGTTCTTTTAGAAAAGAACATATTTCGGGAGTTTCTGTTTGCAAATGCGATCATAAAGGCAACAGTAGTATACCGCTGTTCGAAATTCATAAATCGATAAAAAAAAAATCAGGGTTACAGACATAAACTTAGGGAAACGTATCAAATATAAGAGAACTACGACACAACAGAAACACAACATTAAAGTGTAACACCCACAGAAACTAACTATAATATTATAACATTAAGATGACACGTTACATGACAGGACTACAATAAATAGATGGGAGAAAATAAACAAACAAATAAAGGACAACAAGAAGTACCAAGATAAAAATTAAATACACTAGACGTTCGTTACGTCCACACAAAACTAACCATTTATGCTCAGATGAAAACAATGACAGCCGAAACAAGAACAAAGTTGCTGATCCCTTAGGACCAACCGTTCCAAAAAGTTGTAACCAATACGGGCAGAGTTATCCGCCAGGGACAAAACCATCGTTATTATTAAGAATAATTCATACTTTTGAAAACAGTACATTTTATAAAATGACTATATAATACAGATGGGTGCAGTCCTAACCTGTTCAGCAAGTTAACTTGATAACCAGTCATTTTGACTGCTCAACGTTAGTTATACGTCCTTGGTAGATATACGTCCCTGATCTATGTAGCCATAATTTCAGGGGAGAATTTATTATACAAAAAGAAAGCATCATTAAAACACAAAATTTTGTCTGCACAAATAAAGTCCTCCTTTTGTTCAATATATTTATATGTAACAAAATTGCAGTAGTTTTGATACCTCATGCTGACTTGCACAACAACATTATTTGACCATATCGACCAAAACTGACCATATGTGCACTTTAATTTGTAAATCTATATACCCGCATAGTAAATCAGCAATATTTTGTATGTCAGGATTCATTGTATAATACAACAGACAGCAATATTTCAATACAATAACAACAATTTTTTGTTTGCATAAATTTAGGGTGCCAGGATGTCCTCCTTTTATTCAAAATAATTTGATACGTAACAAACTTTCAGTAGTTTTGATACCTCATGCTATTTATATAACTTGTACAACAAAATTATTTGACCGCTTCCACCAAAAACTGAATATATGTGCACTGGTTTTATAAATTGACTTACACCCACTTATTCATGGTATGGTATCATATTGATAAATTGATACCATACCATAAATAAGTGGGTTTATCGTCAATTTATAAAGACGTTGCGCACGAATTTGGTGTCACTTTGGAAATATGGGTTACAAGGCGGGTTATTCAAATTCAAGGTCTTTTCCTATACAATAAATGTCCATGTTATGCATATCATTCGAAAGGAAATAAGCCATCGAAATAAATAGCATCGATGATTTTGTGCTTTGTCTTTTTTTTAATAAAAACTTTGCTCATTTCAATGCCTATAACGTCATCTCAAGGGTGGTCCACTGTTACAATTTTGTTTTATGTGCTTCTTTAAAATCACAGTGCGGATTCATTAGTTAGTAGAATGGTTTAAGATATTACAACTGTATCGTATACATTTCAGGTTAAATGGTGTAATAGACGTTTTTAACAGTAAGATAAAAAAAAGTCGTCAGAAGAGTTTAAATAAAAAACAGAAAAAATGTCCCAATTAGCTGCTCACCACGTAAAAAAACTTTCTGTCTTCACTTTCATAAGATATAACGGATGCAAATGGATTTAAATGATATCAGAAAAATTATACATGTCTTAAGAAAAGAGGTTAGACTCAGATTTGTCCTGCGGTATTGGCTCTGCTTATTGTTGAAGGCGGTACAGTGACCTTTAGTCAGTCAGGGGCATTACTTAAACAAGTAACAATTAAAATTACCTATTCAAGTAATGTTGAAAACGAGGCTATTTTAAATATTACTTATATAAGTAACTTTTCTGAATATTGTTTTTATAGGTGTCCAATAATACAGATTTTACTAGGTTTAACAATTTTTCACAGTCATCTGGCTATTTTTCCCCTGACATATTAAATCTAATCCTTCTGAAACACTAATTAACTTTCTGACGCACTTATCTTTCATACCAACGCTTCTTGGTCAAAGATTGGTATCTTGGGACAATTAAATTCTCATTTTCCTCCAAAATCTTGAAGGTAGACTGATGTAAATAGATAGATACTTGTGAATTGATTAAGACTTGAAGTTATTTATAATTTGTAACCCAAACCAAGTACATATGTTCCTTAAATAAGTTTCAATACTAATTTTATTAAAAATGTATCAAATAACTTATTCCAGTAATATTTTTGTCATAATTTTTAAAGTAATCCTTCATCTCTATAATCCTCTCAAATATAATAAATTCTTAACTTTATGATATGAAATTATTTAAAAACTCCTCAAAACTACATTTAGTCTATGTTTTATTGAAATTTAAAATAACTCTATTAAGTAATTTTTTTATTTTCAAAAACAAAAATTACTTATATAAGTAACTTTAGAATATTACTTGTTTAAGTAATGCCCCTGACTGTTAGTTGTTAATTTCTGTGTCAACTTGGTCTCTTGTGGAAAGTTGTCTCATTGACAATCATACCGGTACACATTTTCTTTTTTATATATTTAAAATCTTTTTACAAGACATCAAATTGTTATTTTGTGTTATTGTTGCAGACTATTCTACGCAAAAATTAAGAATTGTTCATGTATTTCAAATTTTGTTTTAATTTAAGGGAATGCATTTGAACAATGCTTGAAAAAAAAACCATATAAAGAAGCAACTTCGAAAATCTCTGTACATTTTCACATAGGTAGATTATGAGGTCAACGCTTAAAACTTTCCGTGGAACAACGTCAAAATCGTCGTTTTATTAGGAACGTCGTGTAACGCTAAGTGGCACCAATACCGTGCGTAACGTCAAAACTAGATGATACTAGATACGAAATAAATATTTAAAGGTCGACCTCTGATGAGGGTTTACCTGGGATTTTTCCAGAAAGAACCCGAAACATTGCATATTAAATTCTTAAGAATTAAGCAATAAAAAGTACGTAGTGTCAGGTCAGAAATGTTGATACCATACCATGAAAAAGTGGGTTTATGGTCAATTTATTAAACTATTTGATATCAAATTTCAAAAACGAATGAGAGATGATGGCTTTATTATATTTAATGGAAGCGGTGAGCAAATTAAACAACTACTTGAAATAGCAAATAAGAAAAAGAACCTGCTGAAATTTACTTTTGAAATAAATACTCATACTATGAAATTCTCAGATGTGGTATTATAAAAGGGTAAACGGTTTATTGCATATGTAATACTAGATATAAACTGTTACACCAAACCTACTGAGAAATTTCAGTATTTACATAGAAGCTCGAGTCATGCTCCTACCTGTTGCTCTTCTTTTATTAAAGGAGAAGGGACCAGAATTCTAGGAAACACTAGCAATAAGGAAGAATTTAAAAATAAACGTATTAAACTGTTGATAGATAAATTATATACGGGATTCACGAAAGAAATCGTCAGTCAAGTATTGAACAAATTTCGTCACGAAGACAGGCAGTTAAAACTTTGGAAGAAACAAAATAAGAATAAAATAAGATGCAGAAATATGTTCATTACAACGTATCATTATAATGCTGAATATCTTACATTATAACATTATAACGTTGTGTCGTTTGTTTTCTCTTATTTTTGAGTGTAAATTCACATTGCGATAAGACGTGTCACGGTACTTGTCTATCCCAAATTCATGTATTTGGTTTTGATGTTATATATATATGTTGTATTTGTTATTCTCGTGGGATTTTGTCTATATGTGTTACATTTTAGTGTTATGTCGTTGTTCTCCTCTTATATTTAATGCGTTTCCCTCGGTTTTAGTTTGTTATCCCGATTTTGTTTTTTGTCCATGGATTTATGAGTTTTGAACAGCGGTATACTACTGTTGCCTTTATTTACAAAGATTATAACAAAGTTCTGGTATATAATTTTAAGATCCCATTGCATAACAAATATTTAAATCTAAACTAGATATGGGTTTCAAAAACATGAAAAACAATAAGAATATTAGCGACATGGTAATTAATCATTAAGTCGAAGAACCCCTCCACAGGAACAGTTGTAATATAAACATGACACCGATTTATTTCAATAGATCACGTATCTGAGATAACCGATGGTTTTCTTTTATGTCCTTGTTTTTACCCGGCAGGGTACCTACACATGTTTTTTTTCAAATGCTATGCATGAAGACTTTTGTATAATATCATATAAATGATAAACAAACACGTCATTATACCCTGAATTCAACAATATGATATTGATATATACTATCTCTACTTTATCCTGTGAAGACTTATGTTAAAGTATTTAGAGATAAAAATAAAGACAATAAGTCTCTTCATTTTATTTTATTTTATTTATTAATATTACTGTTAACCCACTTTTTTGTGATATCCATATGATGTGACTCTGTACTTATGTATCCCGTCATACTTTGAACCACACTATTATTTTATTTATTTTTATTACTTTAACTGTTAAGTCAGTTTTTGTTATATCTATTTTTGCGTGACTGTGTTTATGCATCCCGTCATACTTTGAACGACAAAATTATTTCATGTCTACCTGTGCGAATTTCAAAGGCGCAATTTTACACCAGTACTCAAAACCCTCCTTCCTTGATGGGTGCATTTTTACATAGACAAATAAAATCGTATAATATAATCAAAATGAGGACGTTAATCTGATGTATGCCTTTTTGTGCTTCTTCGTAACATTTGTTGTTTTTATAGTGATTAAGATAAGACAATGCTGACTGCTGTACCCCTATTTTTGACTTTTTACCTATTGTCTCTATTTGTTTTGTTCACGCATCGGTGACAATATAATGGAATTTGATTCGACTTTCATACAAGAAAGAGGTTTATCTTGCTATAAAACCAGGTTCAATCCACAATTTTCTACATTAGAAAATGCCTGTACCAAGTCAGGAATATGACAGTTCTTGTCCATTCGTTTTTTATACGTTTTGTTATTTGATTTTGCCATGTGATTATGGACTTTCCGAATTGATTTTCCTCTGAGTTCAGTATTTTTGTGATTTTACTTTTCATTAATTAAAAAGAAGTGCTGGTCAAGTTGGTCAGTTTTTTTAGTATGTAAAAAGACTAGCTACAACGTAGACCTTTATACACGAGTAGTTAATGAATTAAAAAAATGTTATAAAACAGGCACACATCTATCTATGATACTATAATCCATGTAGAGCTCTCACTATGATGCAGATACCTCGATACGACTAACATATATGATGTCATGGTTGTTGTCATATATGGTCGGGTTGTTGTCTCTTTGACACATTCCCTATTTCCATTCTCAATTTAATGTGATGTCGTGTATAACCCCTTTTGCTGGACATACTTTATCACGATTAACAATGTTTGGTGTCATGCAGAGCTCATAATGGCAGACAGACCTCAGCACCAGTAACACTGTATGACGCTGTGTAGATGATAATAATAATAAATTCTTTTAGAGCGTAACTCAATTAGAACTAGTCTAATTTTCATTGAGGCCCTCAAACAAAATACATGCATACAGTTAACATTCATACATTCATACATTGAAATACAATATAGATATATAATTTTATTTATAGTGCAACCTGATATAACATTTAGTTTACATACATTAATACAAAGTCAATCAGCCAGCCTTCAAAGGACTGTCAATTAATATCTATAATTTGCGCTAATATAGAAAATATGAAATTAATTACAATATATATTACTAGTATATACCCAATTCAATCATTCAAATATACAAATGGTAATAAATGGCAATATTTGATAAAGCTTTGTTAAAGGAAAACAAATTATTTGACTTGCATATAATTTTTAAGAAAATGATTTTAACATTGTTTCTTGAATAATTCCACATTACAACATTTTTTATTTCGAGTGGTAAATTATTCCATACTTTGGTTTCAGAATAATGAGCAGATTTTTTATAAAGATTTGTATTTGGTCTTGGAACAGAAGATCATCATTAGAGACATATCGTAAGTTTTGGTGTTGCACATCATTAATATTTAGCATTTCTAAGTAATCAGGTGTTAGTCCATTTTAATTTTATAAATTAGAACTGATTGCTGGTATTTTATTCTTTTAGTAAAAGATAGTCATTTTAAAGATGAAAATATATAATTTGATGGAATAGAAATATCGCATTCCAGTATAATGTTTGCTACTCTTTTTTGAAGTTTTATGTTTCTGTCTGAATCTTTTTGTAATAAATTTCCCCAAACTGAACTACAATAGTCTATATATGATAGAATATATGCATTTTTAAATAGTTGCCTAGTGTGTATTGGCAAATATACCTTAATTTTATATAAAAGTGATATTTTAGATGAAATAATTTTACTATACGATCAACATGATCTTCCCAGCTCAAATGTCAAATGTCAATTCAAAGTAATTTGAAAGAATGGACATTCTCAAAACATGTTTCGTTGGCGGTAATACTTAAACCATTGTGGTGACGTCAGCCTATTCATTTACCGTGGATTCTTTTTCTAGAATCTACGCTTCCTTAATCCGTCGCTGAAATGGACTCACCAGATTATATTCTATTGTTTCCTTTGTGTGTCTAATTTCATTAAGGTTGAATTGACTAATTTACTGATTTCTGTTCACAAATGGAATTATTTTAAAAACTTACCTTTAATTTTTGTAATTTCTGTATGCCTTCACTGGGAATCGAACCCGTCCATGAATTCTGTTAACTGTTACTGACTTCAACATATCGATGAAACCTCTGGGCTACCAATTGGTTACGATTTATATGTTTATTTTATATATATAAATGAATAAATGATATACATCGGTTCAACATACACACAGGGCTTGTACCTTTATATATTAATAATAGGCAAACGTACAATATAAGTTGGTAGCCACGAGGTTTCATGGTTAAGATTAATGAGTCTTGTCTGTTTAGGTTCGAATCCCTGAATTCTCCTTGTTGTCAATAATCTCTGGTTTTCCAGTTTTTGTTCTTGTTTTGTATGTTATTGTGGATATTTTGTGTAATAAAAGCGAGTTTAGTCGTTTATAATCGGATAAATGTTGGCTATTCCACGTCCACTTGTTTTCTGTCCATCTGATGAGTTAAGCATGTTTCAACTGATTTTTATAGTCCGTTCTTATGTTGTACTGTTATACTACTGTCACAGGTTAGGGGGTTGGGATCCCGTTAACATTTTTAACCCCGCCACATTCTGTATGTATGTGCCTGTCCCAAGTCAGGAGCATAGTTGTAATTCAGTAGGTTTTGTGTTCAATTTTTACATAAATAAGCCATTAGTTTTCTCGTTTGAATTGTTTTACATTGTCATTTCGGGGCCTTTTATAGCTGACTATGCGGTATGGGCTTTGTTCATTGTTAAAGGCCGTACGGTGACCTATAGTTGTCAATTTCTGTGTTATTTTGGTCTCATAATAAGAGTTGTCTCATTGACAATCATACCACATCTTCTTTTTTTATATTCCACATGTTTGAAATAAAAATGAATACATTATGTTTGTCCATTATTGTTTTATAAATTAATATAATATGATTTCATCTGTTTTACTACATAATTTTACAAATGTTAATTCGCAAATTCCTATGCTAGAAAATCGTTATGTGCCTAGAATTAGGCTTCGTGTTAAAAAATTTCGGAAACACACTTATTATATGCACTATATGTATCTTTTTCCATTTTCAATTTTAATAGAAATGAGTTCGAATAGAACTTATTTTGTATAAACAGATAATATTCAGATGCCTGATTATATGAAGATCTTAAAGGGCAGACGTGTTGTGTAATAATGTATTTGTATTTTTAAACATTTATTTGTGATATTTAATTGTAATGGATCGTTTGACACGATAACATGGTTATTTGAACTCACTAACAATACCTTCTAATTAAGAATAGGCGTTAATTTTGACAAGACATTAACACAATAGTTTAAGTTATAGATACAATGGATAAGCGTTGATTCATGAAAAACAAACCATTCGCCCTCCGGGCTCATGGTTTCTTTTTCAAGAATCAACGCTTATCCATTGTATCTATATCACATAATTCTGATAGTTGTGTAAGTTTTTGTTTTGAACCCAATTTTATACACTTAGTTTTTTGTGCATTGATTTTCATACTGGTATTGTTACACCAAGACTGTATAGCATTTAAATCATTTTGCAATATGCTATTTATTAAGGTCTTTCCCCTACGTGAGGAAAGACCTTTTTGTTTTTCTAATGTTTTTTTTTCTTTTTCTTTTTTTTTTTTTTTTTTTTTTTCTCCAACATTTTTTTGACATGCCATGGACCATCGCTAGACCTCACCAAGATGTATTACCAAATGACCCTGTTAAGGATTTCATCATCCCTTTTAGGAGTTATCTCCCTTTTATTGATTTTTTTCAACATGCCCCCCCCCTCGTAGGTTTTAAAGATATCATGACCTTAATTGGACATAATGTAGATCTCATCATGATGTATTACCATGTGAGGCTGAATAAAGTTTCATCGTCCCCTATGAGAGTTATATCCCCTTGAAACAATTTCTTTCCTTTGCATTTTTCTCAAAAGTATAAGAGATAGAATCGATTTGAAAACGGCAACATGTACAGGAACAGATGGCAATGTTAATAAACATATACAATCATTTTGTTATTAACCCTTATAAGGAGTTATTCCCCTTGAAAAATTGTACATAATTTTAGAAAAATTGTATTTCGAGAACTAGAAGTCGTAGAGACTTGGGACCTTCACCAATAATCTTAAATGCATGTGACCTTCAATAGGCACCCAAGGTCAAAGGTCACAGAGTGCAAAAAAAATTACGCTGCAATTTCAAGCTTACATATTAGGAAAACGATAAGAGTTTGCTGCATACATACAGCGTATAAAATGTTTCTCTCAACAAGCTCTACATTTTATATGATAAGTCCAAAAATGTCCGACTGTCGTGTCAAAAGTTACAACGGATGATTCTTAAAAGTATAGTATTTTGTGTATATCTTTTTAAAGGTAACAAATATCAACCTACTATAAACTGCAAAGATGATCAGTAATTCAAGACCGTCAATTTGAGGTCAATGTCAGGTCATGATGAAATTTTACCTTGACCTTCACATTATATTATGACCTTGACCTTGTAATATTTGAAAGGTTAAGTGGTCCTGAGTTGAATGGTGGTAATCCCATGTCTCTACGACTTCCGGTTCTCAAGTTTGGTATTGCATCATATATTTGATGATTAATTGTGACCTTGGCGAACTTTGAAATTGTCTCAATATTTTTTTCTATAATGTTGTTCTTTAACTGTAGATCATTTACCATTTAACAGATTTGAGATATCTATTATTGTCGTTTTAGAGATAATGCAGTTTGAAATTTTTCGAGCGGCGGCATGTATTTCTGAATCAACAACAGCTTACCACTTAAAATGTTTAAGAAATTGAAGAGATTAACATAGTTATATGTTTGACCAAATACCAAAAACATTCCATTTAAAAAAAAACACCAAAAAATCATTTTGAAATTTTCATGTTTTGTATTGCCTTTGTAAATTTCATAACTTCTATTTATATCGTTGATATTGCATCATTTTTGGCACTTTGTCAAATGGGGTCATCTGATATCAAATTGAAGGTCTCAATAAACTCTACTTAGAAATGAAAATTTTAAACCTCTTTTTCATGCCAGGCGGAAGGATGGGGTCATTTAGTGCAAAAGTTCAAATTTCTCAGATGGTAAGGTTGTCGCATATCAAATGAAAGAACATAAAGCGTACATTTCAAATTTCAAATTGACGTCCCCCTAAAATTGGTTGGATGGGGTCATTGAGTGCAAAAAACATTTTTTTCTTTTACTATAGGGTTGTTGTATATCAAATGAAAGGTCATGATGTGTACATTTGAAATATCAAATTCCCAACCTCCAAAAATTGGTTGGATGGGGTTATTAAGTGCAAAAATCTAATTTTTTTAGAACATGGCGTTGTCGCACATCAATTGAAAACTCATATACCCTGTATTACATATATCATACTTCCGATCTCAAAAATGTAGGCGGATGAGGTCATTAAGTGTAAAAAGCGAAAAAGTTTCAGAAGGTATGCTTGTCATATATCAAACGAAAGGTCGTACAAAGAACATTACGAAAACATCACTTTTACAGGAAAGACCTTTCAATTGTTTCACAAACAATTGAGATACTAGTTATTTCAATGTTTTCATCATGAAAATGCAATGTTTAATCATCAGCATATATCAGCATATATACAGATAACAACATGAGGAACAAAGTATGGTGCGGTATAGATCTCATCTTGACACACATACCTCAAAACGAAAACACTGTACGGTGCCCTGTAGAGCTAATCATGACATACAGACTCCAACACAAGTAACCATGTACAGTGTCATGTACAGTTTATCAAGACGGACATACTTCATCACGATACACAATGTTAAGGACCATGTTATATGTATTGATAACGTAAAGGAGAAGTACATGTTTGCCCTAAACAGATAACGTTTAACTAGTAAATAGTAAATAGAAAAAAGTTTAAACAGAGAAAACAACCAAAATAAACAGCGAGACAAATATTGTCCCACGTAGTTTTAATTCTTTACAAATATATGTGCTGCCTTGAACAAAAACGAGTTGAGCAATAAAGGCTCATTGGGAAAAATTGAAAACAATACTTGATACAAGACAACACACCTTATGTTCATCGTACATTCCGTTGTATTATACCTAAAACTATATTTGAGGTCTCTCTTTATACCTTAGCAAATTTTGCCATGACTTAGTCATTTAATTTTAAGAGGTAACCCAAGAATAATTTAAAGAACTTACTAATAATACCGATTATTGTTCTTTTGTTTATTGATAACTCACATCAGAAGTTGTTTCCCGATAGTGATATGTGAATTATTAAAAACAAATGTGCATTAGTGTTTATAAATATACATTTTCATATATATCTGGGACCGAAACAATTTATCACCTTAATGAGTATATGATAATTGTTTATCATGTTTTATCAAACTCCGTTATATTTTTTTCTCTGTATTTCTATTTCCTTGTTTTTTTTTTAATTTTCGATACGGATTCACAAAGATCGACACGTTTATAAGTTTTCAGTTTTGAATGTATTCTATATGTTTTCCGTATTAGTTCATGTGGGAAGTATCAGTAGACATATCCTGATTTAGAGTAATTTCTCGCATTTTGATTGGCTGATATTGTCCTAATAAATTTCAGTACAATTTTTATAACGTCAATTGGAATTATCTCCCTTATTTATTACGTCAATTGGAATTATCTCCCTTATACTATTGACCTAATAAAAAAAAATTGAGTTGCTATAGTCATAATATTTTTGATTTTTCACAGTTTTAGATTAAATATCTAAAATATATTATTGATATTGTCCAAAAATTGAATTTGAATGTAATAATATGTAATATAACAAAATCAGGATAAATTCGTTACACAGTGTTCAATTGTCCTAATACGGAATTTATCGGGTCAAAAAAAATTCATATCGGGTTTGGCTTCGCCTCACCCGATATGAATTTTATTGACCCGATAAATTATCGTATTAGGACAATTGCACACTGTGTAACTAATAATATTTAGTTACCTACCAATTGTCCTGCAAACAATGCTTAATGTTTAAATACTTTAGAATGACGAAGTTGAAATGTATATATACGCATGCGCAAAATATATAGATAAAGACACTCTTCTCATTCATCTGTTGTATAGTAACAAGGACACATTATATGTACTTTAGATGTCGGTCATTGAAAATTTCCGGCATTGTTATTTACAGATACATAGTGGACTCAGATGTCTTGAAGTAAGTAGTCTCTTTTTTTTCTTCAACTATTGTTTTTTATGTTCACAGTAAATACTAGTATAGTGTCTAGCTAGGGACGTGTGTTTTTATCTTCTTTGTTTTTGAGTGTAACGCTTTTTTCTCTAGTGATCAAGACAGATAAAATTGAGAATAGATAAATGTAAAATAAAACAGACATCTATCATGTCTATTCTTGTAAGATATAAACAGATAACATAACATTAGTTACAAGATCATTCTATGTTACTTATTAAGTATCTGTAATGACTCTCTCTTCACATTCCATTTTGTCCAAACTTACACATGTACTTGTTTGTCTCACTAAGGCAATCTAGCGCCCTATCAGACACATGAACCAAAACTGTGTCTGAAAGGTCGACCTTTAATGGGACCTCGTACACTGTTTTTACAGTGATTCAATCAGAGCATCAAATTCTGGTCTAGCGTGTCATGTTTGTCATGGAGTTTGTGTGATCTAGGGTGTCATTGTGTCATGGAGTTATTAGGATCTAGCGTGACATGTTTGTCATGGAGTTATTAAGGTCTAGCGTGTCATGATTGTCACATAGTTATTGTGGTCAAGCGTGCATGAGTTATAGTGGTGACTAGTCATCACAGGTAAGTGGTCAATTTTCAGTTTCATTGTTGAATATGTATCGCCCTTTTTTCGTTAGCCATGATTCAGTCGGATTTGTGTTTTGTTATTGTTCCATTGCTATTTTCTTACATGTTTCTCTTTATTTTTAAATTTTAAATTTCCTTCACTTCGAATATCGATTTTTTTAATATCAAGTGAAAATGACAAAAAAAATAGTCGTTAACTCCCTCTTTCTTTCCATACCATGTTCATATGTATCCCTATCTTTTAAAATAAGATTCTCGTATTTACCCCTTCCAGCCTTTTTCTATCTATAGTGTATTTAATTTCGATTATACAAATAATGTAAACCGTTACTTTAATACGATTATTATTGAAAATCAAAGAGAGATTTTGTACAATAGGGTCACTGCATGTATATTTGTGTATATGAGTTAATTGCACAAGCAAACACATCAGTGTTAACAACTTTTTTGTAAAGCAACTCTTGTACAAATATGTTTGTCCTGATGTCGATTCTAGTTTGAAGCTTTATATGTACCAGTGTAATATGATATATCCATACACGCTAACGTTTTGTTACCTTTTGTATGAATATGTTGTTGCTATACAAAAACACGTCATACTGATCAATATCATTTGGATATTTAATAATTGACTATAGAAAATCTACCCGGTGGAGGTCTCCTCAATTACATTATGCTTTAAAGTTTTAAATCAAAACATATTTTTAAGATTGAGATAGATAATCCTTTACAATAAAAACAATATTTAAATCATTGGCTTTGTTTCGGTGATCGTGATAGTTACAAAGATTTGTGAGACGTTTAAAACCTGTTTAGAAGAAGAATACAACTGTTGGGATCACTGAAGATCATTTGTAAGAATATAAGGTAAAAACTATATCCGTGTAACACTAAACATTTTTAAAGGAAGGCTTTTTATGGTCTTTTTAATTTATTATTTTTTTAAATAACATCAAGTATTTACATTTTAAAACATTCTAAAAACCTTCCCAATACTTAAAATTATTCTAAAATTAGGTTCTCAACTCTCATAGGCAACGTGGCCTTAGATAGACTAAGCTATTAGTCATCACGCTCTTTCTTGTTTTTGTTTTTGTCTTTAAAATATTCAGATATGAAAGTTCCTCGTAAATGTTAACCCCCAAAAAGAGCAGTTTGGAGGAATGAAACTTGTAAAGTCTTGTTTTCATTTTTAAATCAAAAATCATTTCAGAACATTCTTATTTGATATGTATTAATTAAAACTCTAGATCTCAAGTGCAGATACTTATCCGTACTATCATATAAGTAAACGGCTCATGAATTAGAGTATATACAAATACTCATAAGAAATAAAGTTCTATTACTCGGAAAACGTTTGGTAAAAACAACAGTCAATAAAGAACAAAGTATGTTGTTAAGGATGCAAACCTCTGAGGAGCCAAACATTTCTAGAATTAAAACTGATTTTTGGGTTTATAAGACTGTAACAAAATAATTGGTGAAGAAAAAATCATATGGTGGTGCACTTCTTTTTTTGCTACAGCCCTTGGAAAATGCCCAATTCTGATGATTTTCCAATCTTTCATCGATTGTTACCTATTTTTGAGCTATTATCGTGAAAAAAATCACAGTTCCACAATTAAACTTTTTTTCATACTTTCTATAAAGATGAATTGGACCAATCTGAATAAATTTTATTTAAAAAAATCTATAGGTAGGTGTTTATTTAATAAAGTTTTATCATATTTTGACGCTTTTTTGTGTAAAATTTACCATGCTTTCAATTTTGTATTTTTGCATTTTTTCTCAGTTTTAAGAACAAAATGCATATTATTTCACCTTTTTATTATAAATGATTGATAAAGTACATATCTAAGAAATTTGAAAAGACCGAAATGATATCGGATGTACATGATTCTTGTTAAATCATTTTTTGTATCCCTAACCCATTTTCTCAAAATTTTGGCTAAAAATACTGACTTGATTGGTCGTAAAATTTGAAAAGTGGATTACTCTAAAACCATTCATTGTAAATACACAATTTTTTCACAGAGTTATGTTTAATTATATTATTTTTAAAATTCATTGATACTTTCCACTTGTATAACATGTTTTGGAAATAATTCAAGAACGAGATTTTAACGAGACTGAACGAGACTGAAAAGTCAGAAGATTACATCCTTAAGTAAACCCAACACTGATTGCAATGTTATCTTCATTCAACTCCACAACGAATCAAACAGTACACTTAAGTTGCATAATAAAATGCAATGTCAATACTGTTGATTGGTTATTCCATATAATTCTGCTAGAAATCGTATCTTTCATCTTAGCTCCTAATAAGTAAGTACGTCCAACTCATAATTCTCTCCCTTTTCCCTAACTCCATGAAACCAGCTTAAATACATGTATTTGTGAAAAAGGTACACATAAAAATGTGCATGTGATACACATTCATCTGTAATCTGCCTTGACGTAGTTTAAATTCTATAATTTAAAAAAAAACGATATTTGTTACAATTCTTACATGCCTTGAATATATATTCCAATACATTTAAATTCTATAATTTAAAAAAAAACGATATTTGTTACAATTCTTACATGCCTTGAATATATATTCCAATACATTTAAATTCTTTAAATCGTATTAACCAGTACATGTTATAATTAAGTTCTGTCGGTTTTAACTATCGCGTTAGTCTTATACACTCGGTTTTCAGATAACATTGATAAACAATGCCGAAAAATGAATAGTACTTAAGGGGTTCGCGGGTCTAAATCATTTTTTTTTATTTAATATAGGATTTCTCTATATTTTTCATAAATGAACTTTATCTTTTACTTAAAAGAAAAATGAAATAAAAAATGAGGTCACCGTTCATTTACGTTCACAATCTGCCTTCGACAGAAACATACATTTTTGTTAATGTCTTTTTTTTCTGTTGAACTAATAGGAGATATAGCGGTAATATCGAAATAAAAAAAGAACTAAATTACAGAAATCCATTAAATTTTACATTTATTTAGTTTATGTATAGCTTATTCGAAAATAACAATAAAACATATAGGTCACCGATGAGTTAAAAAAGACAGTTCAATTTTAATGCCAAAAAATGTCATTTTTGCACCAAAGGGAGATAATTTGGAGCTTTTTCAATGATATATACATTTTAAAAGTCACTTCTGGCCAAAACGAATTGTTTTTTTGGAATGATTTTTGTACCATACGATAAAGTAACAACTACTTAAGGTAATAAATAACATTTGTAATGCAAGATTAATGTTTAATTTTTTTCTGAAAATCTTATTCCCGCGAGCCTCCTTAATTCATAAAAAATAATCATGATAATCGAAAGCAATACTGTTGTACATGCAGTTACTAATATATATCATGTTTATGATGAGGTTACTAATATTACTTTTTCTACACCAAACAACAGTGCAAGTATGTCCTCTTTTTATGCCCCATATACGATAGTAGAGGGGCATGATGTTTTCTGGTCTGTGCCTCTGTTCGTGCGACCGTCCGTTCGTCTTTGTGTCCGTTCAGGTTAAAGTTTTTGGTCAAGGTAGTTTTTGATGAAGCTGAAGTCCAATCAACTTGAAACTCAGTACACTTAAGCTTGTTGCTTATGACATGATATTTCTAAAGTTAAAGCCAAACTAGCCTTTTGGCCCCAATTTCAATGTCCACTGAACATAGAAAATGAAAGGGGGAGTTTCAAATACTTTAGAATGACGAAGTTGAAATGAATGTATACGCATGCGCAAAGCATATAGAGAACGACACACTTCTCATTCAGCTGTTGTTTAGTAACAAGGACACCTTATATAGTACTTCAGATGTCGGTCATTGAAAATTTCCTGCATTGGTATTTACAGATACATAGTTGACTCAGATGTCTTAAAGTAAGTAGTCTAATTTTTTCTTCAACTATTTTTTTTTAATGTTCACAGTAAATACTAGTATAGTGTCTAGCTAGGAACGTGTGTTTTTATCTTCTTTGTTTTTGAGTGTAACGCTTTTTTCTCTAGTGATCAAGACAGATAAAATTGAGAATAGATAAATGTAAAATAAAACAGACATCTATCATGTCTATTCTTGTAAGATATAAACAGATAACATAACATTAGTTACAAGATCATTCTATGTTACTTATTAAGTATTTGTAATGACTCTCTCTTCACATTCCATTTTGTCCAAACTTACACATGTACTTGTTTGTCTCACTAAGGCAATCTAGCGCCCTATCAGACACATGAACCAAAACTGTGTCTGAAAGGTCGACCTTTAATGGGACCTCGTACACTGTTTTTACAGTGATTCAATCAGAGCATCAAATTCTGGTCTAGCGTGTCATGTTTGTCATGGAGTTTGTGTGATCTAGGGTGTCATTGTGTCATGGAGTTATTAGGATCTAGCGTGACATGTTTATCATGGAGTTATTAAGGTCTAGCGTGTCATGATTGTCACATAGTTATTGTGGTCAAGCGTGCATGAGTTATAGTGGTGACTAGTCATCACAGGTAAGTGGTCAATTTTCAGTTTCATTGTTGAATATGTATCGCCCTTTTTTCGTTAGCCATGATTCAGTCGGATTTGTGTTTTGTTATTGTTCCATTGCTATTTTCTTACATGTTTCTCTTTATTTTTAAATTTTAAATTTCCTTCACTTCGAATATCGATTTTTTTAATATCAAGTGAAAATGACAAAAAAATAGTCGTTAACTCCCTCTTTCTTTCCATACCATGTTCATATGTATCCCTATCTTTTAAAATAAGATTCTCGTATTTACCCCTTCCAGCCTTTTTCTATCTATAGTGTATTTAATTTCGATTATACAAATAATGTAAACCGTTACTTTAATACGATTATTATTGAAAATCAAAGAGAGATTTTGTACAATAGGGTCACTGCATGTATATTTGTGTATATGAGTTAATTGCACAAGCAAACACATCAGTGTTAACAACTTTTTTGTAAAGCAACTCTTGTACAAATATGTTTGTCCTGATGTCGATTCTAGTTTGAAGCTTTATATGTACCAGTGTAATATGATATATCCATACACGCTAACGTTTTGTTACCTTTTGTATGAATATGTTGTTGCTATACAAAAACACGTCATACTGATCAATATCATTTGGATATTTAATAATTGACTATAGAAAATCTACCCGGTGGAGGTCTCCTCAATTACATTATGCTTCAAAGTTTTAAATCAAAACATATTTTTAAGATTGAGATAGATAATCCTTTACAATAAAAACAATATTTAAGTCATTGGCTTTGTTTCGGTGATCGTGATAGTTACAAAGATTTGTGAGACGTTTAAAACCTGTTTAGAAGAAGAATACAACTGTTGGGATCACTGAAGATCATTTGTAAGAATATAAGGTAAAAACTATATCCGTGTAACACTAAACATTTTTAAAGGAAGGCTTTTTATGGTCTTTTTAATTTATTATTTTTTAAAATAACATCAAGTATTTACATTTTAAAACATTCTAAAAACCTTCCCAATACTTAAAATTATTCTAAAATTAGGTTCTCAACTCTCATAGGCAACGTGGCCTTAGATAGACTAAGCTATTAGTCATCACGCTCTTTCTTGTTTTTGTTTTTGTCTTTAAAATATTCAGATATGAAAGTTCCTCGTAAATGTTAACCCCCAAAAAGAGCAGTTTGGAGGAATGAAACTTGTAAAGTCTTGTTTTCATTTTTAAATCAAAAATCATTTCAGAACATTCTTATTTGATATGTATTAATTAAAACTCTAGATCTCAAGTGCATATACTTATCCGTACTATCATATAAGTAAACGGCTCATGAATTAGAGTATATACAAATACTCATAAGAAATAAAGTTCTATTACTCGGAAAACGTTTGGTAAAAACAACAGTCAATAAAGAACAAAGTATGTTGTTAAGGATGTAAACCTCTGAGGAGCCAAACATTTCTAGAATTAAAACTGATTTTTGGGTTTATAAGACTGTAACAAAATAATTGGTGAAGAAAAAATCATATGGTGGTGCATTTCTTTTTTTGCTACAGACCTTTGAAAATGCCCAATTCTGTTGATTTTCCAATTTTTCATCGATTGTTACCTATTTTTGGGCTATTATCGTGAAAAAAATCACAGTTCCACAATTAAACTTTTTTTCTTACTTTCTATAAAGATGAATTGGACCAATCTGAATACATTTTATTTAAACAAAACTATAGGTAGGTGTTAATATAAGAAAGTTTTATCATATTTTGACGTTTTTTTGTGTAAAATTTACCATGCTGTCAATTTTGTATTTTTGTGATTTTTGTCATTTTTAAGAACAAAATGCATATTATTTCAACTTTTTTATTATAAATGATTGAAAAAATACATATCTAAGAAATTTGAAAAGACCGAAATGATATGGGATGTACATGATTCTTGTAAAATCATTTTTTGTATCCCTAACCCAATTTCTCAAATTTTTGGCTAAAAATACTGACTTGATTGGTCGTAAATAAAGGCAACAGTAGTATACCGCTGTTCAAAACTCATAAATCCATGAACAAAAAACAAAATCGGGGTAACAAACTAAAACCGAGGGAAACGCATTAAATATAAGAGGAGAACAACGACATAACACTAAAACATTTTTTTCACAGAGTTATATTTTTAAAATTCATTGATATTTACACTTGTATCACATGTTTTGGAAATAATTCAAGAACGAGATTTCAACGAGACTGAACGAGACTGAAAAGTCAGAAGAATACATCCTTAAGTAAACCCAACACGGATTGCAATGTTATCTTCATTCAACTCCACAACGAATCAAACAGTACACTTAAGTAGTATAATCAAATGCAATGTCAATACTGTTGATTGGTTATACCATATACTTTTGCTAAACGTCGTATCTTTCATCTTAGCTTCTAATAAGTAAGTACGTCCAACTCATAATTCTCTCCCTTTTCTCTAACTCCATGAAACCAGCTTAAATATGTGTATTTGTGAAAAAAGTACACATAAAAATGTGCATCTGATACCCATTTATCCGTTATCTGCCTTGACGTAGTTTAAATTCTATAATTTAAAAAAACCGATATTTGTTACAATTCTTACAGGCCTTGAATATATATTCCAATACATTTAACATGTTTAAATTCTTTAAATCGTATATACCAGTACATATCAATGTTATAATTAAGTTCTGTCGGTTTTAACTATCGCGTTAATCTTATAAACTTGGTTTTGAGATAACATCGATAAACAATGCCGAAAACGAATAGTACTTAATTCAATTAAAATAACCATGCTAATCGAAAGCAATACTGTTGTAGATGCAGTTACTGATATATATCATGTTTATGATGAGGTTACTAATATTACATTTTCTGCACCAATAAACAGTGCAAGCATGTCCTCTTTTTATTCAAATAATTGAATCATCACAAAAAAACTCATAGTTTTCACATCTCAGACTTCCTCAAACAAAACTATTTGACTGTATCGACCAAAAATTACCACATCTATATCTATAAACATGTAGCCTTATAGCATATCGGTAAATTCTTTTTTTTTTTTTTTTATTAGAACACAAATATAACTACTTATGTGTGTAATTTTTGTGATTTTACTTTTTCGCATACATTTAGAGTACCAGGATGTCTTCCTCTTGTTAAATATATTCGCACGTAACAAAATTTCAGTAGTTTTCATACTTAAGGCTGACTAGTACAACACAATTATTTGACTGTATAAACCAAATCGACAATATTTATAAAGCGCCCAAAACAAATCTGAAATATTTTGTATCTCAGATTAGATTATAAAATACAAATAACAGCAATAGTGGAAACACAATGACTATATAATTGTGTCCGCATCAATTAAAAAAGGAAATAAAGATACCAGAGGGACAGTTAACAATGGTCAAACTCACAAAAGAAAAATAATAGTTCAGAAGACACAACATAGAGAACTAAAGACTACGTAACACGAATCATATTTAAAAAATGGGGATGAACTCACGTGCTGCGCAAGGTTAAGCAGATCCTGCTCCACGTGTGGCACCCGTTGTGTTGCTTATGTCATTACAAATCCGATAAATAGTCTAATTAGGTAAGTCACATTAAGATTGCAAGCATGTCCTCTTTTTATTCAAAATAATGTCTTGCAACAAAATGTTAGTAGTTTTGATACCTCGGTCTGACTCCTATAATACAATAATTTGACTTCATCAACCAAAACCGACCATATTTTTACTTTATTATGTAAATCTATAAAAAAAAAGAATAATAATTCAGTGTCTTTATGTCATGATGCATTACATATTACAAATGACAGCAATATTGGCACACATTGACTACAGAATGTTGTCAGCATCAATTTCATGCGATGTTTCTTTTTTGTGAATTTAAGATTATATCTTAACTCAATTCTGATAAGTGCAATGAATTGGGTTCTACGATTTTGATTTCGTGACATTATGCTTTAAATGTTTTATTCAACAGAACTCAAAAATATTGACAAGTATGAATTATATATAGCTAGCTTAATGTTCTTACTCCTCGTTGTGTCAGACAAGCTGGTTTATGTGTCATGTATTTCATTCAGAATATATCAGGAATAAATTGATTCGTTTAATAATCATGTTATTATTTAAGAGTCTTCTTATTATTTACAGGGGCCCACTGACTGCCTAAGAGGTGGCTTGCTCCCGTCAAAGAATGAACCTTTTGATTCTTTAAAGTAACAAGGTTTCTGCCTTTGTTGTAATCATTCAGTTGTAAATTCTATTTTTGATGAAAAAAGAATGCTATAATAAAGAATTTACACAATGAACTGATACTTTTTTATCTCTATTTTTTTTTCCAGCAGTTGAAGTATTTTTCTTGTAAACCTACAAGGTTTCATCTATAAGTTACAAATCATGTAATAAAATTTTACTGTTCGGTGGTGTTGAAATAAGTGGGGGTTATTTAAATAAAATGACTTAAAGAAGTAATTTTTTTAAAGAAAATAGAGATATGCTACCTCAAAAAGTCGATTTTTTATCACTATCCCAAAGTTAGTACAAGGTCATCACACAGCTTTTATTTCTGTAAAATATCTATTAATTGTTTTAAAGAACAAAAGAAGTCCTTCCTGTCTCGTCTTGACGGATTAAAAAGTAAGACATGGGTATTCTGTTTCTGGTGGCGACTGTGGCAGGCTAAACACTGCTTTTGTCTATAGTAAAGTCTTGTTTATGATAAACTACTATTGGTAGGTCACTGATATTTGGTATGCTGTTGTATAGCACTGACACGTCTCATTAACACGTGATTTATTTGGTCCAGCTCCCTCAGTCATGATCTATTGACTATGAAACTTGGTTAAATGTGCTTACATGTATTAGTTTGTGATTCGGTCAATTATATTTGGTATGCAGTTGCATAATTATTGACTTAATTCATTTCCATTAAGATTATTAGGACCTGTCTATTTAATCATGGACTATTGACTTTGAAACTTTTGCTTACTAGTAAACATTTATTAGTTTGTGATTAGGTTATTTTAAGATTAACCACTAATGTTGATCATATTAAGTCTTACTTTTACATAGTTTACAAGGTTTGTGTTTAGAATTTGTTTAAAGGGAACGACTTATAATATTTCAGTGGTATTTGGTATGCAATTGTATTAACATTGGTACATCTTATTTCCATGGAGATTGTTAAGCCATGCACTTTCAGTCATTGTTCATTGACTTTAACTAGTATCATAACTTACAGATTAAAGTATTACTATTTTAATTTCATCATTTGCATAACCAAAATAACAAGTAAACAAAACATTTATCTGTGATAAGTTATTGACTCTGCTCTTGTATAATTACTCGAGAACCAAGTTGGCTATTTCCTTATTTAATTAGCTTACCTAGTCTAGACATGCTATAGGACCAAGTTATCTATTCACTTGATTATTAAGCTCTTCTAGCCTAGCCATTATAAAGGATCAAGTAAGCTATTCACTTGATTGTTTAGTTCAATTGGCCTAGAAATGTTGAAGGATCAAGAGAGCGTTTTATTTGATTGTTTAGCTGACCTGGTCTAGATATGCTCGAGGATCAAGTGGGCGTTTTACTTGATTGTGTAGCTCACCTGGTCTAGATATGCTAGAGGATCAAGTAGGCGTTTTACCTGATTGTGTAGCTCACCTGGCCTAGACATGCTACTGGATCAAGTGGGCATTTTATTTGATTATGTAGCTCACCTGGCCTAGACATGATAAAGGATCAAGAGAGCGTTTCACTTCATTGTTTAGCTGACCTGACTTTGACATGCTAGAGGATCAAGTGGGCGTTTTACTTGATTGTGTAGCTCACCTGGTCTAGATATAGCAGAAGATCAAGTGGGTGTTTTACTTGATTGTGTAGCTCACCTGGCCTAGACATGCTAGAGAGGAGAGCCAAGATGCCTTTTCTGCTTATATATGTGTTAATTATTTGTTTAATTTAATTGATTGCTGGCTAATTGACATATTGTTTGGAAAACTGTCAGTTGTCGAAGTCTATATGTTGTTTCTAGATATCTTAGTTATTTGTGTCATCGAGTTGCTGTCTTATTGACAAATACCCACATCTTCTTGTATACATAAAACAACAACTCTTAGTTAAAAAAACTCATTATAAACATTATAAAAGTCACAAATGTTTTTAGTTAATTTATCTTATATCATGCTAATCTGGAATTTTTATTTGAATATATAGAAAACATGGACATTGTTACCCAAATTTACAAAGCCATGTGTGCAGTTTGTCCAGTCAGTATACGAGAGACACAACATTGAGAGAGACTGTTGAGAATGGCTGAAGCTGGTGACGATGTGGTCCAAACAGTAGATGAGGCCGACAAGGATCCATATCTTAATAGTCGGACAGATTTAACGTCAATGTCTAGTTCTGACACAGGTATTTATTGATGTTATATATTTTCTTTACAAATACATAAAGAGTTAGTTAAAGTCGATACAAAAATTTCAAATTTCAACCTGAGGAAATCTAAAACAATCTTTTAAGTCTTTCCCTCTAAAAATATTAGTTCATTTCACACCAACAATGTTCAGTATGTCCTTAGAATATCTTGCTTGTAAATTATACTTAAATTCCTAAACAACCCAACAAAATGAAAAATAAAAATATAAAAATATCAGGATAAAATAAATTTCTTGATAATGATTATAGAAATGATCAAAAGAGAATAAAAAATACTCAAAAAGTCAACATCATATTTGCAGAAGCGCTTATTCGTCATAGCTCGTTTCAGTAATCTGTCATCTATGATATATTCCCTTATACTTGAAATTAATCTTGTCCTTCGACAACATTGACAGGATTCGAACCAACGTTGGCCATTTAGGTGGTATGGGTGTCTTTCGCCATCTTGGATTGTAAAAAACAGAGAACCTAAGGTCCAGATTGTCTATCAAATTAGCAAAATTGGATGCAGAAATGCAGATATGTAATGTCAATTTTCATTTAAAAGAACAAATTTATAAGAATATAACTTATGAATATTAATATTTATACCAGTGTAGATTATATTTTTTGTTTTAATGTTTTGAACTGGCATTTTCAGAGGAGGTAACTCTAAAACACTGCATTGTATGAAGTAATCTACATGGGATTTTCCTATTTTGTATTTTAGACGGAAAACACGTACGGTGACCCTATTTTCTCTTCTTTTTTTTCTTATGATATTCTCAAAGCATTGTCTAAGAGCTATCGTTTTTTAATTTATTTAACAATTCTATCATTTGGTTTAGTTTCTAATCACAAAATGGTGTTTTTTTCATGTATAATCTATACAAAATGTATCATTTTGTCATAACCTGTAGATTGCGAAAATGCAAGGTGACCTAACGTTTTTAGTATATTTTTGAACATCCATCAATAAATACTACGTTTTTTGCAAAGTATGAAAAAGTTCTATCATTTTTATGTTAGACTCCCATACCACCATAAGTTGCTACACCATCCTTTTATAAAATGATGCCACTTGCTACTTAACATGTCAGCTGAAATCAGAGTTATTGCCCTTCAATGAACACTCTTATCCTCTTTATGCCACTGTCCTTGAAGAAGCGGTATTAAGCTTTACACTTGTCCGTCTGTACATCTAAAGTCCCAAAGTTTCTCACTTTAAATTGTCTCAACTAAATGTTTTGAAACCTTTACTCAATTCTTATTACCACAAAACACGAATCAAGTACAAATTCGGGTAGCTCTCTTCATTTATGTCCACTTTAACTTTATGTGATAGTAAGTTCGTGCAAGTGGGGGCATCTTACTGTATGTTTCCAATGTACATATTTCCAATTTATTTTTAATTTGCGGTCGCAACTATAATAGAGCGACATTTTGCGTCCCAACAATTATTTGGTAACTGAGATCGACAAATAGTCAATATTGCTATTAAAGAGGTAAAAAAGACACCAGAGGCAGAGTCAAACTCATAAATCGAAAATAAACTGACAACGCCATGGCTACTGGGCGACGTCGGAGCCAGTTTCCTGTTAGATATTCGTAAGTTCATGCAATTTAGGTTTTGCTACAGGGTGATATAAATGTCATGTATTGTCCTTGAATGACCTTTTCGGAGTTGCAGGACGGAGTGAGACACTCATGGAAGGCCAATGTCGTTAAAGCCCGTGTACTTTCTCAGTTTCCGATAAAACCTATACAAGATATAAACTATGAACAGTAAAAAAATTTCTTTTGAGCTTGATATATTTTTTATATTATTTATTGCTACTACAATTTTTGATTGTTATGTTATTTTTTTCGGCAAATGATGTATTGATCAAGAAATTAATTTGAATATATATTTGCTTGATTTGCTACAAAATAATAAGAAACGGTGTAGAACTAAATAATAAGTATGAGTATTTATTATTTTTATAGCAGAATTTGAAGGGAAAATTACACATGTGGGGTCAACTGAGGCTCAACCGTAAGTTGTTTTACTATACCAGTGATTTAGTATGTTGGTTATCAACTGAACATTCAAAACGATTAAAGTAGTAAAAACCTTCTGTAGTGACAGATCACACAGTTAGTTTTCTATTTGATGAACTTGTTTATAGCAGTATTGAATGAGAATGAGAAGTGAAAAATTATGCTAAAAATTAAAGATAGTTTCTAAGTTCTCCAAACACTGCATAACAATCAGAATATTAAAATTTCGCAGAGTTCACAAAGTTGCACGATTAAATAATCTAAACTAGTCCTAACAAAATTTAAGAGGACAAACGTTAATTTTCCAAAATGTTGATTGACATGAACATGTATTACAGTAAGAGATTTCAGAGACATACAGTTGAACATTTATGTTTTTTTTTTTATCTTTGTTGGGAGGGATTATCCTGTATTTAGGGTGTTACTTATAAAAATAAGGATATGTGGTAAGCAAAAAATATGCAATCGTGTAGCCTTCAAAATATTTTGTCGACAGCTATAAATGACAAACATTAAATTTTCAACCAATTCACTGAGAAAAACAGACTGTCTAATGTATTACAAAACAATTTATGAAAACCAAATATGACAGAGACGAACCAACGACAACCACTCAACTACAGGCACATACAAAATGTGGCAATGTTGAACATGTTTGTTAGCATTCATACCTTCCCTAACCTGGGACAGTGGTGTAACAACAAAACAAACGTATTGTTATGCGTTTACTTTCTTATATTGGATTGGAGGTATAGAAGGAGGGTTGAGATCTTATAAGCATGTTTAACCCCGCTGCATTTTTGCACCTGTCCCAAGTCAAGGGCCTCTGACCTTTGTTAGTCTTGTATTAATTTAATTTTAATTTCTTGTGTACAATTTGGATTTTAGTATGGGGTTCATTATCACTGAACTAGTATATATTTGTTGAGGGGCCAGCTGGAGGACGCCTACGGGTGCGGGAATTTCTCGCTACATTGAAGACCAGTTGGTGACCCTCTGCTGTGGTTTTTTCTATGGTCGGGTTGTTGTCTCTTTGACACATTCCCCATTTCCATTCTCAAGTTTATCAGAATAAACTATAGAAGTTCATACCTTCCCTAACCTGAGACAGTGGTGTAACAACACAACATCAGAATAAACTATAAAAATTAGTTGTATATATATTTATGCGTCTCTTACCCCTGAGAAATCTTTCGACTTGTATAATAATGTACCGTATTTAGCTTTTGCTCCATGATTTATATGCGGCAGGAATATTTTTCAATGCAGTGTCACAATCCAACACATTATTGTCCATCATTTCAGCATTGGATATATTTCAGGGTGTTTATTCTTTTAATTGATCACATTTCTATTTGAGTGGAAAAATAATTCGTATATTTTTTTTTGAGTAAAACAATAATTCACATAGGTTTTTCTAGAAGAACAAAAATTCAAATAGTTTTCGTCTCGCCTTGATGGTTTCAAAACGCAAGACTAAGGTTTGCAGTTTCTGTGGAGTCCTTGTTGGCAGCATCGTCAACAATTTGTAAATTGTGTTAATGGCAGTGTAAGGGAAGCACACATACCATTACAATAAAGGTTATCTGGCCCTGTCCTCTCTGTCATTGACTATAAATTTTAAAACCTCTCTTAAGGTCACATGAAACTTGAATAATTGTCTTCCCTTACACTAATACGATGTTAGAACTTAAGCCACCGGAAAATGCAAGTGCAAGGAAAAAAGTGATGGCAGAATTTTAATCAAACGTGCACTAGAAGTTATAAGAAATTCTAAATATGCTGAGCCGGACTCAACTAGTTTTACCAGGTGACTGTATCGCAATCTCGGCAAATATATTAAAACACAACTTGTTTTGAAAATTGTAATTATAGTATTCCACCAGAAAGGTTTACATGGTAGTCAGTAGATTGGTAAACTGAAAGAAATAAAAATACAATATTTTACAATGTGTACGAATAAAATGTGAATGTTAAATACAAGATTATTAATCGAGTCAAAAACGAAAGTAGAATTTACAGTCAATTTCTCGGAAATAGATAACTTACAGTTCGTATGTATTTATAAATCACTTATCCAAAAATATCGGAGTTAAACAGATTAATTTATCACAGTTTATGAATGAATCAAACGTACTTGACAGTGGTATGTCTAGATTTCCTCAGAAAGTAGAAATGTCGTCCATTTTCCATGTGTTGAAAAGTTGATGCGGACGGTGTCGCAGAAATTAAAAGGTAGTCTATAAATGCGGTGATTTAAGAAATCGGTCCAGTTCAATTTGTTCCGGATAAATATGAAAACATGTAATAAACATTAAATGTGGAACAGAATACTAAACGATAAGACTGCATGCAACGAATTATTTAACAACTGTTTTAAAGGAAAACAGCTAAGTTAATCAATGGGAAGGCATGTCAAATATCTCAATCTTGGTCAATTCACTTAATTGTTATCTGCTCGGTTTTTAAACTATAATTTGATAAATATAGATATGTGCATACAGAACTTTTTTCAGTTTATATACAAAAATTAGTTTAGTAATTTCAATAATTGAAAAATCAAAATTACAGGAAATAAACTCATCATAGATACCAGGACTAAATTTTGTATATACGCCAGACGCGCGTTTCGTCTACAAAAGACTCATCAGTGACGCTCGAACCCAAAAAGGTTAGAAAGGCCAAATAAAGTACGAAGTTGACGTTGAAGGCCAAATAAAGTACGAAACTCGTTTTATATGACTAAAGTTAAGACTAATGTTCTGCCCACTATGTCATGGTCTATTGAAGTTGAAACTTTAGACTAATTTGCATGTTAACAGTAAGTCTTTAATTCAATTCAGAGGGATCGTCATCTGATATTTATATTAACAGAATACCAACAGAAGAAGACCACCTTTTACAAGCAGCCTTTAATATCCTTTATACTGTACCGAGGGCTATTGAACACTTCATCGACAGAGAATATAAAGGTGGTTTTATCAAAGCTATCCGTGATCATAAAGATAAACTAAAGGCCAAACTCAGAACAGAGGAATGGAATTTACTCACCAAACTAACAGGTACGTTATCAATCTAACAGAGACACAGTTGTCATTAAGTGCAGAAAAAGAAAGAATAAGTGAAGTTAACTGACATTTGTCAACTGTATATATTTTTTTTTTTTTTTAAGATTTCAGATACATTTATTGAAAATCACTTGAATATAATTTACCTTGTATAACCAAGGGAAGTATACACAAGGGGCCTGTGTTTAAAATGAATAATCGTCCAGGGATAAACTTTAGACTCTATTACAAAAAATCTATTTTATATTTGTTGCATACATAAATTTAACATTCATTTTAACTACACAGACATTGTTTGCGTATAAAATATTTATAACATTCTATCGTAAATAAAATACATCAAAAGTCCACAAAAGACACACTACAATCTACACAATAATTAACCTTTACTTAGAATTGACATTTAATTCTTTGTACTTTTAACACCTTCATTACATTGTAATGTGTCTGTCAGTGATTATATAGGTAAAATGCTATATACGTAAATGCGTGTATTTCATATTTCTATTGTTGAATGTATAATGTTCTAAAAAGGAAAGGAAAGTTTTATTTCAGCTCCAATTCTTTTTTTATAAGACAATGATTTATCGATAGATTCAATTAAACTGCCCAGTTCCCGTTTTGCATATGATATCAATTGATATGTATTTAATGTAATAATCATTTTTTGGAGGTTCGGGATCAACGTGGACGTTTTTATTCTGTCCTTGATCAATTTTGGAATAGCTAATTTTAGCCTTGTCCATTCCGAAATCCAGTTTCTTTTATCTAAAAGGATATTGTATATAAAGTTGTCGCTTTTGATATTTTTCGTTTCTTCATCCCAAATATCTTTTATTGTATGAATTTTTTTTTCGAAGTAATCGAAAACAATAGATTTTTTGTTGTTTTAAATGTTTATGTTTCCAAAAAGTTGTTGGTTTAGGTATTTTGGAAAGTTTTCCATTTGTAACCTCGTAAATCCAAAAACTTTGTTATAAAATTATTTTGGCAACTGTGTTCCAGTTTTCAGTTTTAGATTATAAAATCTTTTGCATACTTTTGATTTGTTTTGATTTAATGAACAAATCTATGTTGATCAAACCAATCACCCCTTTCTCTACTAGTTAGCAACACACGTCCCTTTTAATTGAATTTACTTTTCCCTCCCATATAAAATTCCACATGACATTGTCTATTTCTTTTTATATTTTTCAAGTATACCTTGCATTTCGATTTCGAACCCTATTTTAGATATAATCAATGATTATAATATTTAGATCCTGCCCTTCAATGGTAGGTCACGAGATTTCCAAACCTCAATACATGCCTTTTAAAATCTTCTTTATTTTTTCTAACCCTATAGCTTCTATATCAACATTGTATCCATAAAATTGAGAATGGAAATGGGGAATATGTCAAAGAGACAACAACCCGACCAAATAAAAAACAACAGCAGAGGGTCACCAACAGGTCTTCAATGTAGCGAGAAATTCCCGCACCCGGAGGCGTCCTTCAGCTGGCCCCTAAACAAATATATACTAGTCCAGTGATAATGAACGCCATACTAATTTCCAAATTGTACACAAGAAACTAAAATTAAAATAATACAAGACTAACAAAGGCCAGAGGCTCCTGACTTGGGACAGGCGCAAAAATGCATGACTCCCAATGCTTTAATTTGTTCACTTGACCACCTATTTTTTTTTATATTTTGTTGTTTTATTTTTAAAAATATATCTCAACAGTCTTTTCATAATTTATCTTAGCTCCCGATGCTTTCTCTTATATTTCTAAAACCTTAAATGTTTCCTCGATTGATTCCTCTGTTCTTTTAAAAAAATGTGTATCGTCTGCAATTATGTTCATCTTCACCTCTGTCTTTTCATTTTCTTTGTTAGGGTTGAGTAAATGTATCCCTTGAATTTTTGGATACGCCATCGGCTCTACTTGTGAAATGTATAGCATCGGCGTTATTGGACAACTCTGACTGATTGATCTAGAAATTGGGACTTTTTTTGATTGAAAACCGTTAGTCATTAAACAAATTTTAGCATTTTTTAGTAACATGTAAACCCATTCCTGAAAAGTTTTCACAACTTGAAAAATTTCTTACCATGCATCTAACCATTCCCATTTAGCATTGTCAAAAGATTGTGTTTGGTCGAGAAAAAGGATGGATCCTTGTATTCCGTATCTATAAAATCGAAAATATCTTGTAGCATTCTATTAAAATCAAAAATATTTCTGCCCTTAAGGAGGTAGACCTAGGTTAAGGGAAATAACTCTTAAAATCATCAGTACGTTTGTGTCAGCCATTTTCATAAATACGGTCTAAGCTTCTAGGATACATAGATTATTTTCAATCTGTGTCAGGTAAATGCTTAAAATAAATTAATAAAACTTGACTATTACAAACGCATCACTGAATTAAAGAGTTATCTCCCTGGACCAAGGTCTACCCCCTTAACATAACCCTGTTTGATCTGTTTCTATAAATGATGGAAGAAAAGTTTCAAACGTTCAGCCAGAATCTTTGGAGCAAATCTTTAAGTGTTAAAAAATGTTAAAGGTCGCCAGTTTTTAATATCCTCCCTCTCTCCACTTTTATATCGTAAGCTTATCATTCTAAGTCTCTGTAATTTCACTATCACATACACGTTTTTTCCGCTTTAGATAGAGTTTTATTTACATTATATAGTAATTTTTCCCCAGCATTCTCTATTTTGACCATAGTTTTTCTTTTCCTCGTTTTTGTTCTAATCTAAAAAAATATTTTGTGGATTTTTCACACTTTTCATACCAATTTATTTTTGATCTTATGGATGCCGCATATTTAATTTGGGAGATTAGTCTTACGTCTTTTGTTACTGAACTAGAACATATTTTATTTACAACTTAACACATTTTATTCCTAACCAACGTTATGCCTACAAATGGTAAAATGAAATATACATGCTTAATTTTCAAAAATATCTATTTGGAGATTTTAAGCGAAAGACAACCTTATGCTCCTCTTGTATTGTCCAAAATGGAGCATAAGGTTGATTTATATTCTTATTTTAAATAGACATCATAGCGGACAAATGACGAAACGTGCGTCTGGCGTATACACTCTATTTAGTCCTGGTATCTATGATGAGTTTATTCATGTGGTCAATTTGTAGACTCCTATTATGATGTAAAACAGGACACTCTGGTGGGCAAAAATATCATTTATATCTTACTAGACTGTCATGGTTACAACATGTTTTGTTTCTTTTTCCAGTTCACCACAAATTGTACCATTTCTATGATCAGATAATACAAGACACCATTCTAGATAACGAGGTCCTTGATCTACTGATTTCTAGATGTATTCTAAGGAAAGAAGACAGAGCAGAAATAGAACACCACCCCAGACAATCTGACCGCAACAAATGTATTTTAGACCTTCTAATACAAAGACCAGAAGATGCCTACAATGATTTATTAGATGTTCTTATGGAGTCTTCTTCTTGTTCTAAAGACCTGATCGATTGTATGAAAAGCCAACAATTTTCCAATCTTAAAGTTGTCTCACAGTCTAAAGTTAAATCATGTAGTGAGTATCAAGTTTACATGTTGATTATTTGTATGAACCTAGTTTGTCTTGTAAATAAATGTCAATGCGACAGAACAAGTTTTATAGAGAATTAAACCTTTCCTTTTTTTCAACAAGCCGATGTACTAAATGAGAAATCTCAGATATGAAGGGTAATTATTTCTTGTTCAATGATATTTGGTTTTCGTACGAACGTATATTGATATAACTTGGTCTCCGTTCTCGTCCAAAGACATTTAATATCAGGGCAATAACTTGAGTATAAAAGAGGGACGAAATATACCAGATGGACAGTCATACTCATAGATCGAAAACAAATTGACAACGCCATGGCTAAATAAAAGACAAGTATAATTGTAATGATCACCCAGAGACATTTAGTTTCCATGAAATAACTTGAGTATGAAAGAGGGACGAAAGATACCAGAGGGAGAGTCAAACTCAAAGATCAAAGGCAAATTAACAACGCCATGGCTAAAAAAGAAGTATAAGTGTATAAATCTCTTTGATATTGTACCATCAGGTTCCATATCACAAATGAACGGTTAAGATTTATTTGTGGTAATTGTCCGAACTGTTTTGAAATTGGATATTAAATAAAATTAAAATGTATCTCTCTTCCAGATAATAACTTGTGGAAGTGTATTAATCTGTAAACAAAAGGAACATTTGGTTTGATTTTTTGGGGTTGATGCCCAAAATGTTTAGGAATAAGGGGCCAAACGCACAATGTGTTATCCTGGTTTTCAGACAATAGCCTATAGTATAAGTGAATAGATATCTTTGAAATTGTGATACAAATGTATTTGCCATTAAAACATAGGTTGCTTACCATCAAAACACATTGTATTCATGGCGATTTTTTGAAATTATTTTATTTTTGCCCGTTATATCAATGCGTCATTCCATGTAATTGGCAGCTAGCATATCCTAATCAGATAGAGATTGAAAACTGTTTCATGCCTGTACCAAGTCAGAAATATGACAGTTCTTGTCCATTCGTTTTTGATGTGTTTTGTCAATTGATTTTGCCCTCTGATTATGGACTTTCCGATTTGATTTTCCTCTGAGTTCAGTATTTTTGTGATTTTACTTTTTCATAACCATAACTGGTTTATTAATCAATTAATAGTCCACTACTAACACCTGATGACAAAAAGTGGGCCAATATTTATCAATACCTTTGATTTTTCGCTTAACTCATTGTGAAAGTTGTGGAAAGTCTTGAAAGCAGTAGGATATCCCAGGAAAAATCATCCAAAATTGATTCTGATATTGAAAGTGTATGTTCCTGTAGTCTGAAATTAAATTTAAAGTATATTCTATTAGTGTCATACGTTACAGTAAATTTGAATTGTCAGTGGATTTTGCATTATGTCACATTATTCTTAGATCAACAACAAAAATGAATTGACCAAGGATAAAGAATAAAGCAAAACAGAAGAGTGTTTATAAATTTTTACTTTCTAGGTGTCAGACCAACAATGTTTTCCCTCCAATGTAAAACAGATATGAAATAAGCTCTACTCTGACACATGATAGTGCTTTTAATGTCATCTTTAACGTTAGTTAACCAACAAATTTGCAGATAAAAATTCTTTTAATGAAAGAGAAAAATATACAAATGATAAATAGACTTTTTTGAGCTAAACTGTCTATGAGTTTGCATTAAAAATAGGGGATAAACGTGCTGCATTGTACACTCATTTAATATTGCGATAATGTTCTAATCTTTTGTGTAATTTGCTGAATTGTTGTTAATGTATGTACATTGTGGATTTTGGGTTCCATTTTTTTAAATGGTTCAAAAGTTATACAGTGTTTGATTTCATCAAAAATGAAATTATTGAGGTTCTTTGATATGCTGAGTGTGTTTAATTTTTCAATTATTGGCCCTGTTTTTAAACTATTCCACATTAAAGTCCAAAGGGTCGAAACTTAAACTTTGTCTGATGTCTACAACAATTGTATTCTTGAGGTTCTTAAAATTTGTGCTGAATCTATCTGTTTAAACTAAATTGATTAGTGTGATTGTAAATTGCACATGTGAGTATTGCTGTTATCATCTGACCTTGACCTCATGTTTCGGTCTTTTTTCCAAATATTAATAGCAATATGTCAGATATATTTGGTGTATGGAATTATTGTAAGGTGTAGACGTCTTTTTCATGATAGCCTGTTATATCATATCCCCTATTTCAGAGCAAAAGTCTCTTTCTTTAAATAGTCTAAGCTTTATTTGATATGACAGTAAATTGCTTCTCTTTTAATTAGTTACAGGATTCCATTCAGTCAGGTTACAAAAGAACTACTACCATCTGGTTCAGAATTTGTCTGATACAGAAAGTCTCATTGATTCATTAATAACAAAGGGAGTTTTAAATCCTGATGACCGTGAAGAAATAAATACCAGTGGAGTACAAGCCAAAATAAATAGAAAACTAATAGATTATATCAGAAGTGAAGAAGATTATCAGTTTTTCCTTGGGGCACTCAACGAAGACCCAATGAATGCAAAGCTGGTGTCTGACTTAGAATTATGTGATGTTAAACAAGATGACTTAAAATTACTTCAAGCAGGTCAAGTATTTGTTTTTTAACCAATGCTGAATTTTAACTTACCCATATAAGGTATGGTTGCTTTCGAAACAATTTTCACGACAAAGAACAAAGGATGTTACTATGCAATGCTATACGTGACTATACGGTCTTCATCAATCAAACACATGACGCATACCATATAATGAACTTAAAAAAGTCCCGGCATAATGAAATATGAAAAACGAAAAACTATTTGATGCAAAAACAATAAACGAAAAACAAAATTGACAGACAAACATACATACACAACTGCAAGCATAATATAGGTAAACTTATAAAATATTGAAAAAAAGAGTAATTTATTAAGATGTTGTTAGACATTTTTGAATAGAAGATGGTTTGGGGCTCATTGTGTACCATACAGCATTAATGAATAATGTCCTAACTTATCGAGATGATTTGGGGCTCTATGTGAAGTTTGTCGCATGTATGAATAACGTCATTTTCGTCTTGATGATTTGGTGCTCAATTTGTGCCATATCACATCAATGAATAATGTCCTTACGTATCTAGATGATCTGGGGCTGTATGTGTATAATGTCGCATCAATGAATAATGTCCGTATATGTCTTGATAATTTTGGGCTATATGTGTGCCATGGTACAACAATGAATAATATCCTTACTTATCTAGTTGATTTGGAGTTCTGTGTCAACCATATCGCATATATTAACAATGTCTTAACTTTCTGGGTGTTTCGGGGTTTTATGTGTGCTATGTTACTTTAATGACTAATGTCCTCACTTATCTAGATGATTTGGACACCATATGTACCATACCGCATGAATGAGTAATGTCTTTTCTTATTTGGATACTTTGGGTCTCTATGTGTACCATTTCACATCAATGAATTATGTCATTTTTTATCTAGATAAATCCGATCTCTATGTGTGGTGTGTCTCATCTATGAATAATGTCTTTACTTATCTAGATTAGTTGGGGCTCCATGTGTGTCATATCGCATTGGTATATAATGTCATTACTTATTCAAATGATGGGGCTCTGTGTGTGCCATGTCATATCAAATGAATAATGTTCTTACTTATGTTGATGATTTAGGGCTGTATTTGAACTTCTTCGCATCTATGAATAATGTCCTTTCTTATCTAGATGATTTGAAGCTCATTTTGTGCCATGTAACATCAAATATACTTACTTATCTTGATGATTAAGGGCTCTATATTTACCATGTCGAATTAAAGAATAATGTCCTTACTTTTTTAGATTGGTCGGATCTCAGTGTGTGCTATGTCGCATTAATATATAATGTCCTTACTTATCTATATGATTTGAAGCTCATTTTGTGCCATGTAACATCAAATATACTTACTTATCTTGATGATTAAGGGCTCTATATTTACCATGTCGAATTAAAGAATAATGTCCTTACTTTTTTAGATTGGTCGGATCTCAGTGTGTGCTATGTCGCATTAATATATAATGTCCTTACTTATCTATATGATTTGTGGGCTCTATGTGTGCCATGTCGCAAGAATGAATAATGTCCTTACTTATCTAGATGATTGTGGTCTCTATGTGTGCCATGTCGCAGGAATGAATAATGTCCTTACTTATCTAGACGATTTGGGGCATATATGTGCAATTTCAAATCAATGTATAATGTCCTCACTTATGTAGATGTTTTAGCTCTATGTGTGCCATGTCGCATGAATGAATAATGTCTTTACTTTTCAGATTATTTAGGCCCCGTGTGTGCCATGTCACATCAATGAATAATGTCCTTACTTATCTAGATGATTCGGGGCTCTATGTGTACCATCTCGCAAGAATGAATAATGTCCTTACCTATCTAGATGATTTGGGCCTCTATGTGTATAATGTTGCAAGAATGAATAATGTCCTTACTTATCTAGATGATTTGGGGCTCTATGTGTGCCATGTCGCACCAATGAATAATGTCCTCACTTATTTAGATGATTTAAGGCTTTATGTGTGCACTGTTACCTTAATGGGATTCGTGATGTTTATTCTTTAGTTTTCTATGTTGTGTCATGTGTACTCTTGTTTGTATGTTTGTCGTTTTCATTTTTAGCCATGGCGTTGTCAGTTTATTTTCGACTTATGAGGTCTGAGTGTCCCTCTGGTATCTTTCGTCCCTCTTTTTTCATGGATAAGCCCTCACTCGTCTAAATAATTAAGTACATTATGAATGCATTGTCCCAGCAATGATACTTTTCTTTCTTATCAAAATGATTTTTGGCTTGATGTGTGCACTGTCACATCAATGAGTAATGTCCTTACTAACCTAGATGAGTTGGGTCTCTGTGTGTGTCATGTCCCATTAGTGGCACTATAAATCTGTACAAAATCATTAAAACAGTTACCTTCTATGCCTATCAAGATATCTTGGGGCATAACATGGGTTTTCTTTTTCTGCTAAATGGTAGTGTAAACACATCACATATTTGAATAAGAAAAAACAGCGATATTCTTGTTTTATTGGTCAGCCTCCCGCAAAAAAAAGAAAGGCAACAGTAATTTATATCTTACAGGAGCCACAACCACACAGCTAACATACATACCAGGATTCCATACACTAGTTACATTAGTGTCTGTGGTTAAAGCTGTACAGATTTCAGACACAGAACCAGAGATCAACAATACTAGCTTACCAGCTGATTTATATAGACTACAGTCTTGGTATAAAAATATCATTAAAATGTCGTCGATGGATTCACAGCAGTATCAACATTTTTTTCGAACAGTAAATGAAGTAAGATATTTTTTGTAGTTTACACTACTGTGCAATTTTCCATCTGATTTAGCAATAAACTATTATTCTTCATAAAAAATCCCTCATTTGTCCAATGTAAACAAAATGGCTTTTATATGCCAATCTTGATTGAGCTTTGTCCATTTTTAGTTACTCATACCTGTCAACTGATCCATATTCTGTGAATTACATCCGTGAATGTCTCTTCCACACGAGACTTTTTGAATACCCTACGGAAATTCAATTAAACCGAATGTTCGACTAAGAAATGTCTACACCTATATTTCTGACCAGTAATGTTTCTTGGTTTAGAAGTAATTTTTGTATTAGAACTGCATCTCATAGAAATAGACCTTATACAAGTGCACATAAACATGTACATGTGTAAGACTTTTCATGTTTGAAACATTGTAGAAGATAAATTTATTCTTTGTTATCAATTAAAAGTTTAGTCTGATTTGTGAACAGGTATTGGAAAGAATCAGTGGAGAGAATGATCATGTTGTTAAAGAAACCACAATAAGCACTGTGATGCAAAACCATATTCAAAAGAAGCTTGACTGTTTGAAAGGTAACCTTAGTGTATTGAATATAAAATAGCTGAAGAAAATTAAGTATCTCTTCTAAGAAAGGCAAAATAAAATGGTACTATGAAGGGAGCATTCACAAAACACAAGACAACAAATAGAAGTCTTAGAACATTGTAGAAGCTACAGTCCCAATAAAATTAAAATTAATACAGGGGAAGATCTTTTTTCTTCATTTTTGCATTTGGCACTCTCTTTATTTCTGATGATTATTTCAAAATAAATAAGTATCAATTTGTCATTTGTTGAATAAAGAATAATTTGCAGGGACATATGACATGTGTCTGTTAGAAATACTCATTTTAAGTTTTACTTATTGAATATATAGTTTGTTTCCTGTTTTGGTGACAAAATCACATGACCTGAGTGATATATGTAGATGTCTGCTTTGTATATGACTTCAAATAAAGAATGAATGCATAAACGATAACTGTCCACACTGCTCTTATTTGTACAATTTTTGCCAATTACAAAACTTATGTCATAGGTTTAAATTAGTAATGTCTGGCATGAGTTCACAAATCTGTCGATCAATATTGTTTTAAAGAGTCACCTATATGCAACATTGCATTGTAAGCGCTCTCTTGTGTTCAATTCTAGCCAGATTTTTGTGAAACTAATATCATAGGTTGATATCAGTAATGTCTTTGATGAGTTCAAATATCAGTAACAATCAATCAGTGGTATGCCTCATCCATGGGCATTATGTTTTTTGGTCTGTGTGTCTATTCGTCCATTCGTCCCGTTTTAGTTTGTCAAGGTAGTTATTGATAAAGTTGAAGTCCTATCAATTTGAACTTAGTACACATGTTCCTGATGATATGATCTTTCTAATTTTATTGCAATTTTTTATTTTATTGAGTTTTGACCAAAATTGCACAATCCACAGAGCATAGAAAAGGATAGTGCGATTGAATCATCCGTGTACTATGGACACATTTTTGTTTAAAGAGTTATGTACCTTGGAAACATTAATTATATCGAAAATTGCATTGTTAGTGCTCTCATGTGTTTAATTCTTTTCAGAATTTTACGAAACTTATATTATAGGTTTATATCAGCAATGTCTTTGACAGTTTTGAAAGTAAGTGCTGATCGAATATTTTAAACAACTTATATGCCCCTTGAAAATATAGTTTTAATAGAATATAATAGAAATCACGTATCTGGTGTGGTAATTTAAAATCGCTAACAAAAACAGGTTCAATTCACCATTTTCTACATTTTAAAATGCCTGTACCAAGTCAGGAATATTACAGTTGTTGTTCATTCGTTTGATGTGTTTTGTCATTTGATTTTGCCCTCTCATCAGGGACTTTACGATTGAATTTTTCTCGGAGTTCAGTATTTTTGTGATTTTACTCTTTATGATACATTTTTTTTATGTAAAGATGTTAGTAGAAAACATATCTAATAGAAATGTTCTAGTGTAATACATAATGATTTAAACTATCTTTTCGGTTTTCAGAAAAGGAAGAAAATTCAGAACTTCAAGAGAAATTAAAGAAAATGGAAACTGAGCTGGGTAAAATAATTCCAAAGAATATTAGAGGTATATTATATGTTTACGTATTTTTACATTTTATAATTTGGCAACAACAGCAGACATGCTTTTCGCTTTGTATGTTTGATATCTAGTCAGATCAAAGGCATTCCAACCTTTAAATTTGTCAAATGTGGAAATAGATGAAACATATTTGGTATATTGGATCATTGCAGTCTGTATGGCTGACAGACAAAATTAAAACTAATCAAAGTTATCAATGTATCTGCAGGCATATACTTCAATATGCCATACACGCGTATCGTCTACAAACAAATGTAAGACTCATCAGTGACGCTCAGAATAAAATGGTTATAAAACCAAACAAGTACAAGTTGGAGAGCATTGAGGACTATAAATTCCAGGTAGTATATGCCTAGGATAAGAAAATCCTTATCATTTTGAAAAAATCATGCTTTTGTAAACGAAAAAATTTAGTAAAATGACAAATATTTGATATGCATGTAAACACCGAAGTGTATACTACTAGGCTCTGACATTGACATCATTTAAATAGATAATTTTAAATTTATGTGATACTTGTAGTCTTCACTCTTGTTCTAATATTCAGGCCAACATCATAGGGTTTATGAAGAACTAGTAATGTACAGGTACCCTCAGAAGCATACTCGTGCAAATACCCATTCACAGTCAGATATCAGTAGCCAATTAAACAACGTTTTCTAACAGTAACTTTACTATATCAGTATGTTCTTTATAACTTGCCATGTACAGTGGACACCAGCCATCATTGTCACATAGATCAACATTGGCATCCTTCTCTAACAGTAACATTGTCCCAAGTGTCATACATTGATGTATGACACTTGGGACGTGTTTTATTTGTGTTGTGTATTGATATTGACCTTTGACATAAGGGTCAAATAAGCTGATTTTTTAGGATGTATTCCTTTTTGGCTTTACATGTTAAGTACATGGTTTCAACACCTCAAACCAATGTGTCTCATACCATTAGAAATCATCTGTTACATTTAGTTGGCAGTTCAACTCAGGTCAAACATTTTTTTTTGAGAAAATTCAATACCATGAATTTACATAATATTACTTTGGATGATTTTACAATTACTTATGGTTTACCCGAACAATCATTTATTGTTTTGCTACTAAGTATATGTTTTGAGGGGATATTTTCAATTTAGATTTTACGAAAACAAGCTAATGAGGTATGGTAGTAAATTCAATTAGACACCTATGTTTATGAGGACAAGCAAGTAAAACAGGTCACCATCCACTCTTTAACAATGACGAAAATTTGAACGGTACAAAAGGTCCTGAGAGTCAAAATGTGAAATCACTTTCTACATAGACTCAATTCACTATTTTATGTTTTTTTGAAAATCGTATAAATAGTAACTTTCTTTAATGAGCAGTATATTTTTCAGAGCTAATGAAAAAACAAATAGAAGAATGGGAAGAGAAAGATAAGATGTTCGTGTCTACAAGAGCTAGTGATTGTGTCATGGAACGTTTACAGAACAGTAGTTGCCTGACTCTAACCGCCCCTTCAGGAGTAGGAAAAACATTTATTGCAAGACATGTAGCACTTCTTTTACAGAAAGAAGGATACAATATAATACCAGTGTGCATACCAACAGATATTAGAACTTATTATCAACATGGTAAACAGACAGTCTTCATTATAGATGATATTTGTGGAAATTTCACTGCAAATCAACAACAGATTGATAATTGGAAACAATTGTTACCTGTGATTAATACTATTATTGCAGACAAATGTTGTAAGATAATTGTATCGTGTAGGTTACAAGTGTATACAGATGACAAGTTTAATGTATTATCACCTTTTAAATCCTGTGAATGTAACTTAACATCAGATAAGTTAGGTCTTACGTTGATTGAGAAAACAAACATAGCAAAAACGTATATTGGTACAAGCATGACAGACATTGATGATTTATCTTTTAAATGTGATTTTTTCCCACTCTTATGTTCCTTATATCACGAAAAAGAAGATGTAGATGTCAAAGAGTATTTCAAAAATCCTTTTGGTGTCTATAGAAGTGAGCTAGACAGGTTAAGTGAGCATGGTGATGATGGAAACTATAAAACATGTAGTCTTGCTTTATGTGTTCTCTTTAATAATCAGCTAAATGAGAAATGGTTCCAGGGTAAAATGACAGATGAACAACGACAGATTATAAAAGACACATGTGAGGCTTGTGAGTTCAACATAATACCAAAGGCAAAACTTAAGAAAGCACTTGACACCCTAGATGGTACATTTATATGTAAACAGAATGGTATTTATAGAACTCTACATGATAAACTATTTGACTTCCTAGCTCATTACTTTGGCCAGAAAATGATTGAATGTTTGATAGAACATGGTGATAGTGGTTTAGTACATGAACGTTTTATTTGTCAGAAATCACCAGATGACAAGAAAAGTAACATAGACTTCATTATTAAAATACCAGATGATTATTTAGACGCATATTTAGAAAGGTTTATAAAGGACTGGTCAGCAGGAAAGGTAATAATTATATTCATAAACAACAATTTGACTGTAGCACCATTTAGACAACAGTTATTACAGCACTTAAAACAACTTGAAAAACCACAACAAGTAACATTGGCCAATACCCGGGATCTAAAGCTTCCGAAGGAGCACCGTGGATCAGGTTCTACTCCACTGATAGGGGCTTGTTACTATGGTTATACTGATATGGTACAGTGGTTGTTACATAATGATGTTGATGTAGATCAGTGTAGAGATGATGGGGTTACTGGACTGAAGGTGGCAAGTCAGAATGGACATACTGAAATAGTAAAGTTACTGTTAGAGAAGGATGCCAATGTTGATCTATGTAACAAGTATGGGTGGAGTCCTCTGAATACAGCAAGTAATGAAGGACATACTGAAATAGTAAAGTTACTGTTAGAGAAGGATGCCAATGTTGATCTATGTAACAATGATGGCTTCAGTCCTCTGAATACAGCAAGTGATGAAGGACATACTGAAATAGTAAAGTTACTGTTAGAGAAGGATGCCAATGTTGATCTATGTAACAAGGATGGCTGGAGTCCTCTGAATACAGCAAGTAATGAAGGACATACTGAAATAGTAAAGTTACTGTTAGAGAAGGATGTCAATGTTGATCTATGTAACAAGAATGGCTTTACACCACTGATCACGGCATGTACTAGTAACAACATCAGTATAGCACAGCTGTTAATGAAACATAAACCAAACGTTGATGCCCAGACCTATGATGGAAGTAGTGCTTTAATTTACAGTGCACTGATTGGAAACATAGAGATAACAAAGTTACTGTTAGAGAACAATGATGACTGTAATATATGTTGCTGTAGTAAACAGTCATTAATAGATACAATTAAAGACCATCCATCAAAAACATTAGAAGAAGAAAAACGGGGTTGTTTTGATTATCTAATGGAGAATGCATCACCACATGTAGCAGATTATGTCAGTAAGAAGTCAGTAGATTATGTCTATGATATAGAGGCTGGTTGTTCTCCGTTGCACTTGGCCTGTTTTATGGGTTGGATAGATACAGTCAATTGTCTTCTGGACCACAATGCCAACATTAATATGACAAAAGAAGATGGAACAACACCATTATGTTATGCATGTGAAGTAGGACATGAGGATATTGTACGTTTATTATTAGATAAAGGAGCAGATACACAGATATGTAGACTTGATGGGGAATCTCCTTTGAAGATTGCAACAGAAAATGGACATACATCTATAGTAATTATTGTAATAGAACACATGAAAAAGGAGGACAAACTTTCGTCTTAACTCCTGTTCTTTGTCAGTAGTTCCTTATCACATGATTTTTATTTTGTTGTTGATTGGTGTTTGTTTAATAAGTTTGATATCTAGTGCTATTAATTCCATTCCTTTCTCTCTATTGTTACTTGTTTAGCTAAGCGAAGTATCATATGATTATTTCGGAATGTTATTACAAGGAATAGAAGAAACATTCTGTTGATGTCAATGTAGTTCTAGTATCACTTAGTTTTTTTCAATTATTTCGTTGTTTCATAAAGTCACAATTCTTTCATCTGTGTCTTCAGACACACTCCATTGTATATAATCTACCCAAATATACTAGACTACCATTTTGACTTTACTGCTATTTTGTTTATTTTGTTCTCTTGAGCAACAGTTTACTGATTGTATAACATACTTTATATACTGTATACAAATATAAACTACCATTTAGATTGTATTGCTTTGCTGGTTGATATTTTCTCTTATGGAATATTTAACTGATTATATGGCATACTGTATATACGGTATACAACCATTTCGATTGTATTGCTATGTAAGTTAATGATTTCTTCTGTGTAACATCGATCTTGACTGATTGTATAGCTTATATTATATACTGTATAAACCTCGAGTCCTCCATTTTATTTGTATTCCTATGTTGATTTGTGTTTTCATTTGTGTAACATTTTACTGATTGTATAAATATTTCATATATTGTATACACATATAGACTTCATTTTTGATTCTGTTTATATGTTGAATCATAGTATTTTGTGTGTATGTACTATTTCATATGTTTTTGCCAACATGACAAACCCCTATATTTTCTTATTTTTGTTGTGATGTTGGGATACTGTCTGATACCAAGATATGAACTGAATCAGATAGAAATTGACCTAATGCAATTGCATGTATACATACATTATACATGTATAGACTTTGTCCTACCCATTTTGAAATTGATATCTTAAATAAACATTATACAGATTGGTTTACATATTTTTCATTCTTTTGTTACCTAACTTTGAGTTTATGTGAAACGTATAACTGACAATGATTTTTTCTTTTATATTACATCTTATGACGAGGTAGATGATATACAGGATTACCATGTTCAGTAATAACCTTGCACCAAAACATTGTAAATCAGGAATGGCATCTTAATGTGTGCACTGTTGTTTGAAATTTATTTTGTATCTCTCCTTAAAAAAAGTTATGAAAATAAAACAGTGTATGACCAACTTGCTATGTTTAAGTATGACTTATATTTGTTTCGTCATTCTTAAAACTATTGTAAAGTAAAAAATCTATAGAGAATGAATTTTTAGCATGACAGCTCCCTTTCTGAAAGAAGCCATTGTCCACATGTAGACGATGTAGACTGTGGATAACGGATAACATCTTAATTCCTTGCAAAATTATAAAATAATATCAAAATCAATCCACAAATCACTGCCAACCAACAACAGATCTATAACTGGAAACAAATGTGAATTCTTCCAGAAATGAAGCTGTTAATGAATTTTTCAAAAATCCATTTAAAGTCTATCAGAATGAATTAGATAATTTATGTTGGCATGGTGATGATGGAATCTTGAGAATATGTAGTTTTGCTTTATGCGTTGTCTTTAATAATCAGCTAGAAGAAAAATGGTTCAAGGGTAAATTGACAGATCAACAAAAACATATCATAGAAGACATATGTGATGCCTATGAAATCAACAGAATTACATCAAAGGCAAAATTAAAGAAAGCGCTTGACACTCTAGATAGTACATTTATATGTAAACAGAATGGCATTTATAAAACTATCATGATAAACTGTTTGACTTCCTTGCTCATTACTTTGGTCAAAAACTGATTGAATGATTAATAGATCATGCCGATAGTGGTTTAGTACACTAACGTTTTATCTGGCAGGAATCATCAGATGACAAGAACAGTAACGTAGACTTTATTATTAAAATACCAGATGATTATTTAGAATCATATCTAGAAAGGTTTATAAACGACTGGTCTGTTGGTAATCTGAGAAATGTATTCGATAACAACAACATGAAAGTTTCATCATTCAGAGAACAATTATTACAATATTTACTACAATTAGATGAATCACAACAAGTAACATTAGCCAGTACAAAGGATACAGTTATACCAAAGGATTGTTGTGTATCAGGTAATACTCCACTGGTACTTACTTGTTATGATGGTTATACTGATATGGTACAGTGGATGCTAAATAATAATGTGGATGTGGATCAATGTATAGATTATGGGGTTTCTGGACTGTCCATGGCAAGTCAGGAAGGACATACTGATATAGTAAAGTTACTGTTAAAGAAGAATCCTAATGTTGATTTATGTGACAAGGATGGCTGTAGTCCTCTGTATTGGGCAAGTCAGAATGGACATACTGATATAGTAAAGTTACTGTTAGAGAAGAATCCTAATGTTGATCTATGTAACAAGGATGGCTTCGGACTTTTATTCAGTTTGTGAGTTAATCGCCCCGGTTTACACATCAATAACCTCTAGAAAAAATGTGTTTAATCCTATAATAGTAGAGCTGATAATTAAACATCAACCAAACATAAATGCTCAGACCTATGATGGTGGTAACGCTTTAAATTTCAATGCACAGAAAGGAAATGTAGAAATAACACAGTTTCTGTTGGAGAACAATGCTGACTGCTGTATATGTGGCCATAGTAAACAAAAAATAACAGATACATTAAATAATGATCCATCCCAAACTTTAGATGAATATAAACAAGGATTATTTCATTGCTTTCTAAAGAAAGCATCGACACATGTGGCAGATTATATCAGTAAGAAGTCGACAGATTATGTGTTTGATATGGATGCTGGTTCTTCTCCATTACATATTTCCTGTTTTATGGGTAGGACAGATGTTGTCCGTTGTCTGCTAGACCACAATTTTAACGTAAACATGGCAAAAGAAGATGGAACTACACCAGTATTTTATGCATGTGAAGTAGGACATAATGATATTGTACAGTTATTGATACACAGATATGTAAACTTGATGGGAAATCTCCGTTAACCATTGCAACAGATAATGGACATACATCTTTAGTCATTTTGTTAACAGAACACATGAATGAGAAGGACAAACTTTCTTCTTAAATCTAGTCCTTTAGTCAGTGGTTCTTTATGACATCTGAACAAACATGCAAAGGATGTTGAAATGTTTACTTTTAAATTTCTTGTTTGGGGAAATCAAACTAAAAGTAGAGAACGGAAACGAAATGTGCAGCATTTGATTTCATTTGTAAAGAGACATAACTGAAGAACAGTAAAAGTGACACCCCCAAAATTCAAACTTCATCTGTATTTGTGGTTATAATCATTGTGTGTTATACCATTTGGTTGAGGCAAACTAAAGTTAGAGAATAGAAATCAAGTTTTCGACGTACAGACGTACAGACGGACAAATGTAACAAATTAAGCCCTCTCCGTTATCTATCCAGTGTTTGCAGGAAAGATGTGAAAAGAGTTACAAAATGTTTATGTGTTTGCAACAAATTTTGTTAATGATATAAACAAACTACCATTTTAATTTTATTGCTTTATTGGTTCTAGTTGGGTTTTTTGTGTAACATCTTTACTGATCGTATATGCCATACTTAAATACTGTATACAAATACAGACTACCATTTTGATTTTATTGCTATATTGATTATTTGTTTCTCTTGTGTAACATCTTTACTGATTATACATGCCATACTAAATACTGTATACAAATACAGACTACCATTTTGATTTTATTGCTATATTGATTATTTGTTTCTCTTGTGTAACATCTTTACTGATTATACATGCCATACTAAATACTGTATACAAATACAGACTACCATTTTGATTTTATTGCTATATTGATTATGTGTTTCTCTTGTGTAACATCTTTACTGATTATACATGCCATACTTAAATACTGTATACAAATACAGACTACCATTTTTTTTTTTTTGCTTTATTGATTATTTGTTTCTCTTGTGTAACATCTTTACTGATTATACATGCCATACTTAAATACTGTATACAAATACAGACTACCATTTTGATTTTATTGCTATATTGATTATTTGTTTCTCTTGTGTAACATCTTTACTGATTATACATGCCATACTAAATACTGTATACAAATACAGCCTACCATTTTGATTGTATTGCTATATTGATTATTTTTTTCTCTTGTGTAGCATCTTTACTGAGCGACAGTTCATGTTTTCCCTTGTGTAAAATATATACTGATTATACATGCCATACTTAAATACTGTATACAAATACAGACTACCATTTTGATTGTATTGCTATGTTGATTATTTTTTTCTCTTGTGTAGCATCTTTACTGAGCGACAGTTCATGTTTTCCATTGTGTAAAATATATACAGATTGTACATGCCATACTTAATATACTGTATGCAAATACAGACAACCATTTTGATTGTATTCCTATATTGGTTCATGTTTTCTCTTGTGTATCGTCTTTCTCACTTTACATGCCATATTTAATTTGTTATCAGTAAATTAGAAGCAAACACTAAATATAAGTAGTATGTTATATACATATACACATTCATGGATCTACAATCTGTCGATACCTGTAACTTTGCATTGCATAAGGTCATGTTTTTCTTTTGCTGTTTATGACGTCTTTACACTAAAGCCATTGAATGTTGGATGTGTACGGATTGATAGTTTAGTCTTAGATACATGTTTTTTTTTAGTTATTATTGGCTTTGAACTAGCTGTCAGATATCATATCTGATCCTAGTGTCTTTCTGTTGTCGGGATGTACAAGTACCCGGCCACATCCACTTGTATGTGTGTCCATCTGATGAGTTAAGCCTTTTAACTGATTTTTATAGTTCGTTCTTCTGTTGTACTCTTATACCACTCTCTCATGTTATGGGAGGGTTGGGATCCCACTAACATGTTTAACCCCGCCACATTATTTATATATGTGCCTTTCCCAAGTCAGGAGCCTGTAATTCAGTGGTTGTCGTTTGTTGTCGTTTGTTTATGTGTTACACATTTGTTTTTCGCTCATTTTTTTATATAAATAAGGCCGTTAGTTTTTTCGATTGAATTTTTTTACCTTGTCTTATCTTGGCCTGTTATAGCTAACAATGCGGTATGGGCTTTGCTCATTAATGAAGGCCGTACTGTGACCTATAGGTGTTAATTTATTTTGGTCTCTTGTGGACAGTTGTCTCATTGGTAATTATACCACATCTTCTTTTTCATATATACAAATAGAGACTACCATTTTAAATTTTATTGCGATATTGGTTAATGTTTTTTCATGTGTAACATCTTAACTCATTATGCATGTTATACTAAATAAACTGTATACAAATAGAGACTACCATTTTGATTTTATTACTATATTGGTTCATGTTTTTCTTGTGTAACATCTTCCTCATAATACACGCCATACTTAATATAGTTGTTTTGCTTTATAGATATTTTGATATGAGCGTCACTGATGAGTCTTTTGTAGACGAAACGCGCGTCTGGCGTAATACATTATAATCCTGGTACCTTTGATAACTGTTTACTAATTGTACATGCTACACTTAATATGATGAGTTACAAGATATACAAGATATAACAAGATGATTTATGAGTTTGACTGTTCCTCTGGTATCTCTCGTCCCTCTTTTTTAATATACTGTATACAAAAAGAAACTGCAATTTTGATTGTATTGCAATATTGGTTCATGTTTTCTCTTGTGCAACATCTTTACTCATAATACTTGCCATACTTAATATACTGTATACAGATAGAGACTACCATTTTTGATTTTATTGCTATATTGGTTTATGTTTTTCTTGTGTATCATCTTCCTCATTGTATATGCCATACTTAATATACTATACAATTGAGAACGGAAATGGGGAATGTGTCAAAGAGACAACAACCCGGTCATAGAAATAACAACAGCAGAAGATCACTAACAGGTCTTCAATGTAGCGAGAAATTTCCACACCCGGAGGCGTCCCTCAGCTGTCCCCTAAAAAAATATAGACTGTACCTCTGGTATCTTTCGTCCCTGTTTTTCAATATACTGTATACAAATAGAGACTACCGTTTGCTTTTTTATCGCTATAATTGGTTCATGTTTTTCATGTGATTCATCTTCCTCATTGTACTTGCCATACTTAATATACTGTATACAAATAGAGACCACCGTTTGTGATTTCATTGCTATATTGGTTCATGTTTTTCTTGTGTATCATTTTTCTCATAATACATGCCATACTTGACATACTCTATACAAATATATACTACCATTTTTGATTTAATTGTACAAATATTTTTTTTATCAGGAATGGCACGTCTTTATGAAATTAAAACAGTTAAAAAAAATAAAAGAGTTCGTGAATACATGGTTATGTTTAAATATGTCTAATATTTGTTTTGTCCTTTTTTATAATATAAAGTAAAGCATCTATAGAAAACGATTTTTTCATCATGACAGCTCTGACAGTTTTCAACGAACATCCTAAAAGAAGTAAATGTCCAACTCCATTTTAAATTATATCAAAATCAACCTACAAATTAAATAGTGGGATGAACGGTTTAATGTATCTGCATTGTTTCATTGTAATACAAAAATACATTTTGTTGATATATATGATATAATTATATTCATAATAAAAACATTTATTAATATTGAATGTGTTTTAATTACATGATATATTTGTTACAATGACAATTATTAATAGTGCTGTATCAATGTATCTTTGAATCACTGTCCATTCCACAAAACAATAGAATGGACATGACCCCTTGGAACGAAGACGATCACTATTGGTGGTGGATCAGTTGGTAAAAATCAAGGTTCAGTACCCATAGATAGACTGAAAATTTGAAAAGGATTTGTTTCAGGACAATATCTTTTAAGTCATTAATAACCTATGTGTGTGAGATTCTGTGCTTTAAAGTTATAGTTGTAATAATTTTTGGTTCAGAGATCCTGAAATGACAAATGTAAAACAATACATACAAGAAAGTTAATGGCGAAGTTAATGTACAAAAAATGAACGAAAAACAAATATGTAACACATCAAAAAACGACAACCACAGGCTCCTGACTAGGGTTTGACTCTCTTAATTTTACGGACTAAATAAAAACAACAGAAGTATACCGCTTTTCGAAATTCAGAATTCGATTGAGAAAAAAACTGAAGGACGCATCAAATATAAGCGAAAAACAATGACACAGCATAAACACAACAGAAACACACCATTAAAATGTAACACAGAAACGAACTATAATATAGCAATGGCCCTTTTCCCGACTTGGTACAGGACATTTTAAGAAAAAAATAGTGGGTTGAACTTGGTTTTGTGGCATGCCAAACCTCCCGCTTAAAACTGAATTTAGCTTAAAATGAGTTTCCAAGCTAATAATCAAACCACTTATTTATGGAAATATATTTACAAGGCATACGTTTTGAGAACACCAAATAGGCCTTGTAACATTCAGAACAGTAATTAAATTCCCATTTGATTGATTGTTTTTGTATCAAGTGCATTTATGTGTCAACAGAATCACCTTTGGTAGTCTCGTGATAATGTGCTTGTCGTAGAGTGTACGGGGTGGTGAGGTCGATCCCAAGCAGGTTTCAAGACTATGACATTGACATTAGCTTTATTTCTGCTAGAATGCCTCATTGAAAAGTTAATGCTCGGATTGAGAATACTGTGTTCATGTAAATAAGGGTGCATGTGTTCAATATATATGAAAATAAAACGATATATAATTTTCAATGAGACAACTCTACGCCAGAAACCAAATGATGCAGTTGTAAGCAACTAGTGGTCATCGTATGGCTTCAAAAATGAGCACTGAAAAGTAAAATCACAAAAATACTGAACTCCGGGGAAAATTCAAAATGGGAAGTACTTAATCAAAAGGCAAAATCAAAAGCCCAAACATATCAAACGAATGGATAACAACTGGCAAATTTCAGTCTTGGTACAGACATTTCCTATGTAGAAAATGGTAGATAAAACCTAATGTTAAAGCCAGCTAAAACTTTCACGTATATGACAGTTGAATCACATTCCAATATATTGATAATAATGTTTTAAAAACACATATTGTAATGTAAATTATAAAATGCCCCGACAAACATAACATACCAAGTTAGATCAATTAAAACGAGAAAATCAAAGGCGTAATTAATTTTCATAGCAATGAATGAAAAACAAATAAAAAAGCAACCAACGACATTGAATTGTGTCCTCCTGACGACACCTGACATGCACATTTATGATATGTGAGTTCATATGATCAACTGGAGAAACTGTCAACACTCTCCGTTAATGTGGTGAAAGTCAAATTGTATTAACATATCTTGGTAGTGATATCCGTGTAAATGTGCCACCGGACATTTAACACAAGTTCGTCACTATCTTCAATAAATACACTTATCCTTTCTTGTCTATTACAAAATCAATAATAATTACTTAAACAAGATGTTTCAAACTTGACATTTTGTAAGCTTTGGAAGACAATGTTATTAAGTGCAACACTGTGATTCAGAGAAATATATTTACTCCATATATATAGCAAAAAAGATCTGGTATGATTGCCAATGAGACAACGCTTCACGAGAGACAACATGACAGAGCAATTAACATTTGTGAAACGGTTATGCCATAACGGTCAACCAACTCGTGATGGTGTCCGTAAAATTAACGAAAAGATGATTTCAACTACACCATTTGGAACTCTTGGTTTAATAGCTTCCTTGTGAGCAGCAACCGTCTATCAGGAAAATCATGATAGGAAATGCAAGCACGGGAATATCGTATTAATTGGGAGATACACACCCCGTATGCAGGTGCTACTGGAATGTTGCTACTTAGAAATGGAAAGTTCACAATTGGAAAGCTGAAATCATCTCTTTTGTCGTAAAGTTTTGTTTACAATCAACCCTCATTGTCAATTTTTAGATGTAAGTCAAGATATGAGGCCGCCTTAACTGTATCTGTAGTATCCGTTATCTCTAGTTCGATGGGATAGATGCGTTCCACATAGTCACCAAATTTTGAATTATTTACACTAGTAGCACGATTTCAGTCTGAAACGGTCATTTTGGTCTGATCGTATCTTAATTGACTGGATTTACCGCTAGAGGAAAACGTCAAGATTTGTCAGATCGTTCAGTCTCCATTCGGATCGATAGTCTCATTAGGTAAATTAGTCCCGTTAAGGCATGTCAAGATATTTAAGACTGTATCTTCTAGCGAGCTGTTTAGATCCGTTAAGACCGTGTCAGACCAAAACAGACCATGGATACAAACTGACGTCAAGATGTTGTCAGACCGTGTCCAGTCGTGTTCAGATTTTAATAATTTGGACACAAAACGAGTGAAACTTTCCCATTATTTATCAGGGGTTGCTCCCCTTTCAAGAATAAAATAAAACTGAAAGAAGACGATTTTTTTTAACTGAAAGTCTACCACGTCCCCTTAATCATGTTATTTAAATAAAACAAATATTCAATTTAATTCTAACTTCTTCCTAATTAATTATTTAACACTGTTTTATAATTATATAAATAAAAAAAAGTAGCTCAAAGTCATACTGCTGCACAAATCGCCGCGAATTGACTAAAAAAAAATCAACAGATTGCCGAAATAATATTTGATTATTGAATATAAGCACCTGAACATTTGTATTTAATGGTTTACAAGTGATTGCAATACGTTTTATATGCAATTACAGACTGCCGTACGTGGTGAAGAATTTGTCATTCATTTTTACACCCTTATTTAATAATAACGGATGTCGGCCGTGAACGCTTGAAAACGTGATCTTAATATGTTAAATTAAATTTAAGATGTAACTATTTTTAAATATTGTAAATGAATGCATTATCATTTATCTTTTATGTTACCTATATAAATTGCATTTGAGTAAATTTGAGGCAGGGAAAAAATATATAGATATAACTCTGTCTTTTATCGTTTTCTGTTTATTGTCATGACATTGTCCGTTAACTTTATTTTTGCCAGACTCATGCGTTTGACTTTCCATCTTTATTTTTTAATGTGTCTATAATTCGAGAGCCTTTTGTAAAAAAAACTACATACCAGAAGCCTTCGTTAAAAAATAAAGTTTGAATATTATAGCAGAAAAAGGCTTATAAATTCATTCAAATTTATATTTGAAATAGGATAAATAATCAAGAAAATGTTTATAAATACGTCAGACACTGTACTTAAAGTACATTTAAAGACCAGGTTACATATATATTACATGCATACAGCATGATAAAGCTGGTTTAATTTGAATGACTATCCATTAGGGACATTTTTCGACGATAATTAATCAAATCTGACAAGTTTAATTAAAAACGGAAAATAATTCTTCGCCCGTAAACGATTTAACGTTACCGTACCCTCTTTATTTTTGTTGCATTCATGTCGCATGTGTGTCGGCAGTGTCAGCGCTTCTAATAGCTAACTTATTTTACATAAAATCGTTGACATGGTAGAAGGAAACTATAGTACAATATAAGCTGATCTGGAAATTGCAATTGGTGAGTAGTCTAAATGAATATTTTAATACATGTCTATCAGAATAATCATTGATCATGGATCATCACCCAAGAATTTGAAGGAAAAATGTTCACATTTGTTAAATTTGTGCATACAGGTATGAATCGACGTTCCAATACTCCACACTCTTGGATAGTAGCCTGTTCAAAGGCAAAGTAAGAATTTGGGCTTGTTAAAAAATTGTTCCTGTGATTGGACCCCCCCCCCCTTTTTTCATGTTTTTTGGAAGATCAATGCATGATTTAAAAAGTTACATATAAACTAGTATGGTTTAGACCTCCTTTTAAAAATGGCGGGATCCACCCCTGTTTATTGCCTAACATGCATTGACATGTGGGGTATTCACAATGGTATGGTTGTGCGGGATGGCCTATACAACAACAGTTACAAGACCTAAACCCCTGATCGAGTAATCCTATATATTGTATGTTAATGTATTGATAACTGTCACGTCCTAAATTTGCATGAAATATTTGTCACTTTTTTTTTATTAACCAACAAGTGTGGACACAGATGAGTGTGGATAGTATGTATGGATGTTTGACAGTGTCTTATGACAAAATGAGTTCTATGTTTTTTCTATATGGTGTTATTAACTATGTTGCACGATGACAACCAATCTGAGCATTATGAGTGTTATTTATTAAATTTTGTATGCCCCCACCTACAATAGTAGATAGGCATTATGTTTTCTGGTCTGTGGGTCCGTTCGTTCGTTTGTCCCGCTTTAGGTTAAAGTTTTTGGTCAAGGTAGTTTTTGATGAAGCTGAAGTCCAATCAACTCGAAACTTAGTACACATGTTCATTATGATATGATCTTTCTAATTTTAAAGCCAAATTAGACTTTTGACCCCAATTTCACGGTCCATTGAACATAGAAAATGGAAGTGGGAGTTTCAGGTTAAAGTTTTTGGTCAAAGTAGTTTTTGATCAAGCTGAATTCCAATCAACTTGAAACTTACTACACTTGTTGCATATGATATGATCTTTCTAATTTTAAAACTCATAACTGCTCCAAAAGTAATCTGATAGAATTTCAAGCATTTTAAGCCAATATTATCAACATCTACTAATGAGTCTTAATATGTCTACATATCTAAAAAGTCATAGTATTCAAAAGGTAATGCAAAATTATTCCTTTTCATTTTTTTTGTTATATGGATACACATTTGAGTGATACATGTACCAATACAATATATGTTGTGGTATGAAAGTGCAGTAATTAGCATTTACTGTAACTATGTTAATTCACACAAATTGAAAAATAAACAAATGAATGGACCAGATGCTCCGCAGAGCCCAGCTTTATACGACTGCAGAGGTCGAAGCCTGAACAGTTGGGGCTAGTATTGACACAACATTCAAGCTGGAAACAGCTCTGAGTTTGAATTGTGATTAAATAGATGACACAGCTTAGGTTTCTGACACAGAATGAATGTGGTCTAATGAACTTAAATATTTGTTTTGCTTTTGTGTTAGGAGCAATTCACTATGCTGCTGAATATTAATCCTTTCAAACAAAAATATCTAAAGAAATTTTCTTTTTAGAGAAACATTTAGAGGAGACAAACTTCAGTTAAGAGATCAGAAACTAAAAAAATGTATAATTTTTCCATTTGTAAAAGGGCATACCCTAGAAAGTGCTTGCAATCACTGAATGGTTATTAATGACTGCTTTAATTTATCAGTTGGTAATAAAGTGAATATTGCATTGTATATTGTATAATTGATTTAAGTTGACTGAACAAAGAAAGATAACTCCAATTTTCAAAGAAGATTTCATAAAGCATTGGTATTAGGTAATTCAAGAACCATTCTGGACAAACTCCAATTAAGGGTCTTGAATTTACAAAAATGTTTGTTTTTGGTCCGTAATTATTAGACTGTTTGTCCCATAACCCACACAATATATCCGAACCTTCTACTTATGGTATTAAACATTGTGGTACAATTTCAGAACAATTGAAATACTTATACACAACTTTTTAAACCGACACTAGATTAAAGCTTGTTTTGGGCACCTTTGTACCCCTTATTCCTAAACCTTAGGGACCATAACCCCCAAAATCAATCCCAAGCTTCCTTTTGTGGTTATAAACGTTGTGTTATAATTTTGTTGATTTCTGTTGACTTATGATAAAGTTATTATCCAGAAACCATCTTTCGGACAGGATACCAATTTACGACCCCAAATTTTTTGTGGTTGTATAAAAATGTTGAACATGTGCAATGAAGTATAGTTTTAGAAATCGATTAGGGAGCTACCATTTGATTTTTATGGGGGGGGGGCTAGGATGAAAAATTTTGTCCTGCCTTTTTTTTTAGTTGTAATCTCTGTCCTGCCTTTTTATTTTTCAGTCTATTCGGTCCTGCCTCTTTTTTTCTTAGCTTATCCTGAATTTTTTACAACAATTGTCATCCTGCCTTTTTTTTTTTGCCAAGTTACTCATCCTGCCTTTTTTTTTTACTCAAAATCCTGTCCTGCCTTTTTTTTCAAATTTCATCCTAGCTCCCCCCATAAAAATCAAATGGTAGCTCCCTTAGACTGGATAGGCCTTATAATTTTTTTCCCTCCTAATTGAAGGACCGTTTACACTCAGGGCCGAGTCATCAGCAGGCAATACAGATGTATTAAAACAACCTAGCATCATATTGCTAGTAGTGGGAGTAGCATTGTCCGGTAAATTTGTTCCCACTTTTTTTTATAAAATGTATGGTTCAAATCAAAATAGAATGCTTTTATCTCCTGAATACTTACATTGTATATAGAGATGATACTACTTTGACAAATCCTTGTCCATTAGAGTTGTCTGTCAAATCTTAATTTCACAAAGAATGAATTGCATAACAATGAACTGAGCTCAAAGCAAAGTACTTTAATAATACACTTAGACAAAGAGCTAAATCCAGTGATATACTTTGTACTACAGGTCCTTCATGACCATCCATCCACCCAAACCATATCTCAATAACATTCCATACTACATGATTGGATTCAGAAGTCCTGAAAAAGACATGACTTTTTTTATCTTGTTTTAAGTATATATGCACAGGTTAAACCTTTATTGTGGATATAATCATTCAGTATCTAGCAACTATCAATTTGCTTCATGCACATATTGATATAGGTTGATTGCTCCTCTGTTGGAAATTAGAACACACCTCCATCTAATTTTAGTCAACTGACGAAGAAAAATTCAAAACTATATAAAATGTTATCTAAGACTTGTCAGTGTCTATTTCCTTTGCCACTGAATAAGATTCCATATTTACAACCAATGAAAATCAAATATCCCTCTAATAGACTTAGCATTGAAATCGTTTTCTAAAATGGTAGTTATGTGGAACCTAGAACTAAAAAAATTGAAACAATATATCTTAAATATTTCAAATGCATGTACATTTAATAATTCTCCAAAATTCACTTTATTTTTCCTTTTTTGGTTTTCTGTTGGAGACTGTATATTGACCTCTATGTAGCCTTTTCAACTTATAAAAGGGGGGATACATTTCCATAGAATTAAACTTTTCTGAAAGAATTGATTCCATTTATTTTCAATAAACAATAAATATTGAAGTCTATAACAGGCATCTAGGAACAGGCTCAACATTATTTCTAAACATGTATTAATATATACCAAAATGTGGACAAACCTACATTAAATATTCTACTTCAACGACTTTAATTAGTGGAGTAGATCAAATTAAAAAGTCACAATGGTTAAAAACTCCAATGGCAGTCTTTCCTGCTAAAATCTTGATGTGTAGAATGTGATATACCATTTTTGGGTCTATATACTGTCCTTTAAATTTAGGTCATTTTGACACGGCAAAATATGAAAAAAAAATGTAAACTATGGTCTGGAAAGCACACAGTTTGTGATATTTTAAGGTATCTTTACTAAGAAAACCTGCAAATCTCAGTGGCAGATCCAGAACTTTTCAAAAAGGTGTGGGGGCTCTGATGGACCAGAGGGTTGCCCACTCCCATCAAGCTTCAATGATTTCTTACATATGTCATAAGCTAAATTTCCCCCACCCCCTTGGTCTGTCTATGCATCTGTTTATCGTTCTGCGAAATAGTACTAATACTAATTTTTCCCCTCCCTTACCTGGCCCTAGACAGTTGCTTACCTTTGTAAACATTTTATAATTATAGTCAGGTATATATTGATTGAGAGTAACTTACATAGTAGTTAATGGGACTCTTTTTCACACGGTTCTGTGAAATATAATACGGCAAATATATACCCGTACATACTATCCGCATAACACAGAAATCTGATAGATTTTCACTCCTCTGGGAAAAATCAACCTGTGAAATGAAATACCATGCCTGGAAAAAAATTACCGGGACAAATTATCCTCAGGATAAAATATCACAGAGGACGAAATAAACCGTTACATTACATGAGAAGCCGGTTTGGTTACAAATAATTATGTCACGTGAAGGCGCACTGACGTCACAATTTGCATTAATTTTGCAATACACTACAGTTCACTCATACAGAACCCATTATCATGCAAACATGCAACGTGAATGTGATTGGTTATCAAATAATACAGAATTTATGCACGTACAGTTAATATAGAAGAAATTAGTTCATCAAATGTGAGTTCGTGATCTTGTGGTTAAGACCGATGGCTACAGTGCTGAAAGTCCTGAGTTAGATTCTCACTTGGGGTGCTAAAAATATCAGTACATCAGAAGGGTAATTTTCACCCTCTCACACACATCTTTGTTAATGTTCCGGGATTGTTGAAAACTTGCATATTCATCAATATTTGACTTTGTGGTTTTAACAATCCAGACAGACAAATAGCAATAAGGTGTTTAGGAAAACATGACCTAAAACCTCCTTCATATATGACAAAAATACATGGGAACTCATATTGAATGGTCAAATGTGTTCAATATGAAAATTGAAATTAAGATGGTAAAATCAAATATTAGCCGTTACTGTAAATGGACTTAAAGTATGACTTTTCAGCAAATTTAAAGGGAAATGACACGGAAGGGGCCAAATAGTTTTCAAGGGGAGCAAATGCTATTTAAATTAGTATGCAGGTTTTAAATATAGAGGGAAGTTGAGTCATCTTTTTGGGTGAAGTTAAATACTCAGTCTGACTAGTGTGTGGTTCTCATTGGGTCTAAGCGTGACCAATATTGACAATTTTTCGCAAGCGTGAAACGTGAAAGTCAAATTATTGTGTCATGAAAACGGGAAATGAGGTCTGTCGTGAAAACGGGAAATGGGGTTCTGCAGGACCCCGGAAATGACAAAAAAATGAAAATTGCTCATGTACATAGTGTAAGCGGGATATGGGAATCTGACAAAACAGTAAGTGGGATCTGGGATCAGAACACCCCCCCCCCCCCCCCCCCCCCCAATGAGACCCCCTTATGTAGATTTACCTTCTAATTCTATATAAAAAAACACAACTAAGAACTACGTTTAATTCACTTTGACTACTGATATGCAAACCTAGAAATATTTCATAAAATAGTGATTGAAAGATTCATAACACTTTGAAAGGATAATTCAGACACGTGTTACGCGGGGAGCATGTTTTAAATTTGTTTACAAATAATAATGTCACGTGATCGCGCACTGACCTCAAGTTGCATCGCCCTTACAATTCACTAATACATGACCATTTTCATGCAAACATGCAACGTGAATGTGATTGGTTATCATATAATACAGAAATAATGCATGCACAGTTTAAGAAGAAATTAGTTCAATAAATCGATGCGATTTTCACTTTTGACACGAATAGGTCGGGTTGACATTACTGTCATCGGAGATAATATTGAGATAAATGGGATAAAACGGACCGTCAAAAAGGTCTAGAGGAGCACATCAGTAGAACCTTAACATTAATAAGTAATACTTACCAAAATTTCTCTAATTAAAGAACTATATAACTGAAATTTCACAAAGATAACGGTAAACATTTTGTTGATGGTGATGATGCTATTATCGATCCGTTGAATTCAGGGTCAACGGAATTTTTTGCGTTGCGTTTAAATCATTGAGGCCATCTATTTTTATTGCGGGTTCCACATATATAAATCGGAATTAAAGAAAAAATGGAATGTTGTTAGCAGAATCAAAACAGAAATGATGAACATTGCAACATTTTCAGCAAAATATAAATAGGATGGAGGATCTGTGTATTCACATTATTTGTAAAACTCTCCTTATTCATGTGAAGCGTGTGCTTTACATCGAGGCTTGCTATGCTTATCATTGACGCCACAGTACTTCAACCAATCAGACAATGTTTATTTTGGGCATTAGACTTTTTTTAACTCAGATTTTTGAATATTTTAATCGAAATTATAGAAAAATAGAATGTTGTTAGTACATATAAAATAGAAAATGATGAATACTTTTAGCTAAAGATAATTTGGATGGGGGTTCTGTGTATTCACATTATTTGCACAACTCTCCTTACTGATGCCATATTTTGGAATTTCCGTGACCTAAATGGTTCGCGAAAATTAATATTTTTATATATAGTATAGTAATAACCAACCAATCTTCACATGTTACGATGTAGTCCGAGACAAGCTTGTCTGGCAAAACAGCCGTTTGGACGTCAGAGTAATCTCAGACTAGTTACGACGATGATATACCTATTTATATAGCCACTGGTGGGTGATGTACAATAATTATAATTTGTCACATATGTGTTATGAATACCTTCAACATGTTCAAGGCTTGGGTTTATATATATGCAATAACCTCAAAATTGCCCGGGGCAAAAAAAAGAGTATATTGATATTGTGCCCTGACATGCCTGATTCCAAATGATGAGACGACATTGCGTCCTTAACAACAATTTTTAACACTTTTCATCTTTTGTGATAAGAAATTTAAGATTTTACCGGGTATGATTCATTATTTTGTTATAAATGATTTGTTATGCTCTAAATTTTGTAGAACTTAAATATATGTTATAACAAGAAAAAGAAATTATGTTGAAATTTTTATTTTTATCTTTTGTATATTAATTATTATTCACTGTCATGACTGTCATGACTAAATAAAAATTAGATCCCACGCATGCGCGGCATAGTTACTGTAAATAAGTGCCGGACACGTTATCATCAGTATGTTTATGGATTATAAAGAAGAAGAAGAATCTTATAAATACTATTTGCTTTGTCACCATGTCACGTTGGTAGTAATATTCAACAAATTCTATTTTAAAATAAAAAAGTATTATAAATTGATCACAACAAGTATAGTGCTATACAATGCTATAGCCTCTATTAGACAGTAACCCTTCAATGAAGTATACACCTAAGAAAACATTGATGTAGAAAGAGAGAACATTTTGTTTTAGAAATAGAACCTCAAAAAAGGGTTTTATTCTTCTTCTCATAAGGGACTTATCAATTAAATTGTATAAGTCATAAATTCATTTCTTTACATCATTAAACTTTGTTGTCAAGCAAATTATGATTGCTAGTTTTTCTTGTAGATAAATTATACAAGTTTATATATAATAAATACTTTATTCTTAATGTATGTTTTTTTTTTGTAGATAAGATATCACATTGGTTTGAGCATGATTCCCAGCCAGATTATGAAGCGGCATATATCATGTATATCAATGTATATATGGGAAATATATAGTGTCACTAAGTTACTCTCATATGGTACCTCATTTGTACCTGTAGCTATAAATTGTGAAATGGTGGATTCATTCATAATTTTGTGTTACTTATTGGTTTGGAAATAACGTTTATAGAGCTAACAGCATTATGTCATGATGTACAGTTGATGGGATGATCTGATTGGACAAAAAGAGAATTGTGAATTGAACAAATAGCAAACTTACAATTCATAGAAAAAATGTAGGAAATACAATGTACTACGTTACTTGGTGACAGAGCATACCTTTGATATATATATATATATATATATTTGAAATAAGTAATATTAACAATTTGAAATAAAGAGAATTTAAAGTTTTCTAGGAATATTAGTAGTGCATCATATCTTAATTCCATGATTATCTTGGATAGTTATATCATTAAGAATAGAAAATTGGAATAATGGAAATTTCTAGTTTCAGTGAATATCAATCATTGTCAATACTAAAGGTGCAGCATCATGATCATACATCATCTGATTCACCTTGGATAATTATTCATTTGAAATAAGAATTTGGATATAATAAGAGTTTCTATGCTGCCATTGCTATTGTTGGCTACATGTACCACCAGGGAGTGTTAAACCTCCTTTACTTTCCATGAGGGTCTGTCACGGTCCATCACTATTGGTTAGTGTCATATATATGCATGATGATGGAAGTTTTTACCAACCTAGACAAGCTTTAGTTTACAGCCCTGGCATGGTTGTTGGTTAGAGTCGAATGACAGCTTGCTGTATAGTTATAATAGTCTGAATGTATCTACATGTATTTTAATAATCTTCTAAATTACTGTTCATTCTGAAACTGGAATTTTATAATAGTAGTCAAACATATTAAACAATACATGTACTTCAAAGTATCATTTTATTTTGTCTCGCCTTACACAAAAGTCATGAAAGTTGGTTGTATACAAGAAATTTGTATTACAGTCTTGGGGTGATCATGTAAGCTATTTTATAGAGCTTTACATTTTAAAAGCTAAAAGAGCTGGATGTTTCTTGTCTTGTATTCAGATGCTAGTAGGTAATTAATATGTTATGATGTTTCAGTTTGCCATTATATGTACATTGCACCTGACCCCATTTTCATGGTTCAATGACTGCATGTAAAATATACTGTTACTTAATCAATGAAATGCTCTTTTATACTGTATATTTTATATATGTAATTGGATACATTTTATTGTATATGAGTATCTTGAAAGATCTACTTGTCTATCAGGTTGGGTTGACCTGACCTTGACCTTCATGGATAATTTAAGTGATTAAGGTTATTTCAGTTTGATACAATGTTAACATTGTTAGGTTTGTTTCTCAGTTTATACTTCCTAATCATGCTAATAAAATTGACACTGGAAATGGGGAATGTGCCAAAAAAGACAACAACCCAACTTCAGAGCAGACAATAGCCGAAGGTCATCAATGTTTCTCATAAGCTATAAGCTACATTGTACATGTATAGGATCACTACTTTTGGCATAATTATGGAATAAATGTAAGTTGTACATGTTTGACATTTTCATTGATTTTTGAATGGCTTATTTCATCTGACAATGACACCATTTTCATGGTTTTTATGTTTAGTCTTTTTCTCTGTTTCTATGGTTACTATAAACGTTTAACCATAAATTTGGGGTATGGAAGAACTGTGAAATTCAAAAATTCATGAAATTCATGAAATTATCTGTCCTATATCTGTCTGGCATGGTTATTTTGACTGGACTTCATTTTAATGGATTATTGATAATGTAAAGTTTATGTGATACTTATAGACTAGTAAAATCTTCTTATTTCAGAATTTCAATAAAAAGATCATGAATAAGTCCACATTTAAAAGAATGTCTGTTTCCCATCCCAGGTGGCTTATTTTTTACCTGGGTGTGGGGAGGGGAAACAAACAATTTTTATTTTGGCCTAAGGAGATATGGTGAGACGACTATCAACCATTTAAACCATGTAGACCAAGTGATTTACTTGTTAGTCACTATATAATAGGTCACTGCACACCCTTCAACAATGACCAAAAACTAAAACTTTATAATGAGCACCCTATAAAAGGTTCAGCCTGTAATGAGGCATCTGACACAGTTAATGTAAAATATTCAGACGAAAACCCAACAGTGATGACAATTTGATTTATTATACCATACCCTCCCCCTCCCTTGAAGTTAAATGTCTAATCCCTTGGTGTACTAATATGAATAGTATTTTACTGGAAATGTTTCGGAAAATAGATATTGATGCTAACGTAAATATTTTATCCAATAAAAAGACAGGAAATAAGTCGGTGAACCAAAAAGTTCAAATCTAATTGAAAATTAAAGTGCCCATGAACTCACTGAACATGCACGAGTGATTCTATTCATAAAAAGTGTCCGTGTAACAATTAAGAAGAGAGTCTGTGTATCATCGAAAAAGATGTAACACCCCTTAATGTACAGTTTTTCTATAGCTCTGCAAGGGGGGGGGGGGGGGTCAAAGTCGTTCAAAGGTCACTGTACAGCCTTTAACAATGAGCAAAATCCATACAGCATTCTAGTACGGCATACGTTTTACCTCAGCGAACTCACTGTCTTGGTGATGTATCAATCATTTGCTTCAGGTCGATCCATTTCACATCTCGTCATGAATATGCGTGATATATTTGCCACTGGACATTAAAGGAGCAATCAATTTATCAGTTTCATTTAGTGATGCATGCTAATTATATATAGTTCTCAAATGATAATTGTCTAAAACTGTTTCCATTTTTGTGTATTTTATTTTTTAGCGTAAATTTTAGAATTTCTTTCCGAATCTTTCTCTTTGCATTTATTTGTTTGTAAACATTTAATAAAGTAGTCCATGTCAGGGGTTAGATTGTATACAGCCAATCTAGGACCAGGGCAGTAGAACAGAAAACCGTCTCCATTGTATACATACATATGCATTTATGTTGAAGCGTAAAACAACGACATGTAGTTGAGCTCGTTTTGGTGAAACAATTACTGTCAAATCTTTATATATATATATCTGGTAAAGTTGTCATAAAAGCAAAAACGGACGAAAAAGTTGGCAACAATTTATAATAAGACTTAACTTATTTTGGCCGTTTCGTTTCTTCTAAAGTGTTAAATTCAAGTTGACAACCATGCGACTGGCTTACTTGGAGATTCAGGTGACCTTTTTCGTTTTTTAGAAATTTCAATCAAAGTTCGTATATCCCTTCAACGATTTATTCAATTTTTTTTAACGTATAGATAGCGCGAAACTCTCACTACACCATGCATAGACTAATTTTTTTTCGACCAAATGCGGCTGCTTATTTATACAACCGAACAACCAAACGTCCGCACCCAATTTTAGCAAAGATATATTGTCGAACGGGAGATGTGAATATCGAGTAATATTTGTCGATGGACGGTTGTTGAGTTAATGCACGGTATTGTGATTTTTTTCACAATTGAATTTATAGAACCTTTTGTTAAGATTCATTGTCATATGTATCAAATCAAAATAGCTTTCTATTACCAGTTCCTTGGCGTTGCAACACCACTGCATGGTCATCCAATCAAAAAAGGAAAGTTATAATATTTCTTTTATTAATAATATAATCTTTTATTCGTAAGCAATACAACTTACAGAAAACAATTATTACAAATATTCAATTACATCAGTGAAACATATTTACATTTAAACAATTAGTCAAATAATCATATAAGTATAGGTATACCATTATAACAGTACAGCAGAATAGGATCAAATGGATTTTTGGCATTAATGAATGAATTTAATTTCGTACCTTCTCAGTCAGAAATAAAAACTTCCCTTTAATTGGTTAGTTCCTTTACATTATGAACAGATACTGGTGAGAACCCAACCACTTTAAAAGGGGGTCCCAACCGAGCATAAAAAAGGGGCGAGTTCCAACTGTATATATATGCCCCCTTTCAAATGCATTGATCGTCTAAAAAGTTTAAGATTCGACGGTTTTCTCCAACAATATGGTTTGATAAATTTCTTTCGAAGTTCATTATACTTTTCACATACTAAAATAAAATGATATTCATCTTCAATTACTTGTTTATCACACCATATTACAAAATCTCGGATATCTCTCAATATTATAAAATCGACAAGTTTCTATATTCAAACAGTGAACATACTGATTTATGCGGTATTTACAAATAAATGGTTTTATAAATATAATTTACAGCATGATCTAATACATCTATGCAACATACATTTAGGCGAGTCTTCAAAAAAATAGTTCATTTCACTATTAAGGCAGCAACCATTTGATTTTCTTGGGGGGGGGGGGGGATTTTTTTTCCAAACATTTTTTGGCGACAAATTTTTTTTCTTTCAATATTAGCATTACATATAGTGTCAGCTGAGGGTAAAACAAACATTTTTTTTCTCAGAGTCAAAAACAAATAATTTTTTTTCCAAAACTCGAAACAAACTTTTTTTCCCAAAAAAAAACATAGCCCCCCCCCTTTCCACCCCCAGAAAATCAAATGGTTGCTGCCTAAAGCTACTGTTTAATCTATCTTTGAATTCAATTAAAAACAAGTTCACATTTTTTTTAACCCTAATGTAACCGTATGTTAAAGCGTTGTCATCCGTATCAATAAATTGTTTATCAAAATTGAAGTGCATGAGTATTATTAACGTCTGGGATGAGTGTGAGATTTCTCTGTTGATGGGAATAAACAAAATTTAGCTGAATTTGTATTATTCAAATTAATGAAAAGGCAAGCTAGTGTGTGTTTAAAATGATATTGTTGGAATGGATTTATAACATTAAAAATGTGTGTAACCGATTTTAGGTTGACTTGGACTGCGAATTTGAAAATAATTTATTTGTGAAATCACATTCTTTAAGATGACATATTTTGTAAGTACGTTAACCTTTTATTCTAATTATAGTATCTTTGAAATGCATTTTATAGCTGACTATGCGGTATGTGCTTTGCTCATTGTTGACGGCCGTACGGTGACATATAGTTGTTAATGTCTGTGTAATTTTGGTCTCTTGTGGACAGTTGTCTCATTCGCAATCATACCACATCTTCTCTTGTATATTTATATAGCTGTTACTTACAACTGTCATGTGTACATGTTCCAGGCTCGTGCCGCTGAAAGAGGTCCCTTTTCAAGTTTGAAAATAGGTGAATAGGTCGGGAAAACTATCAGAAATATATATGATAAAAAAAACAGTAAAGTTCCCACTACTTTTTTGATAAACTTTCTTGCTATTCCCGAATGTGTTTTTGTGATTTATGCAATTTTATTCATGGACTAGCTAGCATAAAGAATTACATGTACTTTAAATGTATAAAATAAATTTTTTCTACAATGATATATAATTAGGAATGGAAATTAAAAGCCTAATTCAAAAACATAAAAAGGATTTTTTTATTTGTATCTTTAAATATCCTCGAAAATAACTGCGTTTGAAAGCTTCTTTTAATATAATTTACACGTATATCGAAATGTGTTCATACCAATTGTCCCGCTTAATACCGAACCCGCGTAACCTTAAAAATTAAGACATTACACAATCAAAACATTACAATTTTGTTTATTACAGATATATTTTATCATATCCACGGTTGAATGCACAATATCCCCACCAAGAGAACCGTCTACGGTTAGAGGTGGGACGACAGCCTAGATGTCGTGTGCAAAAATAATAATCACTTGGTACGGTTTCAGCTTGCGTATTGTAATTTTAAATAGTATAGATCGATTCGTGTTTTAAAATCAAACAAACGCTACTGCTTGCACTGATGATCAAAAATTACTTTTATATATATATATATATATATATAGATTGCCTAACAATGTAATTTTAACACACTATTTAATATGTAAATATAAGAATGTTTAAAATATTTACAAAATGATGAAAATAAACGCAATATTTCGCTAGACCAACTAGCTTTATCAAGCGTGCATCTATCCAGGTGAAATCTACATCCGATTTATATTTATATTTATATATATATAAACAATGTATTTGTTACATGTTATTGGTATTAAATTGTATATTTTGAAAATCATATTCCGTAATGTTATGCCCTGAATTCTATTCGATGTCTATAAAGCAAATAAAATCTATTTGTACTCGTAACAAGAAGGAGAAAAGATTGGGCTGCCTCTCTTCAATTTTGTCCAGTTACCAAAGTAAAATCAAAATTAAATTCTCCGACAATGCACATGTTGATATATTGTATATGTCATTCCAACACTTACACTTGTTCTTTTATTTGTGTGGCAAATTTAATGACCTTTTTAATTCAAAGCTTGGATTTGCATCCTTCATTCTCCAGTACGTTTGAATTTCTACATACATCCAGTCAGTAATTAAAGTTGTGTGTTAAACGTCAATACGAAAGCAAACAATCCATAGTAAAAAAAGATATTTAGAGGGCACATATGTATCTTTCGTCTGACAGCACGTATACACCACAGTTATCGTAAATTATATAAACATATAAAAAAAAATCGTTTTTTTTTGTTTTTTTTTAAGACAAAAAAGAGAAAAGAACTGATAAGTGCGGGTAATCCATGCGCCTTGCCTCCTTCATGTTTCGATATCTTAAAAATTAATTATTCTTTTATCTATTATAACACGTGAAAACTACACCGGTGAGTTCCATACATGTCATAAACTTACAGCTGGTCCTGAACATGCATGAAGTATTTGCCACTGGACTTTAAACAACAATCAATCACACTACAACTTATAGTATATATAGTTGTGAAATACAAAATGTATATTATAATGATACATTTAGATGAATAAATAGAATACAAATACCCACTACTTTATATAACTGACACAATTTAAAGGAATACTCTCTAAACTATATAGAGAAGCGAAACGTTTCTTTTGAATACTAAACAAACTTCCTAACAGTACATGTTTTTTTAATGGTTTTACATGCGGCGCTCAAATATTTTGCATGGTCTTTTGGTATGATATTGTAAGAACCTTTAACGTTTAATAGATTCACATTCGTTACTTTGCTCAATATAAAAAAAACATAAGCATTAATTTATATTAAAAACTGAAGGTCAGACATCACTAATACGTGTTCATTCATTCTTTATTAAAGTTTAGACCTTTTTATCAAGAATGATGATGAGAGTAATTGTAAAATATAACAGGCATGTACTTTCTTACGTTATGGATCATTGATTTTGTTACCTGTTGACCCGGTTGATTACTAGCACGTGCCATTGAACTCGACCGTTTTAACTAAAACAGATTTTATTTCAAATCAACGCCATATATATATATATATATACAAAGTATATACAAAGTACTATATACATATTATATGGATAAGAAAATAAATATTATAAGGATATATTGTTTGAATGAAAATTTTTATAAGGTGATATTTTAACACCGTCCCGACAGAGACTGAATGCAGTATATGATCAGGTTTCGGGATCCGGGAAGTCTTTTTTCGAATTTCCGAATGTCGGGAATATTTTTTTCCAACTTTAATAGAGTAACTCGCACGAAAAAAAAATAAACATACCAAAAAAGCAACAGCTTCAACGGTAAACTAGAACATATATCAACAGAAAACGAATTAAAGAAACTGTCATGCATAAAACAAAAATATGCATGACTGTGTTAATTTGCCTCCGCTGCATTTCTGTGGATTGTCTCATTGGCAATCATACCACATCTCCTTAACTTTTTTAGGTTACGTTTAGGATTTTCCGTTACTAATCTTCAAATACAAAAAAACATTTTTACCGGTGTTCACAACATTTCAAGGTTAAATTTATGGCATACATTCTGGTGTGTATACAATTAACGTACGTCCTTGCATTTAACTATCAATATATATTTATATAAACTAACATTTATTAAAAAATAAACAACATATATATATAGAAGAATAATTTATTAGTTTTTAACAAAACAAGAAAAGAAATAAAGAATTAACACAAGATTTAATCTTTTTTTTTTAATTAATCAAAATATACTTCAAATTCTAATAATAAAATACATATATACATGTATTAATCTAAAATGCATTATCGAGTAGAAGGGCGCAACTCGTGGTATCAAACCGGTATACTGAACGGATCAAAACAGGGTCTGAAAATTTTGAAAGTTCTTTTGTATCCATGGTCTGTTTTGGTCTGACACGGTCTTAACGGGTCTAAACAACCCGCTAGACGATTCAGTCTTTTCCGTCTTGACACGCCTTAACGAACTGATTTACCTGATGAGGCTATCGATCTGAACGGCGACTTAACTATCTGAAATATCTTGACGATTTTTTCTAGCGGTAAATCCAGTCAATCAAGATGTGATCAGACCAAAATGACCGTTTCAGACTGAAATCGTGCTACTAGTGTTAGTGAAAGAACATCATCTTATATAGCGGAAAGTAGAGTTAGAGGATATTGCTAACTTCTTATCTTTCTTCCTAATAAGTTCCTGCATGAAGTCAGCCTCATAATAATAAAGAAGCAAGTCGGCAAGTAGAGGAACACAGTTTGTTCTCATTGGAATGCCGACAGTCTGTGAAAAGACACGTCATCTAACGTAACAATTATGTTGTCAATCAAGAAATCAAGCATCTTGATGCTATCAGTTTCAGATATTTTTTGTTTGAATCAGAGTGATCCTTTACAAAGTAGGATTTATCCCTCCCTAAGACAAGATACATGTATCTGCTTTGGCCATTCTTTTTTATGAAGCAAAGCAATACCAACTCTTTCAATTTGTCTTTTAGTTGGGAATGTGGAATACTTTTGTAAAGAGTAGAGAGGTCAAATGTTTTAGTACTGTTACAAGATGAAAGAGAGTTACATTGAATGTACTCTAAAAGATCTTTGGAATTTTTAAGTATCCACAATTGATTCACGCCACCTCTAGAATAGGCAGTTTCACAATAACTGTGAAGCCCGTCTTTGATTGCTGATAAAATATATGTCAATAATTTAGAAAGAGGGTTCATGGAGCACTTGGAAGACCCAGCAATACACCGTTGTTTGTAAGGACACTTATGTAGTTTAGGTATCCAATACAGTGATGGAAGATCCAGTTCTTCATCTTTAGTTGAAATTCCAAAGGAACATAGAACAGACCTATGATTATCCAGAATTTCCTCTTTGGTAAGTGACGTGAGAGTATATTCCCCATTTCCATTCTCAATTTTATATGTTGAGTTTCCAAGTAAATTGTCAAAAGTACGATGTTGAAGAGCATTGAGGACCAAAATTCCTAAAAGTTTTGCCAAATAGAGCTAAGGTAATCTTTCCCTGATGTAGAAAAGCCTTAGTATTTAAAAAAAATCAAAATTTTGTAAACAGTTAATTTATAAATATAACCATAACAATGACAATTCATTAATTCATGAAGACAATAGACGTCTTTTCCAACCTATTTGTATTTTGCATTTACAAGACCCATGAGAGAGTGGAAACCGAGATATATTCACGTTTATATAAGACCAAAACATGTTGAACCATTTTGAATTAAATACTTGAATATAATTGGTTTCAATTTCTTTAAAATTTATTTGAATATACAGAAATATTGAATCTACAAATATGATGAAATAGTTTGTATACGCCCGACTTAGTCGGCACGTAATATGACAAGCTGTAGTCTGTCCGTTTGTGAAGATTAGAAAAAACACATCTATAGTCTAGTATCGTATAACTATGTAGATGTTAGGTAGTGACATCTTTCATTTTCAAGTTTTTTTGGTATTAAATAGAGAGACGAAAGATACAGAAAAGACATTTAAACTCAAAAGTCGAAAATAACCTGATCGCCATGGCTTAAGGAGAAAAGGGTGCACAAAACACAAAATAGAAAACTTAGTCGGGGTTCTTCTCCGTTTAAAGTTGTATCCCCTTTATGCCACTACTTTTTTTAATCGTGACAATGGACGCCATTGCATGAATGACACTATGTCAGTTAAGCTCTTAAAAATCGATAAATACACACATCGCCTTATTACATGACAGTTGTATGTCAACAGACAAATGCATCTACTAGCTGTTAAGCATCATTTACAGTACTTGAACTATGGATTTTATCAACATACAAAACAAAATGATAGATTGTCTTGGTGAAATCATGTGTCGGACAAACATCAACACGAGTAACACTGCATGGTGAAGTGTAGAGCAAATCATGAGGGATACATATAGACATCAATATCAGGAACTAGGTATAGTGGCATGCAGTTCTCATTATGACGGATATACTTCAAAACCAGTAACAGTGTATATTACGATGAAAATCTCCCCATGAGAAACAGACTCCAACACCAGTTACAATGTATGGTGACATGAAGAGCAAATCATGACGGACAGACTTCAATACCAGAAACGAATATGGTGTCATGGAAAGCAAATCATGACAAACAGACTTCAATGCCAGAAACGAATATGGTGTCATGGAAAGCAAACATGTAGAGATCTTATTATGATGCAGATACCTCGACAGGAGTAACAGTGCATGATGTCATGTAAAGCCCCTTTGACGGACATACTTAAACACGATTAACAATGTATGGTGCCATGTAGAGCTCATCATGGAAAACAGACCTCAGCACCAGTAACACTATATGGTGGCATGTAGAGCTCATCTTGACAGACAGATAACAACACGAGTAACAATGTATAGTGCCATGTGAATCTCATCATGACAGACAGACTTATACAACAGTTACACTGTATTGTCCAGTATATATCTCATCTTGCCACATAGACCTCGTCACGAATACACCCTATGCTTCCATAGATAGCTTATAATAAAAGGCAGACATCAACATGAGTTACACTGTACGGTGTCATGTAGAGCTCATCATTACGGACAGACTTCAACACGAGTTACATTGTAAAGGACTTTGTAAAAGTCGTTGTGACGGGCAGACAGCATAAATGAATTATTGATTACTTGTAGAAGACGATTGTTGACTAGTAAATGTAAATGAACAGCGAGACTGATATTGTTCCAAGTAATAGTAGTAGTTTTAATGTACTACAAATATTTGTGTTGCCTTGAACAAAAACGAGATGAGCCATACATATGATAATTGTATATTATGTTTATCAAACTCAGTTATATGTTCCCCTGTATTTTTATTTCCTTGCTTTTTTTTTATTTTGATATGTATTAACAGAAAACAACATGTTTTTTTTAAATTTTCCGTTTTTAATGTGTTCCATATCATTTCCGTTTTAGTTAATGTGGGAAGTATCAGTAGACATATTTTATAACCTAGAACTGTTTAAATACTTCAGAATGACGTAGTAGAAATATTTATATACTCATGCGCAAAACATTTAGGGAGAGACAAACTTCTCATTCATCTTTTATTTTGTAACAAGGACACATTATATAGTATTTCAGACGTGGGTAGTCATTGAATATTTCCTCATTGTTATGTACAAATCCATTTTTGATTCAGATGCCTTAAAGTACATGTAAGTAGTCTCATTTGGTTTTTTTTTCTTTTACTAAAAGTTATTTTTAATGTTCACAGTAGGTAGACTTATAGTATCTTACTGGAAACATTTTTTTTTTATAATGTAAGAATGCTTTCTCGAGTGATTATGATATATACAATTGAGAATGGAAAAATGTAAACAAACATACATCAATTCTTGTATATTGCAAAAAGAGAATATAACCTTATATACAAGATCATAATTTGTTACTTATTAAGTAATTGTAATAACTCCATCTTCACATCCAATTTTGACCGAACTTAGACATGTACTTGTCTGTCTCACTGAGCCAAACGGACGCACTGTTAGACACATTAACCAACATGTGTTTGAATAGTCGACCTGTAATGGGACCTTATAAAAAGTGTATACAGTAATAACATTAACGGTACCAGTTTTCTTCCACCAGATTCGCATTTCGACAATACATGTCTCTTCAGTGATGCTCGTTGCCAAAATATTTGAAATCCAAAGCTTATATAAAAGATGAAGAGCTTTAACCTAAAAGGTCCAAAAAGTAACGCCACATCCGTGAAAGGAATCAGAGCTTTGCATGAGGGAGATACATTCCTTAATCTATAATAATGTCTAACATTTTGAAACAACAGAGCATCAGATTGTGGTCTAGCGTGTCATGTTTGTCATGGACTTCTTGTGGTCTACCAGGTCATGTTTGTCATGAAGTTAGTGTGGTGATTGGTCATCACAGCTTACTGTTCAATTGTGAGTGTTGAATATTGTTCGACTTTATCATGTTTATTTCGTTTGGCATAATTCGGGTCTTGTCTTGCTATTGTTCTATTGGTATATTTTTACAATTTGCTCTTTTTTTTTAATCTGTATTTATATCAAGAAAAAACGGCGAAAATTAGTCATGAACTCCCTGTTTTTCTGCAGACCATGCTCACATTTATCCCTCTTTTAAAATGTACCCCTTCAGTCCTTTTTTATCTATAATGTATTTAATTTCGAAAACACAAATAGTTTTAACAGTTACTTTGATATGATATTTTTGTCCAGAAGTCGATTCTAGTATGAAGCTGTACAATGTCTATGCACTAGTGTAATATGATATATCCTTACATGCTAATTGTTTGTTACTTTTTGTATGAATATGTAGTATCTATACAATAACACGGCTTACTGATACATATCATTTATATACTTAATAATAAACTATAGAAAATCTACCCTGTTTGTACACTTAATAATATACTATAGAAAATCTACCCAGTGGTTGTTTCCTCGATAACATTATGCCTTTTAAAGTTTTATATCAAAACACATTTTGCAGATTGAGATAGATAATTGACAATAGAAATAATCTTTAAATCGTTTGTCTTTGTTTCGGTGAGTATCATATTTACAAAGATTTGTGGGACGTTAAACTGTTTAGATCAATAATAACACATTAGATAATTTGTAAGATTAAAATGTCAAAACTATTACCGTGTAGCATAATACATTTTGAAAGGCGGCTTTTGTGTGTCTTTTTAATTTATTCATTCCTAACTAAAACTTCAAGTATTCAAATTTCAAATATTCTTACAACCTTATTTAAATTTATTTTGTAAATTTATAAAATACACATGTATTCTGAATTTAAGTTCTCAGCACTTAAGGTGTTCGCGGGAATATTACGATATTTTATATCAATCTTTTTTTTTTAAACAAATGATTTCGCTATATTTTTCTATAAATGAACTTTAATCATTCTTAATAGGAAAAAAATGGGGTCAACGTTCATTTAAACTTACTATCTAAATCGAAAGAAGCATACATTTTTGTATAGTTCCATACACAGATTACTTGACGTAGTTTTTATTAATCCAGTCTTTATATCTGTCGATACCTGTAACTTGGCATTGTACAAGGTCATGTTTTTGTCTGGCTGTTTATGACTTCTTTACACTATATCCATTGGATGTTGGATGTGTACGGATTGATAGTTAGTTTTAGATGCATGATTTTTTTATTGGTTGTTAATGGCTTTGAACTAGCTGTCAGATATTAACTGCCAGTACTCTCAGGTCTGTTCATTGTGTCTTTTTGTGTCGGGATGTATAAGTACCCGGCCACGTCCACTTGTCTTTTTGTCCATTTGATGAGTTAAACCTTTTTTAACTGATTTTTATAGTTTGTTATTATGTTGTACTGTTATACCTCTGTCCCAGGTTAGGGGGAGGGTTTTGATCCCGCTTACATGTTTAACCCCGCCACATTATTAATGTATGTGCCTGTCCCAAAAAAGGAGCATGTAATTCAGTGGTTTTCGTTTGTTTTTCGTTCATTTTTTTTTTATATAAATAAGGCCGTTAGTTTTCTAGTTTGAATTGTTTTACAATGTCTTATCGGGGCCTTTTATAGCTGACTATGCGGTATGGGTTTTGCTCATTGTTAAAGGCCGTACGGTGACCTATAGTTGTTAATGTCTGTGTCATTTTGGTCTAGCTGAGAACACCATTTTTAAACAAATCTCAAAACAATACAGATAACCTGGTGCCACCTTTATTAAACGAGTTTGCATACTCAAATTACCTGAGACCACCTTTGTTAATCTAGTTTTTATATACGGATTACCTGAGGTCAGCTTCATTCTTACCAATCTACATTCACAACAGACTAGCTAAGAACACCATTATTAAAGGGGAAGGAAACCCACTTGTAATTGTGTTAAGAATCTATTTTATATTTGTATAGTAATAAAGCGTCTTATCTCTTTGAAATTATGTCAGAAACCTGTAAAAATGATATTAATATTTTACCCATTTTAAATTTCCCGTCGACATGGCAGATATCATTTTGTTTTTATTAGTGACGTCACCCCGTCTATTTGGATTCCAACGTTCGATTACGTAATACAATCAGAGCAAAACAAAAACATTCACCGATTAATCATGGATAGAGAAGATAAAATGGGCTTGGTTCCGTATAATTTTGAACCAGAATATTCTGTCGAGGAAATGAACACTAATTCCGTAGCCGAGCCAACATCACAGCAGGCATTCCCGACTTTTGAAGAATGGTGTGACTGTGGAAATTGCTAGCAAATGCCGTCCCCAGAGGAATGTGCATGTTGCAGACATGCAGAGTTTGTTTATCCAAATTTAGAGGACCATCAGTGCATTACGCAGATTGAGAGTTTTGACAATCTTATTTTAAACCCCGATGTATTGGCACTGTCATTTATACAGATGATGATGTTTAAGAGGCAACGTGGTCGTGCACCTGACCAGCTAAACTCAAGGTAATTTCTTTAAATATGTGAAAAAATGGGAGAAGGAACCATTGGAACTTTATCGTAGGTGATTTTTTTAACTACCAGAAAATGCCGTTTTGCCGTTTTATATAATATTATCTGATATCATTGTCGTTCTTTCGGTGTGGAAAAAAGAGTGTGTTGGGGGGGGGGGGGGGAGAGAAAATAAGCGTTATAACAATCTTGGAACATTGGACATTTTTCACAAAGAAAAAGTTTTTCTTCTTAGCCTTTTTGATACTTGCAGAATATTTTACACAGAGCATAATATATTGAAGCATGCTGAAGGGATTAATATTTGACAAATTTATATTTTCAAAAATATAATCTACATGTATAAAATTAATTTGAAAAAAATGAGAGGCCGATATTTATATCAATGAGACACTAACCAGAAACCTGCAACTATAAACAAAAAAACCAACATGCTGGTATATACATGTACCAGGTCTCAAGTAGAATATCCCATATTAAGACAAGTGAAGTTTAAAGGTTGATCCAACATTTGTGTGTCTACCATGCACATTATATATCAAACTGTAAAATCTCACAGAAATTAGTCATTGTATATGTATTTATCCTATTTCAGACAGTCACGGTTAGTTGCCTACAGACAATTTGTATGTTTGATGCTGAAAGGTGAGAGACTGGAAAAGGGCAATAGAGTAGTTATTCCATCCTGTGTTGTTAGAAAAATCAGAGATGCTTTCCTAGATGATGATGGTGATTATACTGGATTCAAGTTGGCTATTGATGATGTTCTGGACTTATTTGTTTAACATTACACTTTTTTTTCTTACCTTTGTTATCATTAAAAAAATGTTTTCCAGATTTTGTGTATTTTAGAATATTTATTATTAATACTCAGTGGACCTATCACCCATTGCTTGTCATTAGCTTGGACTCGGGAGATGTATTGAAATGAAATTACTTTAGTAGCTGTCTGCAGTATTTGTCTTTTTGTCCATTATTTTACTCAGTTTTAGCATATTCCCAGCTGTTTTTTTAATTGTTCCGCATTTGTTCAAGTCCTTTTACTTACAGCTTACTATTGGATACATGTTTTGATCATTATTTAATGTATTGCGATGACCATCATTTATAAATAGAGTTTTTCCCCTTTTTTTCTGGTGGATAGGGGTAGGGCATTGACCATTCTTATTTTATGTGTGGGTGATGGGAATGTTAAGGATCAGAAATGTTTTTTGAGAAACTCAAGGACAAATTCATTTCCCCCCTAAATCATCAATGGAAACACTCCTGTTCATTAAACTTTTATTTCAGAAATATGAAATAACAAAAAAATAAAAAAAAACATGCCCCTTCTCCAAAAGATGAATGGTTAATGCTAAATTGTCTCGCTTCACTGGACTTTAACTTCAAGTAAAACATATTACTGAACTATATACGGTACAAATTGGATTGATAACAGTGAATTTTATGTGATGAATATGAATCTTGCAATGTACTAGAACACAACTGAGAGCTGGATTTTTATATGAATATAGTTCTTTGTATTAGGACTACATTGTAAGTTATATTTTTGTAAGAATGTGCTTTGAACTATACCACCATGGTCAGCTGGATTTGCATATGAATAGTGTTTTGTACTATATATACTAGAGAATCACTGTCTGCTGGATTTGTATATGAATAGTGTTTTGTACTATATGTACTAGACCATCACTGTCTGCTGGATTTGTATATGAATAGTGTTTTGTACTAAATGTACTAGACCATCACTGTCTGCTGGATTTGTATATGAATAGTGTTTTGTACTATATGTACTAGACCATCACTGTCTGCTGGATTTGTATATGAATAGTGTTTTGTACTATATGTACTAGACCATCACTGTCTGCTGGATTTGTATATGAATAGTGTTTTGTACTATGTACTAGACCAACACTGTCTGCTGGATTTTTATTTAGGAATAGTGCATAGTACTAGACCACAATAATCAAATGAAATCAGTTTCACAAAAAACAACTTGCGATATGTTAGTTCATAGCATTACTTGTAATCAAAGTGATCAAAATTGCATTTGTTCATTGTTCAGTATTCAGATTCGAAGCTACTAATCTGTTTTGTAGATTGAAAACCTTACTAATTGGTAGTAGCAGCTACACCTTATTCTTTTAACAGTAGAACACAGCAAAAGAGATGCGAAAGATACCAGAGGGACGGTTGAACGCATAAATCAAAAATAATCTGACAACGCCATGGTTAAAAATCAAACAGACAAACAACAGTTCAAAAGACACAGAAAACTAAAGACTAAGCAACACGACCCCTACCAAAAACTGGGGGTGATCTCAGGTGCTCCGGAAGGGTAATCAGGTTCCACTTAACATTAACTTGACAAGTCTAAATAAATAAGGCCGTTAGTTTTCTCGTTTGAATTGTTTTACTCTGTCTTATCGAGGCCCTTTATAGCTGACTATATGTATGGGCTTTGCTCATTGTTGGAGGCCGTACGGCGACCTATAGTTGTTAATGTTTGTGTCATTTTGGTCTTTTGTGGATAGTTGTCTCATTGGCAATCATACCACATCTTCTTTTTTATATACTAACAAATATAAAATAGAATTGTACAAATGAAACACAAACAGCTTCATCCGACAAGGACTAAGTATGTCCTGCACCAATAAAGACAATCATGCCAAATTAGCACTATCACTTTCTATGTTCTGTGAACCATACAAAAGTGCTTAAAACCATAATTTGGTATGCAAAATACATTTCTGCAGACCACATAATAAGGTCAGACCCACAGACCAAAACACATAATGCCCCTCTACTATAGTCTATTGTAGGCGGGGCATATAAAGTTAACTAGAGAGTGTAATGGTTCCAACTATCATACATTGTATTACTATGTTCAGTGAATCTTGAAAATGGGGTCAAAACCAAAAGATCTACTACATGTACTAGGCTCCAGGACACATTATTGATTTGTCAAGTCTTTGCCCTTTATAGTAATTCTTCTTTCACCATGCCCAGGTAAAATAAACAGCTGTGCCATGAAATTGAAATGGAGCTTACGTCAATAGATACATTTATAAACAATTCACTAAAGTTTCATGAGATTTGCTGAATGCGTTTTTGAGTTATTGTCTGAAAACTGTAAATACACCCCCTCTCCCCCCCTTTTAATTTCTAAAACACCATTACTCATGAACGTAAAATTTAAAATTATAAAAATCAACATGATCAAAAGGAAGCGAACACCAATACATATATAAATTATTTACAAAAGTTTCATGAGATCTGATGAAAGCATTTTTGAGTTATTGTCCCAAAACTGGAAAATCCCAGGGCTTTTTTAATGAATAAAACTCTATTACTCGAAAATATGAAATTAATAAAAAATTAAAGGGAGCTCACGTCAATAGATAAAAACAATTAAATGAAGTTTTATGCAAATTGGTTTAAGTGTTTTTGAATTAATGTCGGACATGTTGACGGACAGACAGACAACCAGACAACAGTATACCATAATACATGTACATGATGACATAATTGTAGCAAAAAATTCAATAACAAATAAAAGGTGAAATAAAATTACTTAGAAGTTTTATCAAATCTCGAAAAAAAATTATGAATCAGTTCTGTTTTTTGAGGAGCTGGTCTCGGTGCAATGTTGCCCTCATTCTGCCTTTTTTGTACTGGAAGCACAAGTGTGTCTTTTTGCAGAAGTACATTTTCCATCATTGCATATACCCATAGATAAGTTTTGTTTTTGAATACTGGTTTCACAACCCTGTCCGGTGGCTTTAGGGCACACTAACTTGTATGCCTTCTCCCCATTTTTGTTAATCTTGTGGTCCCGATTCTGATTCAAGTTGTGATCAATAACAGCTAAAGTTGTCCTTGTCACCATTTGATCATAATCAAATTCCTGTCGTTTTGGACAATATTTTAACATAAGGCTATGATATACTTCTAAATTGCCAGTATGACAGAACTCACTTAATTGACATATGTCTTTTCTCAGTCGCTTATCAAGAACAACTTCCTTAAGTGCCTTGTGTGCCTTTGATTCTCTTACAAGCCATTTTTTCTTTGCAGCAACATCTGTTGGAATAAAAGTGTGAGCACATTGTTTGAAAATTTTTCCTTCAAAGGTGTGTGTGTTGACTATGTGATCACAAATTGATAACCAACTCTCTTCCAGCAGGACCTTGTCACCCTCACAGTTGCTGGCGCACCACCATAAATGGTTGCAAATGGCTTTAATCCAAAAGTTCAAATCTTCACAACCTTTTGACTTAGCTTTGCCAGTCAACTTTTTCTTCAGTGATTTGCATAAATGCCATACATCAAATTGATGATCTACATTTGAAAATTCCTTTTTCATAATGCTTCTATTATGCACATGGCGATCAGTTGCCAAAACTTCAATTGTGAATCCTTGATCTAATAAGTAAGTTATATAAATGCATCTTCTAAAACCTTCTACTTCCATTTTAGAGGAGGAACCTGTTTCTGTAACCTTTATCATTACAAACATAACAATATGTTGCGTTTCAATGTCAAGAAGTGAGTACGTACAGTACTTGGCACTGAAACCCGGCGAGTCACATCTTCCGTCACCAGCAAGGCGGAAACTGGTTCCCTGTTGTTTTATTTTGTCTAGCTCAGCTTTTTGAAGCAATGACCATGTGTGTTGAACGACCGGCATTAAATACTCTCTCTGAATTTTGTTGAATGTTGTATGTGATATGAATTTCATGTTTAAAAATTCTGAAAATTGCGATAAATGAGTAAAAGTTTGTCCAGAAAACAAGGTGGCAGCACTCACCAGTAAGTTTCCTACAGGCATTTTACCGACAAATGGCTGTGAACTCCATTTAGTTATTAAATGGCCACTGGTGCAAAATACCTTTAACGTGAGAACTGTACCACCAGTTAAGTCTTTTATGGTGTCATTTGGATCTACTGGACATCCACATAAATTACATATTATCATATTGACTAGAGTGTCAATAGCACTTTCAAAAACAAGATATTTGTTTTCCTTAATATGTAACTGTTCCGGCGTTAAGATGACTAAGTCTTGTTCAACTGAGTCACATTCGCTTTCTTCAGAATCGATTACAGAGGCAGACTAATGAAAGTTTCATCTAAAAATGATTCATTTTTGTCAGCTGTACAAGTATCCCTTTTTGAATAAGCCTCAACAAAATCCTGCTTGGTGGGTGTTGATGATATAAAGTTAAATGTAGTAGTATGCGATTGCAATATTGAATTGTCTTCTTCATGCGAAACATTTAAAGTATTGTCCTTTGACTTGGAATAGATATGATCCTTGACTGTTAACATGTTAAAGCTTTCATTTCCTTTATACCTGATACAAGTTTCACAAGGGTGACCACAGGAAAGTATCTCTGGAACACACACAATTGATTCAGATGGGACCTGAAAAGACAAAGGCACAAATATTAACAATGATCATCATTCCAATATGCTGCAGTTGAACAATTAAACAACCGGTACCCTTTTCACAATTTTTTTTTATTGTGAATAAATATTTGTTTGATATACACATTTATACATAATTATCCATTTATGTATGTCATGAAGTTTTTTATTCAGAAACTGAATAATATATTCATAAGAGTTCACATGCTAAAATGGTTTGCCATCTTTACTTATCATTTCTGATTGATGTTAAAAGTCTTAATGATGAAGGTTCCACAAGAGATATCACATAAAGCCATATAAAACATAGGTGTGTTTAAGGTTAAATCTTCATAAAAATTAAAGTAGATAGATTTTTTTTATACCTTGGTTCAAAACGAAGAAATTTTGTTTTTTTTACGAGTGCTTGTCCAAAAATAGCAAACAAAATGGTTAGGGTCTAAGCATTTTCTTTCCTAAATAAACAGCTACGCCATAAGCACATGATACGCCTACGTCTTGTGCGGTAGTTTTAACAAATAACCATATATTGTTTTGAGATATGGCGGGACATGTAAACAATGTCCCAACCCCCGTGGTTTACACAAAAAAACTAAATATCACTTAAATAAAAACCAAAAAGTATACAGATCATTTGACCATCATAAGAAACAACTATATTAAGTTTTATGAAATTTGGATAAGTCGTTCTCAAGTTACGGTGCGACATGGGTACGCCGGACAGACAGACGGACAGACACCGGACATTTGTATACCATAATACGTCCCTTAAAAATTTTGACAGGTGTAAAAAAATATAGGGTAGGTAGGGAATCCCTAGATACACATACTTTTTTACTTGGCCTAACTGTACACTCAATATAATTTACCTATTGCTTACTGTATCAGAGAGTGAGAAACAGACTAAATCATAACAAAATGCTACGCTGGGCCCAGTTTGATCCAACTGATGAGGTGAAACCTGGCCAGAATATGAACAAACAGCCTGATACGACCTCAGTGGTTAAACCCTGAACAATTGGTGCAAGTTTGGACACAATATTCAATCTTGACACTGTCTGAATTTGGATTATGATTTTTGATATGATATAGGTTTCCGACACAAAATGATTTTGAAATGGTTGAAATATTTCTATTTAATTTCTATTGAAGATTTCTTGCTATTGCACAATACTGTGCATTTGAAGATTTCTTGCTTTGGTGCAATATTGTGGTATATAGTGAAAGAAAAAAAATTGCTTGTTTTTGGCCCCTTATTCCTGAACCATTAGGACAATTACCCCCAAACTCAATCCCAGCATTCCCTTTGTGATATGGAACCTTGTGGTACAATTTCAGAAAGATACATACATGTACAACAGTCATGACAGTGGCATAGCCAGGGTTTAAAATATGTGGATGCGAAACTGTCGCCGAGCAGAGAAGGCGAAAAAAATTTGGGACTTTTTAATGCAGAAAATTATATTTATCGGACGTTGTCCCTGTATGCTTGTGTACTCCCCTAGAATTTGACACTGGTTAGACATTTTTCTTTAATTTTAAAATCCCCACCAATATATATTATATTTCCAACAGAATTTTATTGTTTTCTCCAACTTGACCATCACTAAATTCAGAAATATTTGATGTGAAATCTTATGTTTGACATCTATATATATATATAAACTACATGTACCTGTCCCAAGTCAGGAGCCTATAACTTGTACATGTAAGTTAGTTATTGGTTGTCGCTTGATACTGAGTGTTACTGACTATATATGTTTTTCGTGTATTGTTTTTATATTTAAATCTGTCCATTACTTTGTCCTGTCTGAATTGTTTCACATAGTATTTTGTGGGGCCATTTATAGCTTACATTGTGGTGTGAGTCAAGGCTCTACATTGAAGGCTGCACTGTGACTTATAATTGTTTATGTTCAGTACTTTTGGTCTTGAATGGCGAGTTGTGTCATTGACAATCATACCACATCTTTTTGTGTTTATAGTTATCCCTATGTTTTTTATTCTATAACAGGCATTACATAAGATAAACAATTGCTATTCAGTAGTGTATATGAAATTATAATTTGACATCTTAACTAATAAGGTTTATAAATCCCATGTTTGCATAATATCATAGTTGTCAAATTTTATAACAATATGCTCTTCTATTAACATGTCTAACTTGTTCTAAATATATTGTTATGTAATAATGATAATAAAGGGTGTTGCTTGTTAATAAATCATTTGCATTGTACATGTACCTCAATCGTGTCAATAGATGAAAAGTTTTGCTTTTGTTCCTGGTGCTCCACTATTGAAGGCTTGTCTTTCTTTGGTGCACAATGTCTATGTTCAACCATACTCTTCCTTTTAACACCAGACATTTTAGATCCAACATCATTTTTCTCACCAATAAAAGCTACAATACTGTCTCTTAACTAAATATAGAATAAAAAAACACTTACAAGTTTATGCATAATAAAGAAAGAAGGGATCATGATATATAGATATATAGAACATACAAATTGCATTCTTGATTATTTTTTCTATGAAATGTAGGTTAATTGTACTGTCTAACAAGTGTTTTGGCCTAGACCATAAATTAATTGTTGAAATTTTCATCTGAGGCAAGAAAATGTGGTACTGTTTAAGTTTCTTGTGTCAACAAGTCTGCTGTGAACTTTATATTTTACATAAAATTGATCTGATGAGTTGAACCTTTTCCAACTGAGTAATAAAAATAATTCTTTAATTATAAATAATAAAATTATTTTAAATGTTGTTAAAACATATTTATTGTCTGTATTTGGATCACACCTCTATCATGCTCTTTCCACTAAATATTAAATTGAATTGAATAAAAATATCTTATTATTAATAAGTAATCACTGATGTGCCTATTTATTTTTATGAAAATATAGTTTGATTCTGAATTTCTTGAAAAAAATAACTGTGTTCAGAAGGGCAGTCATGGCAGTGTAACACAAGTACAACAAAATATGGTTAAGGAAAGGACCTATATTTTATCCTTGGTTTAGGTTCATCTAAGGAATTGAAAAATATTGGCCGTTTTTACTCCAAGTACATACACAACAGTGAACCCGGTGCATCAAGAAAAGTGTTCATGCATGGCATGCCTTATAATTATGAAAAAGATGCACTGTATGTATGATACATGTACTATATAAATAAAATTGACAACTGACCTGGCTATCACTGCACATTTCCCCCCAATATGCAGAAAATGGCAAGGTAAACAAACACTTTAGTTTCAGTATTTACACCACATGGTAGAAACAAGTACCTGTGATTTACAGTTAAATCACCTGCTGTGTACAAGTGTATAATAAGGGAAGCATTGAATTCTCAAACATTAGGTAAATAACGAGAGAATCGAAAATAAATCATGGAAAAGATTACTTATGCTTATGACAAGTTATGTGATAGAAGTTAGAACCCAAGGAGATCATATAACACAATATTTATCGATCGTTTGGTCTGACACAAAGACGTCATTTGCCAGACCCTCTAAACATACTAAATGTCTGCCCTAGCCGACGACTTACTGCATCTTTGTGTCAACTTCACATATTGATTTATTGTTATGTTTCACTCCCACGATGAATATACAGTGGCGGATGTAGTCCAAAATATTATGAGGTCTTGCAGAAGGGGGTGGTTGGAGCCCCTCCTTTTTCGACAATCAATGCATTTGAATGGGGACCTATAGTTGGAACACCCCCTTTTTATAATATACTGGGTTCGGAAACAACCCCCATTTAAAAATGGCTGGATCCACATCTGATATTTGATAACATGACGTATGGTGAAAATTCCCCCCCCCTTTTTTCCCCTAAAAAATACTGTAATAATGGACTTAAAATGAATTGTTCCCTCGATATTCTGTTTTGTGTTTACCTGTGCTTTCTTTCTTTTCTCTAGTAACTGATGGGTAGAGTGTCTGTCTTGTTTATCATGCCTTACGCCTGGACCTGGCTTTACTATTGTTGGCACTGATCCCGGCTTCAGTTTCAATGTTCCTTTGAACTCCAAAGATTCGGCCATCAAGTTTCTATCAAAACAGTTTTGTTTAAAATGATCTTGGCATACAACACGACTTTTACTCCATTGGAAAGTGTCCATGTTTAGCTTGTCATTCCGTAGGTGGTCGATCCACAGTTTGCACTGTTTTCTTTTCTCAGCGGATTTTTTCGGATCAGGGATTTCAAAAAAGCTTTTATCACATCTCCCTTTTGTATTTGTACAATTAATGGCTTGACAGGAAGGCATAATCTGTTTGCGATGAGAGAAATTACGTGCGTCTTGTGATGTTTCAGCTTACATGTGTAGCGGGAAAACCGGAATAGACGGTGTGACGTAGCAAACTACGATCTTTGTGCTCTTCAATTTTAAAGAGTTCCACAAAATGTCGCTGCCCATAAAATGGCGGGAAATTCAAAATTGCCTACTTTAATCTGACCATTTGACCATTCTATAAGATATATTTAAAAAAAGAAACGCTTACACTACTTTTTTTAAACTATTCTTTGATATAAACACATATTTTATTTTGGGTTTCCTTCTCCTTTAAACAAATCTCAAAACACTATAGATTACATGGGGTCACCTTTATCAAACGAGTCTTCATACACACGAGATAACCAGAGGTCACATTAATTAAACCAGTCTGCATACACAGCTAGATCACCCGAAGGTCACCAGTTTTTATAGACATATTACCTGAGATCACCTATATTAAACAAATCTCAAAATTACTACAGATTACTTGAGGTTACCTTTATGAATACACTACATATTTATAGAGTACTTGATTTAAACAGTTTTCATTTACAACATATTAAATCAAGGGTTTATTAAACCAGTCCTCATACACAATATATTACGTGGTGTCACCTTTATTGAACCAGTCTGCATACATAGATTAACTGAGGTCACCTTTATTAAACCATTCTTTATAGACAGATTATCTGAAGTTCCCTTATAATATAAATCAAATACGCTAAAGATTACTTCATTTAACCAGTTTTCATTCACAACAGATAACATCAGGGATTTATCAAACCAGTCTTCATATACTTCAGATTATCTAGGATTTCACCTTCCATCAACCAGTCTTCATACACTACAGATTACCTGAGGTCCTCTTAATTAAACCAGTCTTCATACACAACGTATTCCCTGAGGTCACCATTATTTATTAACTCTGAATATACAGATTACCTGAAGTCATCTTTATAAAACAAATCTGAATACACTACAGTTTACATAAGGACTTTAATCAACCAGTTTTCATTTACAACAGATAACAACAGGGGTATACTTAACCAGTCATAATTTACTTCAGATTATCTAATTTCACCTTCTTTCAACCAGTCTTCATACATTACTTATTACCTGAGGTTCCCTTAATTAAACCAGTTTCAATACACAACTGGTTACATGAGGTCAACTTTATTAAACAAATCTCTAATATTTAGAGATTTACTGATGTCATCTTTATTAAGCCAATCTTCATGCACAACAGATGACATGAGGTCACCTTTATTTATTAAATCTGCATAGATATATATTACCTGAGGTCACCTTTATAAAACAAATCTGAATACACTAAATTACCTGAGGACTTTATTTAACCTGTTTTCATTCACAACAGATAATATCAGGGGTTTATTTAAATAGTTATCAAAGGTAACAGGATTATAATTTTATACACCAGACGCGCGTTTCGTTTACATAAGACTCATCAGTGACGCTCATAACAAAATAGTTAAAAAGCCAAAAAAGTACAAAGTTGAAGAGCATTGCGGACCCAAAATTCCAAAAAGTTGGGCCAACCAGTCATCATATACTTCAGATTATCTGATTTCACCTTCTTTCAACCAGTCTTCATACACTGCAGATTACCTGAGGTCCCCTTAATTAAACCAGTATCCATACACAACAGATTACCTGGGGTCACCTTTATTAAACAAATCTCTATACACTACAGATTACCTCATGCAGCTTTATTAAGCCAGTCTTCATGCACAACAGTTTACCTGAGGTCAACTTTATTTAACCCTCTGCATACACAGATTACCTGAGGTCATCTTTATTAATCCGGTCTTTGTAGACAGATTACATGAGGTCGCCATTATTAAACAAATCTCAATACACTACAGGCTACCTAAGGGCACCTATAACAAACCAAACTTCATTCACAACAGACTTACTGAGGTTACCAGTATTAAACAAATCGCAAAACACTACAGATTACTTGATGTCACCTTTATTAAACCAGTCTACATACCAAGATTACCATAGGTCAACCTTATACCTGAGGTCACCTTTATAAAACAAATCTGAATACACTGTAGTGTTTAAAGGCTGACTAATGAAGGTGAAATCAGGTTATCTGTATTGTATAAAGACTGACTTAATAAAACCCTTATGTAATATGTTGTAAGATATTAAGGCATAATTATATACTCTAGCATTGTATCTATTTATCTTTTATTACAGGGGTACCTGAGGTCACCCCTCCAAAAAACCAATATAACCGTTTTACTCAAATTAACTCGGTTCACATAAAGTAAAACATTACATAAACAATACAACGTCCATGAATTCATACATTTTAAAGTGAAAAAAATAGTTTATTACAGAATTATAAACCCTAGCATTGTATTAATTATTCTTTCATTACAGGAGTTACCTTAGTTCACCTCAAAAATAAAACCCGAATATGGTGTGATCCAAGGCTCCATGTTGAAGGCCGTGCATTGAACGATAATGGTTTAACTTTTGTTTACATTGATATTTGGATGGAGAGTTGTCTCATTGGCACTCACACCACATCTTCCTATATCCATTTAACTCGAAATTAACTCAGTTCACCTTAAAAAATACATTACATAAACAGTTCAACGTTTATGAAGTCCTACATTTTAAAATGAGGAAATTAATTTATTACATAATAATTATGTACCCTGGCATTGTATCTATTACGCCAGACGCGCGTTTCGTCTTCATAAGACTCATCAGTGACGCTCAGATCAAAATAGTTATAAAGCCAAACAAGTACAAAGTTGAAGAGCACTGAGGACCCTAAATTCAAATGGTGTTATCTTAACAAATATATAACATAAGCTATGCAGTGTCCATGAAGTCCTACATTCAGGATGGAGAAATTAGTTTATTGCATCATAATAGTATATCATAGTATAGTATTTACTATTCACTAATACGGGGGTTAAGTGAGGTCATCCCCCTATCAACAACAAAAAAACAACCACAAAATACAACCAATTCATCTCCAATTAACTTAGGTCACCTGAACAAATACATAACATGAACAATACAACGTCCATGCTACATTGAAAATTACTTGGTAATATAATTACATCATAATTATATTACCAAGTAATGTATCTATTTTGTTTTTTAAAAATTAAGTCATATTACAATGTGGTATTAAGATTTATCACTATAGGGAACTATATTTCCGAGCGAAACAATCGGTGACCAATTCCATCGGTTACCTCAGGGCCTACATCAGCGGACCTTCCTTCCACCTGCGATCTGATATCGTTGTAACACATATATCTGTTATCTGTTGAACCATTATATATATATATATATATATATATAGGTTGTAAAAGGTTGTAAAAGACTTAATATCTGCTGGTTGTGATGGTATACGAAACTAAATGATAAGATGATCATGTGATCATGTGGTAAATTAGTTAAAACATATGTGTTGATTTTCAATTTGATATTTAAAAGTGGATTCTCTCCTTCTATATGGAGAGAAAACATCATTAAGCCTATATTTAAAGGAGGGTGTTTTAATTATCCTTCCAACTACAGGGTAAAGCTTTTTTCTAGCTGTTTAGGTAAAAAAAACTATTATAACAAGAAGTAATTGTAACAGGATGCTGTTACGAAGTCTCCCACACAAAGCTCCCATATTCATTCGATTTGTTTAATTGTCCCATACAAGAATATATATGGTTTAGGGGTGGGAATCTTGACCGTTTAGAAGTTTTCAAACAAGAGAGGGTGGGGTGACACCCTAGGGACCTACCTTTTATTTCTTTTCATTTGTTTTATTGTCCCCTAAAAGAATATATATGGTTTAGGGTCGGGGATCTGGACCGTTTACAAGATAATAGAACATTCTCAAATTGAATGGGATGGGGGCGACCCCCATGGACCCTCCCTATATTTCATTTAATGTGTTTTATTGTTCCATACAAGAATATATATGGTTTAGGGGTGGGGATCTGGACCGTTTACAAGATAATAGCACATTCTCAAATTGAATGGGGTGGGGGCGACCCCAGGGACTTTCCTTTTACATCATTTAATTTGTGTTATCGTCCCATTCAAGAATATATATGGTTTAGGGGTGGGGATCTGGACCGTTTACAAGATAATAGCACACTCTCAAATTGAAAGGGGTGGGGGCGACCCCCAAGGACTTCCCTTTTACATCATTTAATTTGTTTTATCGTCCCGTTTAAGAATATATATGGTTTAGGGGTTGGGATTTGGACCGTTTACAAGATAATATTCTCATATTTAAGGGGGTGGGGATGACCCCCCAGGGATTCCCCCTTTACTTCATGTGATTTGTTTTATTGTCCTATGATCATTTTGAAGACTGTGTGTTTATCACTTAAAGTTTTCAAGTTATATTCATTTGAAAATTTTCGAAAATAAAATCCCAAAGGGTTCTTTAGTAAACCCTCCCTTCTTTCGGCCCCCAAAAATACCCCTTAATAGACCCAACGCATGAACGAACGATTGATGGCTCACCTAGACATATTAGTCTAACATTTTATGAAACCCTAAGTAAATCTGACAAGTGGTTTTGGAGAAACGCTGCGGACAAGTTCATTTTTTTTAAAGTGGCGGAAGAAAAAGAAGAAAAAAAAAGAAGAAGAAGAATAAAAATAACAAGAACTGAGCAAAAACAATAAGTCTCCAAACTTTGTTTGGGAGACTTATTTAACGAAAATCTGATAATGCAGAAATATTTAAAATGTCAAAATCTGATGATTTTGCAGAAATATTTAGAATGTCAAAATCTGATGATTATGCAGAAATATTTAGAATGTCAAAATCTTATCATGCAGAAATATTTAAAATGTCAAAATCTGACCATGCAGAAATATTTAGAATGTTAAAATCTGCTTACGCAGAAATATTTAGAATGTCAAAATCTGACCATGCAGAAATATTTAGAATGTTAAAATCTGATTACGCAGAAATATTTAGAATGTCAAAATCTGACCATGGAGAAATATTTAGAATGTTAAAATCTGATTACGCAGAACTATTTAGAATGTTAATATCTTATCATGCAGACATATGTAGAATGTTAAAATCTGATTACGCAGAAATATTTAGAATGTCAAAATCTGACCATGCAGAAATATTTAGAATGTTAAAATCTGATTACGCAGAAATATTTAGAATGTCAAAATCTGACCATGCAGAAATATTTAGAATGTTGAAATCTGCTTACGCAGAAATATTTAGAATGTTAAAATCTGACCATGCAGAAATATTTAGAATGTTAAAATCTGATTACGCAGAAATATTTAGAATGTTAAAATCTGACCATGCAGAAATATTTAGAATGTTGAAATCTGCTTACGCAGAAATATTTAGAATGTCAAAATCTGACCATGCAGAAATATTTAGAATGTTGAAATCTGCTTACGCAGAAATATTTAGAATGTCAAAATCTGACCATGCAGAAATATTTAGAATGTTAAAATCTGATTACGCAGAAATATTTAGAATGTCAAAATCTGACCATGCAGAAATATTTAGAATGTTGAAATCTGATTACGCAGAAATATTTAGAATGTCAAAATCTGATTACGCAGAAATATTTAGAATGTCAAAATCTGATTACGCAGAAATATTTAGAATGTCAAAATCTGACCATGCAGAAATATTTAGAATGTTAAAATCTGATTACGCAGAAATATTTAGAATGTCAAAATCTGACCATGCAGAAATATTTAGAATGTTGAAATCTGATTACGCAGAAATATTTAGAATGTTAAAATCTGATTACGCAGAAATATTTAGAATGTCAAAATCTGACCATGCAGAAATATTTAGAATGTTGAAATCTGATTACGCAGAAATATTTAGAATGTCAAAATCTGACCATGCAGAAATATTTAGAATGTTAAAATCTGATTACGCAGAAATATTTACAATGTCAAAATCTGACCATGGAGAAATATTTAGAATGTTGAAATCTGCTTACGCAGAAATATTTAGAATGTCAAAATCTGACCATGGAAAATATTTAGAATGTTAAAATCTGACCATGCAGAAATATTTAGAATGTCCATCTATACCATATCTAGCATGTCTACATGTACTTAGTTGTTTTGTTGATGTCACCTTTGACCTTTGATAAAGAATCTACATATTGTGTTCAACTGAGTGCTTGTAATACTCCTGTCTATTTCCACCCGGTTTCTTATCAACATCATTGCAGCCTCCTAGTTACTATTACCATAACTTTTTTATGTATAGTGACATCTTTTATTTTTGCAGGAATCCATGAACCATTAAGTTACAATGATAACGTTTTATATTGTAAAACGAATCTGAAATCATGGCACCTCTTTCTATAGAAGAGGAGAATTATGTCCGGTTAGCGTTGTTGTTAAAAGGAGTGACACCTAGAGCAGTCCGTACTTATTTTGACAGAGAATTTCAACCTATCTCTCTACAATCAACATTAAGTAGAAGCCACAACAATCTTTTGGACTTAAAAATAAAGAGAATCATAAATCAGGCGCAGTGGAACCTTTTGATTCCAAGAAATGGTACGTTTTTATTTGACTGCAGAAATTTTGTGGATTAAGAATAACACTAACAAGTAGCGGAGGGGGCATTGAGTTTAACCCTTGTCCGTCTGTATGTATGTACGTCCGTAGGTCCCAAAATTGGTTTCCGTTTTTTCTAACTTGAGATTACCTCAACTTCAACCAAATGTTATGAGACTGTTACACAATGATAATTACTGCTAAATGCAAATCAAGCTTGAATTTTGGTAGTGTCTTTCTAAAAGTTTTAGAGCTATGACCCTTTATAAATGGAAAACGTACAACATTTTAGTTTCCGTTCTCCTTGCTTAAGTTTGCCTCAACCAAATGATATGAAAATTTTACAAAATGCTTATAACCACAAAGGACAGATCAATATTGAATTTTGGTAGCGTCACTTAAATGATTCTGGGGTTATGCCTCTTTATCAATGGAAAAATTGCTATTTTTTTAGTGTCCTTTCTCTAACTTAAGTTTACCTCAACCAAATGTTATGAAAGAGAGACAGTCAAACTCATAAATCGAAAATAAACTGACAACACATGCTTATTACCATTTAATACAGATCAAGTTTGAAATTTGGTCGTGTCACGTTTACTGTTCTTGAGTTATGCCCCTTTATAAACATCACAAGTAATGAAATTTTTGTTTTTGTTCTCTCACTTTTCTTTACCGCAACCAATGTTATCAGGACAAAGTAAAATAACAAAAATCCTGAACTCCGAGGACAACACAAAGTTGAATTACCTCACGTACACTGCTTTTAAATTATGTATTTGGAAATGTGCCAATAACTTTAGTACATGTATAACATGTATAATAAACTCCATTGAAAATTTGCCTATAACTTTAGTATAATAAACTCCATTTAAAATTTGCCAATAACTTAAGTATAATCAACTCCATTTAAAATTTGACAATAACTTTAGTATGGGTAAATATAAATCTATGAAATTTAAACACAAGGTTTGAAACCACAACAGGAAGGTTGAGATTGAATTTGGGGGTTATAGGAATAAGTGATCAATAAGGGTCCCAAATAAGCTTTTATCTAGTGTCCAGACAATAACTTGTGGAACGGTGTATGGAATTGTCTGAAATTGTAACAAAAATGTCCATATCTGAAATGAACTCATCATAGATACCTGGATTTAAATTTTGTATTTACGCCTGTTTGGTCTACAAATGAGACACATCAGTGACGCTTAGTTCCAAAAAGTTAAAAAGCCAAATAAAGTACGAAGTTGAAGAGCATTTGACACCAATATTCCTTAACGAATTGTCGCAACTGAAGCTTAACCTTTCCTGAGGTAGACAAGCTTTTGTATTTCAAAAATTCAAAGTTTTGGAAACAGTTAATTTATAAATATGACCATATTAATTATAATTCATGTCAGCACAGAAGTGCTGACTTCTGGGCTGGTGATACCCTCACTCCACCAGCAGTGGTATCGATCCAGTGGTTGTAAATACACTCATCATAGATACCTGGATTTAAATTTTGTATTTACGCCAGACACACGTACATGGCAGATGAATAGGAGTGGCGTAATAGGTTGGGGGTTTTGGGGCTAATGGCTGAATCTGTTAAGGAATTAGGGTAAAAAAAGGGGAACACAAGGGTTTCCTGGTTTACATGGTTAATTGACAATTACGCTAGCTTTCTTCCGTGATGTTGGTTGGGGTTTTTTTTGCTATGTGTTTGCTAGTTCCAGTATGAAATATTTTTTAGCAGTTTCTAGAAACATCAAATACTGTGATTTAAATACGTATAATATTATAATATTGTATATCAAATGGTTCAGTGGTAATGCATTTTTATACTCAGAATGGATTATTCTTTGTTTGTTTTGTTTTTTGCATTATAGTTATCTCCCTTACAATGGTACCTAGTCAGAAGCCTCTGGCCTTTGTTAAATTTTTAAATTATTTTCAATTTTAGTTCATTTTATATATTTCAGAGCTCAGTTTGACATCCATTAACACTGAACTAGTATACATCTTTGATTAGGGGTCAGCTGAAGCACATGACCAGGTGCGGGATTTCCTCACTATATTGAATACCTGTTGGTGGCCTTCGGCTGTTTTCTGCTCTTCGGTCGGATTGTTGTCTCTTTGACACATTCCCCATATCTATTCTCAATTGTATTAACTAAGGAAAGACTGGGATTGAGTATGATGGTTAATGCTCCATTCAAATAAGTTGGGGGTTCTATTTGTTTAAAAAGGTTAATATTTTTTTTCCGAATGTTTTCGATTTTTTTTTTCTAACATGTTTCAAGAAGAAATCTTCAATTGCTCAGTCATGTCAGTATTATAGATTTGTAAGATTTATTTTGTGTCAGATACCTATATTATGTCAAAAAATGTATCACAATCCAAATTCAGATAGTATCAAGCTTGAATATTGTGTGTCCAAATTTCCTCCATCTGTTCAGGGTTAAAACTCTGTGGCCGTATCACACTGTGCTCAGCAAAGCATTTTATTGGTGATTATCTTGAATTTTATTATAGATAGAGATAAACAGTAAACAGCAATAATGTTCAGCAAAATAAGATCTCAAAATCAGATATATAAAAGGCTAAAAAAAGAACATGGGGTTTAAATGAAGGCTTAGCTTATATCTCTGAAACTAATGCATTTAGAACAAAATTGACAAATTCATTTATAACAAAATGCTCATTAGGTTAAGATATATCAGTCCTATAATTTTCAGACGAATCAGACAACCCGTTGTTGGGTTGCTGCCTCTGAATTGGTAATTTTAAGGAAATGTTGCAGTTTTTGGTTATTATATTGAATATTACATGTATTATAGATAGATATAAACATGATATAAAACTTAAACAGCAATAATGTTCAGAAAAGTAAGATCTAAAAATAGGTCAACATTACCAAAATGGTCAGTTGACTCCTTGAGAAGTTATTGCTTGTTAAGATCAATTTTTAACAATTTTTCGTAAATTTTTGTAATATTTTACAAAAGTGTTCTCCTCTGAAACAACTGGGACAAATTTAACCAAATTCGACCACAATCAACATTATAGTTTATAGTTTTAACAATGTGTCTGATTAACTTGCCTGCCAACCAACATGACAGAAATGGCTAAAATATATATATCTATGAATCAATTGTAAATGAAAATATCAGGTGAGCGACACAGGTTCCTTGGATCATCTAGTTTTTTGGGGGAAAGACGGCTTCAAACCGTCAATTCCGTATTTGGTTTAACAGACTGCCAAGCATCTCACGTCAATCATTTTGTTTTATAGTATAAAAACCCCTCAAAATGTCATACTGAAATTGAAAAGAAGGAGACCCACAAATGACCCAATTGACTTAAAACACTTTTTTTAAACAGTTCTCTTCTGTTTCTCGTGAAATTATCGTATCTTCAGCTCCCCTTTTACACTATTTTCGTTTCTTTGACAATACGGAAAATCAGTTTTTACGAAATATTATAGTTTAGATATATCCAACTTAGTAACGTCATTGTTGGAATCCCACACTACGCTAAAGCAGGGATACCATTTACAGAATTCTCGTACTAATTTAAAATTGGTATTTGTTTAATCATAAAATGTTTGCTGTAGATGATTCAAACATCAACATTCAATGGTTTTATTTGTATGTCAACTTTCACGTTAAAAAATGGGGACACTTGCGATTTGGGGAGGGAAACAGCAGTTTTCATTCTTTCTGTAAAATTCTGTTTTTAGAATCTTCCTCCAATATATGAGCACCTCAATTGATGAGTAATTATCCACTATATAGAAATAAAAGTTAATGTATATGAACACTTAGAATGTGACATTTAGTATATGATTCCATTAAAACAAAATAGTGTGTACCAATATAATCATGATTATCATTGTAATATAAAAAATAAAGATAAAAAATTGAAAATATGCTTTTTGTAGTTTAAACCTATTTATTCATGAAATTTACAAATATATCAAAATATAGGTTTGGAAACAAGCTCCACACAACTTATATCAATAATATTTGTTTTTACAAACGTGTGCATATATTCCTGTAATGAGAGTTGTAACTAGAAACTTTATCAATGGAAAATTAAAACTGAATACATTTTTCAGTCCTCTCTTTCTTGAGAGAAAAACATTTTTAAGTAGAGTACTGTCACAAAACATGGAGAAAAGTCCAGCCTGCAGTTCAGTGGAACACAATTTAATATTAAATATGTTGAAGTAGTTTTTAAATGATAGAATTCAATTGAATTTTAAAGAATTAATATCAACTTTATTCAAATGATTTGATTTATAAGGTGCATATCTCTTCTATTAGTCCAAATTGACTTCATGATGAATTCTTGACTAAAGAAATGAAATAACATTAAACAACAATTATTTTCATTATTCTCAACCTTCCTACATGTTCTAGCTGGGTTTTTTTGCTAATTCTTTGTATGAAGACTATCAAAACATGCGAAGGATACCCCCAAAAATAGAAACAATTGCCGTCTCTTCCATCAGAGCTCTTCAGCTCTTTGATTTTTTTCTTGTGGTGGCTACTTAGCAAAACAATTCTTATTTATGAATTAACATCTTTAAAATTCTTTTTACATACTTGTAACTTAGTTGTTGGTTACTTTAGTTCACTTCTAAATCGATGGCGTAGATGGTTAAAGAAAAAACTCTGTGTTATATGCGTATATGTTGAAATTATAAAAAGGGTGAGTCAGAGACATTGCAAGTGAATAATTCACCATCAATGTTTCTTAGCTTATGATGACAAAATTGTTACATCCTAGCTGACAAAAGCGAATATTCATTTCATTATTTCATTTTTATTAATGCTGAACAAAAAATAATCATATTTTAGATTGTTTATACATCGCGTAACTAGTACTCAATGCGAATAAACACAAAATTGCCCAAATATTCAATTGCGCTTTGTTAAATATAAAACAAAAAATCTATTTGTTTGTGGAAAAAGTCAATCTTAAGATGCTCTGTAAATGGTAAAATTTTAAAATGAAAGACATATGTGCAAATAAAGGGGAACTACCTGTCATATTCATGTTCACCTTTTTGACTCAAATGCTCATATTTTATTTATAGCAATGTTAAACATTTATCCAAATTATTAAAAGTCTAAGATAAACACTTTACAGGGCATGGGGTCGATAATATGTATCTTTGTTTCGTGTGCAGTTTAACTATCGAGTTGACCTTTGATGACCATATAAGCGATATAAACATAATTAATATTAGTTAATATGTTCTTTGGACAAGCAATGCAGAATTATCCTTTCCTTGCCATAATAATTGAAAAATGTCTAAATATCTGATGTTGTTAGCCTTTCCTGAAAAATAAAATATTTGATTATAATCCGGGCTATCAAATCAGAAATTCTGTCTGTAACTGTCTTTTTGGCACATTCACTCTTTGATTAGTTGTTGTGGTTTGTTCTATTTCTCAGATAACATAATCAATGGTAGCTATTTAAAACAAAATGATGCCTCAGTATGACAAACATGGTAAATATTAAAGTCATTTTAAATCTATGTTCTATTATTCTACTTTCAAGTTAATCCAGAGTCATTCAGGCGTACAAAACTACCATTGGTTAATGCAAAAAAATAAAAACAAAAAATTGAACAACATTTTACTCATAAAAATTCATCAACTTTTCAAAGGAAACAACAACATACTCTTATCAACTTACAAACCTAGATAAGTAGCAATATAGCAATGTAAATTTTGTGTTTGATGTATTTAAAGTAATAGATGATTTTCCTGCCAATTCTTTACCTTATATACAAGGATTTTTTTTTAATAATTGATTTTCACCAATTTTTAGTGTGTTCTTAAATATTTAATAACAAAAGTTTAATATTTCTTTGATAAATTCAACTTTATATAAAAATTACAAGAAATCAAATATATATGATCTCATTACATCCTCTTCACACCAATTGCTTCAGTTAATGTTATGCTTTTCTTCATTTAAAAATTACAAATATATGTTTTTGATCCTTTTGTTACTCTCCTGACATATTTTGTCAGTAACCATACGACTGTTCTAAATGGAATTTTGGAAAATCAGTACATGCAGTAATGATATCAATTTTAAATTTACAATCTCACAAAAAAATAAACCTATTAGTCACTTGATTGCACATTTTTTTCAAATTTCCAAAGCAATCTTTTAATAGGTTTAACGTGTATAACACTTTAATTGTTTAAGAATCTTAAATAAAACGTGACAAGAAAAAATACTTTGCAAGACAGATTGATGATTCTCTGACTTTCTCGTTACATTGTAAAGATATTAATTTTTTTTTATAAGGATTCATGTTGAATTTTATAAAGTTAGATAAGCTACATCAGAAACTGAATGTCAGGAGTGTAACAAATGTTTGAAAACTTTCGAAAGTTCTGTAAAGCATCTCTAAAATGAAAAAAAAACGTGTCCTCATATAAATGAAATTAATAACTATTTCGACGAGACGATTAATTAATTTAATTTTGGATGTAACACTTCTTCAAATTGGCTGAAAGTGTTTTGTCTATCAGCTCCTAGACATTATTGTGTAATGTGACAATACTGTAAATTCAGAAATTATTGCGTGCATTTATTATTGCGATTTGCCGACCACAGGCAAAAATGCGAGGTTTAATTATTGCGACTTGCCGATTAAAAAAAAAAATTATGCTGAACATTATTGTAAATCACAGATGTTCACATGTCTTTTCGCAAAGTAAAGCTTTGTTCAAGTCTATGCATTTAGTTACCTTCCGTATGTTTTCTGTGATTGAATACACAATTCTTAACTGATGTAACTTGTAAAGGGGATCTAGAAACTAAGATGCATTACTAGAACTTATGTGTTGTGCATGCCGACTTTGGGGATCTAGAAACTTAATTGAACATCGACCACGTGCAGAAGATTAGTGTAGAACGAGGCCCGGCTTGGGTAATTATAGGGGTAAAATAAAATAACATCGTAATTTGTCACTTTATATAATAATCGAACAGCATTCAAAAGTAATTACTAGTACTAGTATCCCATTCATAAAAGTTCCCGGCAGTATTGTTCAATCATAAACATATTACAGACACATTACCAATTAAAAGTCGAAGTGTTATAAAAATGTCACCTGGCTTCACTGATTACACAGGTTAGCCGAAATAAGTTGTAAAAACATATTACCCTTAAATGCCCCAGGTGAAAGGTTAAACACATCACACCACTGAACAAAGGGAGATCAATCAATCACAAATTGACATTGGAAAAATGAAAGTAAGAATGCGAGGTTTAATTATTGCGATCTACCGACGCTCGCATTATTCGCATTAATAAAAACCTCGCAATAATTTCTGAATTTACAGTAAACTCATCAGCGTTTTTAGTTAATTACTTCTTACAAATGGATTTTAGAATTAAATAATAATACCGCAGTCCCACTAGGCCACTATAGCACTACGATCTGTGTAAATCGCAGTAATGTCGTAATATTGTCGTGGTGAGGTCTTCTAGATGTGATGAGCGTGACCAACTTTGAACATGTTCAAAACAATCGTGGTGTGGTCGTGGCTAAGTCAGATCGTAGTAGAAGCGTAGTTAGAGCGCAGTAAGGTCGTGGTAAGATCGCAATGGTCGCTGTACTGTCGTTGCAAGAGCGTAACAAAAGCGTGCTTATATTCGGAGAGACTGCGCTATGATCTCACGGCAATGTTACTACGACCATCATGATATCAAGGCGACTCATCTATGCTTCCACTACGACTATACCACATTTACACCACGCTGTCCGGGACGATAGTACGATTCTAGCACGCCCATGTCGTCCTTATCACGCTGTTCTTACGACCTGACTACGTGTATACTACGACCAGATCAGGATTCGGTACTATCAGAGCTCCCTCTGCTTCTACATCTACTCCTACAACCAATCCCACGTGTTCTGGTAGATTTTAGTGGCATGACTGTGCTGTTTCCGAGAAATCTACGTATTAATCAGAAATATAAGGAATGGAACAGTATGTATATTGAACACGATGTAAACGTTATAGCTGAGAACGTAGTAAGATTGCGGTATGGACATAGTATAATCGTGTTAAGAACGTGATATAATCGCAGAAGACGGGTGGTAAGATCGTGTTGCAATCGGATAACTCGTGGTATGGTCGTAGTCAGAACATCATGAGCGTAGTAAGATCATGATAATCGTAGGAAAGGCGTGGTGAGAACATGATATAATCGTAGCGGGATCGTTCTTAAAGCGTAATATGGACGTAGTATCATCGTGAAATCAACGATTTTAGAACCATAAGTAATAATGTTCTGTTGTTTTCAATGTTACAGGGATTCCCGATTCTAAAACATTTGATGTAACATTGATGATATGTTTGATCAGAAACTTGACATCTATTACTCAGCCAATCAATGGATTTGACAGTCTACCACTACCAGGGGAAACATCTCCAGGATCTGATCTAGCAAGGATAAAATATTACAGGAATAAAACTAGCTCATCACGATAGTAATGAAATAGACACTGTTTATTTTGATACAGTATGGAGAGATATATCACATGTAAGTCTTGTCTCAACATTTATACTTGTAGTTATATTTAACATGTTGGATAATGATTCCATTGTCAATAAATCTGAAATGAATTTAATGAATAAATATACTAACCTTTTCTTACTAAGTGATTTAGCACCAATTGTCTTATATCTAAATGCCTTTTTGGCCTTTTTTGGACTGATGATAGACATCGTCAATCCATTATCATGATTATCGTAAACCTTTTTAAAAAACCTTCTACCCTGAACTAACTTGCTACCAAACAGGGAAACTGTGCTGAATGTTTCTTAGGGTATTTTGTTTTCTAAATTGGGATTTAATTTATCAATAAAAATGGGTCATGTTCTAGAAATAAGAAAAGGTGATTAAATGTAGTTTTTACGTAAAGATTTCATGAAAAGCAATCAAAACCTTATGGGACTGACTTGATATCTAAATCTACAAGACTTATCACTACCTCAATTGCTCCACAAAATATAGTGCATTGATCATAACGTTCTATACATCCTATCCATGAATATTTCCAGAAACTAATATCAATGTAATATTCCCTCATGTATCCAAGGCACAAATTGATATTACACTTATCAAGAATTTGCCTAACTTTTGCAAGGTGGAGAGGTGGAGGAAATACTATCTGTTCTAAAAATATATATAAATGTCATTCATACCTGCCATCTTTTTAAAATGCCCATTGGGGTTTTACGTGCAAGATTACTCTTACAGTCCTAAAAAAAACTTCAAATGCATTTTCATATTGTTGTTTTGCTTCTTCATACTTTTTAAAGCCTATAGTCATTGTAACATTAATTGTTTTGTTTGAGATTGTGGACAAAATTGCTCCTTCAAAATTTCAATTTGGGAGCTTTCATGGGGAAAATTCCCCACAAATAGTGACAGTTGGCAGGTATGGCCATTTTATAAAAAATTGGAGTTAATTTTCGTTGTCTAGAATTGTGTTAAATCAATAACAACCAATGCAATATTTAGTTTCACTTCTCACTGATAAATTGAAGCAATCTTTACCCTCAGTGCTACAAGCACTTTGATTGGCTTATATCTTTGTTCATATCTCAAAAATTAAAGTAGCAGTTACACAACCTGGCAGATAAAACATTATCAGCAGATCAAGCTCTATCTAAGTTAAGATTTTCTGATAATATGACAATCCATTTTGGAATTATTGTCAATTTTTATACGCCCGTTTATAATAGTAATAAGGTATATCGTTGTCCATCCATCGTCAACATGTCGGTCAAATAACCTGAAAACGCTTTAACCAATTAGCATGAAACTTTTGTGCATTGTTTATTTCTATTGACTATCTCCCTTTCAATATTTATAAATTTTAGATTTTACGTTTCCGAGTTGAGGGGTTTTATTCTGAAAGGGTTCCGCAAAACCCAGTGAATTGCCTACTTTTGCTGTTGTCTATTCCATCCATACACGATACACAGAGACTTTTAACACCTTCAAATATATCAAATTATTGGTGCTATCAATAACTGTTGTGAACATCACCGACATTATTGACATTTGTGGTTCGTCTGATACTTGTTCAAGTCCTTTCAGCATCACTGATAATGAAATCATCATCGCCATTTTGAGCTACTTGCAAGTTTTACTTATTCATGTTATTCCTCCGAAAAATTCTCAAACCGATCCACTTAACTATCGGACATTTTTGTATTTCAGAATGTTACAGACCATAAGATGACATTTTACCCATTATTTACTACCAATTCTGTGTCACTAACAAGGAGTAGTCGAGGGAGGAAATTGATTGAATAGGTTTATTTAGATTACCCAAAAAAGGGGCGCGACCTTTTGCAAACATGGGAAAAATTCAATAACCGTGCCCACAGAAGTCTAATTATTATTTGATTTTAGTCTGCTTGGAATTGTAAAACGCATTTTTCGTATTTTTGTTTCATTATCTTTTTTCAATAAATCTTAAAATCAAATTTGTCTTTCCTTCCAAGTTACATTTTCTTGACCAAAAATGTTTGCATCCCTTGTTCGCATCACATGGCGACGGCTTATTTCGTTTGTTTACGCTACCAAACTTTCATTGTATTGCAGTAAATATTTGGTATCAAATTCAGTCAAAATAGGTATTATCAAACTGTGATATATGCAAGCTTCCTAAAAAGCAATAACGTTTTTGGCTTAAATGTAGATTTCTCAATTTTACTTGGAAGCATGTGTTAGAAAGTGATTGACGATGCCTGAAGACATGGTTATCTTGAAAATGTTAATACAAATAACTTGCATACTTGTTATTATTTGTTATCATATGCTCTTGACTATGCTTTATTGTTGGTCCGTCCATCCATACCAAATACTCAGAGACTGTTAAGACAAATAACTTGAATACTTGGTAGGATTATTTATTATCATATTCCATTGACCATAGTGTACTGTCTGTCTATCCATCCATACACAATACTCATTGACAGTTTGACAGATACCTTGCAAATTGGTAAAATAGTCCCTAACCGTCGAAGTCGAAGTGGACTTTAAGTTTGCACTTTGTCTGTCTGGCTGTCATTACATTACATTGTGTATGGATAAAAGATGTTGACATTTTCAAGATAAGTTACTAATCTATATTAGTTTGTGACAAATGATAGAAAACAGTCTTTGGAACTATAAATTATAATTGATTATAATTTGAGAATATATTTAGACATTGTACTACATCTTATCTAATTTCAGGGACCTATTTATCATATCTAATGTTTGAGTATTTTCCACACTTTTTTCATTATGCTTTAAAATATTGATTGGTAATTGATTATATATAGTTTTATAACGACAAGTTACAGATCAAGTTCAAATGTTTTCTTCCGTCTGATATATTTGTGCAGAGTTTTGGTCCTTGGACTTGAAAAATTTTGTCATATAATCAGTTTTCCACACTGTTTTTTGTCTTGCCTGAAAATACATGTACATGTATTGACTTGATATTTACTTTTTGTTCACACCATGACAAGTTATAAAACAAGTTTGCATATTGTTTCAGTATAATGATTTTTTACCTGGTAGGGGACTTTAATTGTATTGCTTTGCAGTACTCTTATAATGTTTGTTTGTTAGAATATTCCCTTGACTATATTGTGGTCTGTTTGCCTATTTATACACAAAACTCAAAGAATGTAAAGACACATACATGTAACTTGCATATTTGGTAGAATTATGTGTTATCATATTCCCTTGACCATAGTGTACTGTCTGTATATTCTCTGGACTATACACTACTTTCTGTCCATCTCTCCATACTCAATACTCAGGGAATATTACAGCAATGTGTTAAGACAGATTACTTGCATACTTGGGGGAATTTTTTTGTAATCATATTCCTTTGATCATAGTGTACTGTCTATTGGACGGTCCATTTATACACAATACACAGGGAATGTTACAGCAATGTGTTAAGACAGATTACTTGTATACTTGGTAGTATACGTTGTTATCATATTCCCTTGACCATATTGTACTGTCTGTCTGTCGGTCTATCCATTTACAATATACAGATAATGTTTAGACAGATTACTTGGATACTTGATCTGATTATTTGTTAGCATATCCCCTTGACCATAGTCACTGTGCTTAAACGGCTTTTGGTAACTTAAGTTACCCACAACTCAAGATGGGGCCGCCTGGCATCGGTAAGAAAGTTTGTCCCTTCATAATAACGATACCATGAATACAACAGAAATGGTCAGTAATTAAAAAGTTATATAAATCTTGTATGGAAACTCTGCAATGCAAAAAGTGAATAAATACTATAAAAACTGTTACAGCACAATTTTCCAGAAAACTTAAAATGTCCGTAACTTGAAACAAAACTAGTCCGAAACTTTTTAAATATACCAATAGGCTTGTCCGTAACTTAGCATGCTGTCCGTAACTTCCAAAGAATATTGTTTAAAAGAAATGATAAAATAACAAAAAGACCGAACTCCAAGAAATATTCAATACGGAATAAAAGTCCTTTATCAAATGGCCTCTATAGTTTGCACTATTAAAGTTCATCTATGTAGTCTTCTTGATCGTTATTATGTTGGATTAACTAGAAATAATATAGCATCATATATTATCAACCGCTCGCTCCAATCGTAACTACTTTCCCATTCTCGCTATGCAGTACAATTTTTTAGTTCAATCAAAAAGGCCGGGTAGTTCCGAATGCGCTGGCTCAACATTGGAAGTGACGATGTGCACAAATGATGTTTCCTAAAACCAAGTTTTTGATGGAACTGCAACGAAGGGTCTTTGCTGATTTTTGTCATCAATTGTAACTCATAGCAATACGAAACCAGGTCCATAATAAGTGGTGCACAGTTAGTCACCATTGGAATTCCGATAACCTGACGATATACGGAGTCTCCAAAGCGAACAAATATGTTATCTTTTAAAAAAGCAAGGGCAAATATAGTATCAAAGTATGTCCAATTGACAAAGGTATTTTGTTTATTGCTACTAAGAAATGACATGAAAGAGTTTGAACATATATATTCACATTACAGATGTCGTTTTCTGAAAATGTAGTCAGTTGGAATGTTGGTGAATTGGTGATTTCTTTTTTCAGAACCGCAATGGAAAATTAACGTCAAACAAAATAATGTCATTAGCAGCTTTATTGGCCGGGACAAACACAAATTCATTGAGAAATAGGTTTATTTTTTAGTAATGTTAAACAATTACCCGTACCTTGTGAAGCCTATTGATTATGACCCTTAATTAATGCTACTTCTCTGATACAGATTGAAAAAGGCCTCTGAAACTTGGTATTCTTGTTGGTGATATTATATCAACATGTTCATTGTATCACTTCTATAAGAGTAATATATATCTAACTATGTGACCCTTTTTTGTTTACTATAATATTTTTATATACAAGGACACCTAGCTGATATTGATAATGACTCTTCTAAATGCTACTCCTTTGAAACTGCTTGACAGAAAATCTTTCAAACTTGATAGGATTATGTCGCCATTATGGGAAGTCGGACATATTACACCGTCATGTTGGTGCAACTTTTTTTATTTGGAGTTATAGGCCTAGACACAGCTCAAATCAATGTATGATTTTTTGTACAACTTTATATTGAACACACATATTATTTCTCATGTATACAGCAAAGCCTAACTCAAAAATTATCATAGAAGGTAGAAATAAACTGACTACTGTTTTGAAGAATACAAAATATCAGATATTGATCTATTCATTTATAGGCTGTAAGTCGATTGGGAGGTCAAACAATGTATCAGGAGTGTCAAGAGTTAAAGGTTAAAATCCTAGACCAGTCTAATAAGGAAATTATGTTGGAAATCAAACAATCAGTGGTAGAGATGAAAGAACTGAAACTTACAATAGACAATTTGAGAATAGAGCATTCAAACTTTATGGAAAATTTGAAAGACCCAATACCATGGAACATCAAAGGTACATAATACTTATTGATACAGATAAAAGTAGATTAACTTATTCACGAGAAGGTATGGCCAACTGAAGTTACAACGACATAAACTATTTTGATAAAGCCTATGCACACGCGCTGGACAGTTCATGTCTTGTAAGTAAAAGTTTTATGGTCTCAATGTTACATCTTAATATGCCGTTTGTTGTCCTTGATCTCATTTACTTGGTTAAGTGACTGAAAATAGACAATAATCTTCATTCCAATCAGACCTTAAAAACAAACTGACCACAAGCATGATACACATTCAGGTGATACATACACAAATGATTATTTCCCGCATGTGACGAAAGTCGCAATATGCAAGACATGGTTATGACAATCCGGCCCCGGTTATGGGCGTAACCTTTTGTTTAAAAATTATATGTTAGAAGGTAGAAGACCCGGCTTCTTCATACCTTGTATGCAGATACCTTATGTGACGAAGTTTCTGTCTGTCATATGTCCATTGTCCTTTCCTCATTTTCATTGCTTGACTGCTTTAAAAACAATTGTTAAGTGAAATACTCACTTATTATGAATGACAGGATATATATTTTTATTATTTGGGTTCCTTGCATTGTCTCCCACGTATCAGTAATCAAGATAAGAGTTACATGGAAAAGTCCGTATCTCAGATAATATAAGCTATAGGTCAACTGCATTTAAATTTGTGTATGAAAGGATTGAAAGGTGTTTATGTTTGACTGACAGGTTTCATCTGACATTTACCTCAATTTCGTGGTTCATTGGACAATCTTTAGTTTTTGTGGATTTATCTGTTTCTCAAATACCATAAGCAATAAGGCCACGCTTTTTGGTGTATGTAATGAGTGTTAGTCCTACATGGCCGCCTGGCAGATTTCATCTGAACTTGACCTCATTTGCATGGTTCATAGGAAACATTTAAGTTTTTGTGCTTTTGTTTTAATTCGTAGATGTTATAAGCAATATGTCATTTATATTTAGTGTATGGATCAATCTTGAGGTGTACATATCTGTCTGGAAGGGTTCATACGACCTTGATCCCATTTCCATAGTTCATTCGTAATGTTGTCAATTTATAAGGTACTGCAAGCAAAAGGTGAACTATATTTGGTGTATGGAATGATTGTAAGGTGTACATGTCAGGTAAGTAGGCGACAAGTAGTAACTCTTGTTATCATTTGTTGGTCATAATTTTTTTTTATGTTTTGCTTTCTTTACAGAATATAGGCTAACCTAAAACATGTATAAGGGACATATAACCTTGGCACACACATCACGCACATGAACATTTGTGTGGATAGTCAGATCTCTGAGGGGCAATATCCCGTATTCGCCTGAAATTAAGGTACTCAAATATAGTGCGTAAATAAAAAAAATCTCTGCAGTGATATTAGACATGTTTCATTTTTAGGCAGTTAAGCTGCCTTATGCGAGCACCCTAGATTTGTGTTCTACACAATTTACTCTGAAATACGTGCCTTTGTAATTATAACTGTAGCTGGTTATTATGTTTATAACTAATTGGACATTTTTGTCATACTCTTTCGGAAATTCAAAAACTATGACCAGAAAAACCTTAAATGATCGTCGAACTACCCACAACTTTTAAAGCTGCACATAGAAAGTAGTGCTCATTAGAAATCTGTACTTAGATAAGTATGCCCTTTGCTTTTGGCTACGATGTCAAAGAACAATTGTATGAAATATTTCATCGCCAAAAATATCTAATTACAAGTAGTTTCAAATTAAATATATGGGAGTCCCTGGGGTCACCCCACCCCCTCCTGTTTGAGAACTAGGAAATGGTTGCGATATCCACCCCTAAACCATATAAATTCATATATGGGACAATAAAACAAATCAAATGAAATATATTAGGAGTCCCTTGGGTCACCCTACCCCTCCTGTTTGAGAACTTAGAAATAGTTGAGATCCCCACCCCTAAACCATATATATTCATGTATGGACAATGAAACAACTCAAATGAAATATAGGGGAAGTCCATAGGGTCACCCAACCCCTCTTGTTTGTGAACTTAATACTAACATTTATGATAAAAGATATGATTTTTCATTTCCTATCAATTTTTAGATAGTGACGTTTCCTTATCACCATCTTACGGTGTTCATATATCTCAACTTGTACGATTCGCTCGTGTATGTAACAATGTTCTAGATTTTAACGAGAGAAATTTATGTTTTACTGAAAATTATTACACCATATCACAAACTAGTCAAAACATTTACTAAATTGTATCATCGGTATAAGGACATCATTCGTAAATATAGCTCAACATGCAGACAGCTTCTTATACCTTTAGGTATTTCACATCAATTTTTTTTGATGAAAATATTCTTTATAAAGCACAAACATGTCAGTATTCACCTTAGAAACTAACAAAACCTTTAAATATACTTATTGATAAGGGATATAGTTACGATGCTGTTGCCAGGTCAGTAAAGATTGCATATTTTGGCATTAATAGTGATTCACTTATAGGGTCTTCGCATCGGAACTAAACACATTTTTTCAAAAACCAGTTGTTGGCATGACATGGGTTATGTTCTTCTCATATATGTTATGATGGTATGATACTAAACCCTTAACGGGACGGATTGTGCCTGATATTCATATGATGAAATCATAATCTTTCAATCAGTTTAATTGAAGTCTGGAGCTGGCACGTTAGTTAACTGCTAGTAGTCGTTGTTATTTATGTATAATGGTCATTTTGGTTATTTTCTTTTGTTACATTTTCTGACATCAGACTCGGACTAATTTCGACACTGTTATGAGATCTCAACTCTCTCCCTATACCTGTAGCCAATGTAGAAAAGTAAATGCATAACAATACGTAACACACATTAATATTCAGTTCAAGAGACGTCCGAGTCTGATGTCAGAAGATGTAAAAAAAAAGAAATAAACAAAATAACAAAAATACATAAAAGGCAACACACTACAAGTCCGAGATTATTCTGTCGTCCAACGGCTATTTGTCCATCCAAAATAGATGCGCGGCTTCTTCGCTTCTGGTGCCATTGGAATTGTATACCTTATCGGGTATCAATTTGTTTATGGTTCATTTATCTCTTCATTTATGTAAGCTTCACCTACCTGCCACCCTTTATTTTTCAATATTTAAACAGTTTTCACAGTGACCCATCTTGCAATAGTATTTAAACATTTGAACTTCCTACACTTTACACAAATATTTCACATTTCAAACTAAAAGACACATTGAAAGAGTTGGTATTGTTTTGTTTCATAAAAGAAAGAATAGCTAACGTAGATATAAGTATCTTTTCTTAGGGAGGGATAAATCCTACTTTGTAAAGAATCCCTCTGATTCAAACAAAAAATTCTCTGAAACTGAAATTATCAAGATGATTTATTTCTTGATTGACAACATATTTATTACGTTTGGATGGCATGTTTTTAACAGACTGGACTGTCAGTATTCCAATGGGAACAAATTGTGCCCTCTTTTTGTAGAAATGTTTCATTATTATTATGAGGCTGACTTCATACAGGAATTTCTTAGAAAGAAAGACAAGAAGTTAGCAATATCCTCAATAATCTTATTACAGTGTTGAATTGGTAACCTTTTAGAATAAGTTTATTTAAAGAAGTGATAAGTTAGATGCTTTATTTCTTGATTGACAACATATTTGTTACGTTCGGAGGACGTGTTTTTCAACAGACTGTCGGCATTCCAATGGGAACAAACTGTGCCCCTCTACTCGCCGACTTGTTTCTTTATTATTATGAGGCTGACTTCATGCAGGAACTTCTTAGGAAGAAAGATAAGAAGTTAGCAATATCCTTTAACTCTACTTTCCGCTATATAGATGATGTTCTTTCACTAAACAATTCAAAATTTGGTGACTATGTGGAACGCATCTATCCAATCGAACTAGAGATAAAGGATACTACAGATACAGTTAAGTGGGCTTCATATCTTGACTTACATCTAGAAATTGACAATGAGGGTCGGTTGAAAACAAAACTTTACGACAAAAGAGATGATTTCAGCTTTCCAATTGTGAACTTTCCATTTCTAAGTAGCAACATTCCAGCAGCACCTGCATACGGGGTATATATCTCCCAATTGATACGATATTCCCGTGCTTGCATTTCCTATCATGATTTTCTTGATAGAGGTTTGCTGCTCACAAGGAAGCTATTAAACCAAGAGTTCCAAATGGTGAAGTTGAAATCATCCCTTCGTAAATTTTACGGACGCCATCACGAGTTGGTTGACCGTTATGGAATAACCGTTTTACAAATGATATCGGATATGTTCCTTACGTCGTAACTACAATCCCCTTCCCTTTCATGAATATGACCTACCGAATTAGTCTATTTACCGGATTTGTAATCACTTAAGCAACACGACGGGTGCCACATGTGGAGCAGGATCTGCTTACCCTTCCGGAGCACCTGAGATCCCCCCTAGTTTTTGGTGGGGTTCGTGTTGTTTATTCTTTAGTTTTCTATGTTGTGTCGTGTGTACTATTGTTTTTCTGTTTGTCTTTTTTATTTTTAGCCATGGCGTTGTCAGTTTGTTTTAGATTTATGAGTTTGACTGTCCCTTTGGTATCTTTCGTCCCTCTTTTACAAGGATCATTTCCGGGCACGGTTAACAACATTTCCGCAGAAACGAGCATGTGCTATCCCGTTTGAAATAAATTTTCTACAGGTACAACCAAACTTCAAAACTAAATTATCATATCTATGGAAAAATTATGTTAAGGTTTTAAGTAATTTATGGTAACGATATCCCTGGTTTATTAATATACCAGTAATACATAGATTACATTAGTTAAAATCAAAAACGTTAAAACAGACACAGGCATAGCGAATGAGCTGTGAAAACACCGTAAGATGGTGCCGAAGGAACATCAACATCTAAACATGGAAAATTAACAATAGGGAACGAAAAATCGTCGCTTTTGTCTTAAATATTAGTGTAGAGTGTCCCGTTTAGGTCCGAAATATCTAAATTTAGGTAAGGACAGTTATCACCATTTAAATTTGATTTATTTAAAGTCAGTTCCTATGGGTACATTTCAGCAGTATAGTGAGAAAATTCTTAATTATTTAACGACAAAACATCTTGAAGATAAAGGTAAGTGTTGTTGAATTTATCAATTAAATGCAATTTCGACCGTTTTTTGTTTACCTTATACAAAACGTATAACCAAAGATATCTACAAATCAAACTTATAAAAGGGTATATATAAACTTGGGTATACTGAAAATTTTTCCTTTAAAATCGATTACTGTGTCAAAAAAAAAACAATGAGACAAAATTAGTAAGTTCCGGAACTAACAAATGCTATTTCCTCTTAGTCATTTCATTATATATCACATGTTACCTACTACCTTATCTGTAAGTTCCGCATCTGACAAGCGCACCACAAAACGGTTCATTCGAGATTGGCTATAATCATGGGTCATACTCACTTGGTTGACCCTTCTTAATTCAATGATTGTCAAATTGTTTCCTATAGTAGTATTTCAATCTGCATGACTTTGTAAACTGACAATACGAATACTAAAAATCTAGACATTTTTTTTTCATTACACTTTTAGGTCTTACTCGATGGTATGGTACAAAATCAACCCAAAAAATCAATAAGTGTTGGCCCCAGCTGACTTTTAAAATGTTTTTATCATTGAAAAGCTCCAAATTATCTATCAGTGGTAACAAAAAATGCCTCAATTTTGCATTAAATTTAAAATATCTTTTTTAACACATCGATGACATTTATTTTTTTTTTTTTTTCAAATAAGCTTTACTTAAACAAAACCATTGTAAAATTTAAGCGATTTCTGTAATTTGGTTTGTTTTTTATTTCGATATTACTTTGTTTCAGCTATTAGTTCAACAGGAAAAAAATACCATCAAGTTTACAAAAATACATGCTTCTTTCAAAGGCAGATTGTGAGCTAAAATGAACGGTGACCCAATAGCTTTATGTTATTTTTCTATTAGGCATGGAAAAAGGTTATTTATAGAAAAATAAGCAAAACCCCATTTTGTAAAAAAATTTTGATCAACACCCGTAAGCCCCCTTAAAATAAGGTATTTATACAGTTTCTCATTTGTTAGCCAACATGACGTAAACATTGCGAATCAAATCATTCACCTTTATTTATAACTTATATAGTACAATGCTGTTGATTAAAAAATATTCCATGTCATACCCTTTTGTTTTCCAAATAATCAATACTTCCAATAATTGATAAGTTCCAGATCTAAGGTATCAAACAGAACTATTTTGACAGAAGAGAAAACTGTGCCTCTTACATGTCTTATAACCAGCTTGACTGTATCAAATGATATTAACAATATAAAAAATCCAAGCTAAAAAAAGGCTTAAACACAATGAGATACTTTAATTCAGTCACTGACCCGCGATAGCGAGGGTGTGTTCTAGTATATACTAACCTTGGACATGCTTTGTAGCTATTTATATTTAATATTTGGTCAGTTCAAAGGTTTTTTTCAGATCTGTCAGTTGTCGATTTAGCCTAAGAATTCTACAATATAAGAGGAAGATGACATTTGACCTTGAATGTTTAACTCAAGGTCAAACACTTGATCTAAGATATGACAACACAATGAATGGACATATTATTTGAATGATTTTATAAGTACTTGCTTGTTTATAGACATGTTCAATGGTTACAAAGAAATTATGTTATTGTCTTGCTATAAAGTTTATATTTGAGGTTTTTAACAGGCAGATGTGGTATGCTAGCTCATGAGTCAATTGTCTCTTAAGCACTAGCAAATAAAAAAATTGCAGGTCATCTTCAAGCCTTCAATAATTATCAAAACCCATATTGTAAATAACGTGAAATAATATGCACCGTAGACTAAGTGCACTATAAACAAGGTATTAAATAAAACTGGAAATTAATATATATATATGTATATATATATATATCAATATTATATGTTTATAATGCACAATATGTCTTTACATCAAATTAAAAAATGATTTAACTAACATCATGAAATTAGGCGGTAAAAAGAAATGGAGGTTTCTAAACTTGTTGTCGATTTCCAGTTTTATTTAATACCTTGTTTACAACAAAATATTTCGAGTTCTCTTTTTTTTAAATAAGATTTTATAAAAACAAGTAGATCTGGTATGATACCAAATGAGTCAAGTGTCCTGCAATGCACTAGCATGTACACAAATGCAGGTCCCCAGCAAGCATTCTACAACAATTATAACCAATACCATTAACATGATTAAGTAAAAGTTCCTGCATTGACAAAATATTTCTGAAATTACATACAACAAAAACTAAGTATAATATTTTAAATGATAATGCACAATTCATATAAATAGTGTTTTTTTTTATTTTAATCAGCTACTCATATATTGTTTCAGGTCAGATACAAACACAAATAGAAGACTGGGAAAAGCAAGATAAAATGTTTGTGAATACGCGAGCCAGTGATTATGTCATGGAATGTTTACAAGAAAACAGTTGCTTGACAATAACTGCCCCATCAGGGGTAGGAAAATCGTGTATTGCCAGACACACAGCACTTGTGTTAAAGAAGAAAGGATACAAAATAATACCAGTGGAATTACCAGCCGACATTAAAACTTATTATCAGCCTGGTAAACATACAGTCTTCATTGTAGATGATATTTGTGGAAATTTCACTGTGAACCAACAACAGATTGATAACTGGAAACAATTGTTACCTGTGATTGACAGAGTTATTGCCGACACGTTTTGTAAGATTATAGTATCGTGTAGGTTACAAGTATATAAAGATGATAAGTTTAATGTATTAGTGCCTTTTAAATCCTGTGAATGTAATTTAATATCAGATAAGTTATGTCTAACAACTGTAGAGAAAACAAATATAGCAAAAACCTATATTGGCACAAGCATGACAGATATTGATGATTTGTCTTTTAAATGTCATTTTTTCCCACTTCTTTGTTCCTTATATCACGAAAAAGAAGATGTAGATGTCAAAGATTATTTCAAAAATCCTTTTGGTGTTTATAAAAGAGAATTAGACAGGTTAAGTGAACATGGTGATGAAGGAAACTATAAAATGTGTAGTCTTGCTTTATGTGTTCTCTTTAATAATCAGCTAAATGAAAAATGGTTCCAAGGTAAAGCGACGGATGAACAACAACAGATCATAAATGACACATGTGAGGCTTGTGAGTTCAACAGTATACTAAAGCCAAAACTAAAGAAAGCACTTGACACTCTAGATGGTACATTTATCTGTAAACAGAATGGTATTTATAAAACTGTACATGACAAACTATTTGATTTCCTTGCTCATTACTTTGGTCAGAAAATGATTGAATGTTTAATAGATCATGGTGATAGCGGTTTAGTACATGAACGTTTCATTTGGCAGACATCACAAACTGACAAGAAAAGTAACATAGACTTCATTATTGAAATACCAGATGATTATTTAGTATCATATCTAGAAAGGTTTATAAGGGACTGGTCAGCAGGAAAGGTGAGAGTTATATTCATGAACAACAACTTGAAAGTAGCAGCATTTAGACAAAAGTTATTACAGCACTTAAAACAACTAGACAAAACACAACAAGTAACATTAGCCAACACAAAGGATAAAGTGTTACCAAAAGAGCATCATGGATCAGGTTCTACTCCACTGATACTAACTTGCTATGATGGTTTTGTTGATATGGTACAGTGGTTGTTACATAATGATGTGGACGTGGATCAGTGTAGAGATGATGGGGTTACTGGATTGGGCTTTGCAAGTCAGAGAGGACATACTGCTGTAGTAAAGTTACTGTTAGAGAAGGATCCTAATGTTGATGTATGTACCAACAATGGCTGGAGTCCTCTGAATACAGCAAGTGATGAAGGACATACTGATGTAGTAAAGTTATGTTAGAGAAGAATCCTAGTGTTGACTTATGTTACAAGGATGGCTGTAGTCCTCTGTACTGGGCAAGTAAAAATGGACATACTGCTGTAGTAAAGTTACTGTTAGAAAAGGATCCTAATGTTGATATATGTAACAAGGATGGCTGGAGTCCTCTGTACTGGGCAAGTTTAAAGGGACATACTGCTGTAGTAAAGTTACTGTTAGGGAAGGATCCTAATGTTAATCTTTGTGACGACGATGGCTGGAGTCCTCTGTACTGGGCAAGTAAAAATGGACATACTGATATAGTAAAGCTACTGTTAGAGAAGAATCCTAATGTTGATATATGTAACAACAATGGCTGGAGTCCTCTGAATACAGCAAGACTTAGTAATGAAGGACATACTGATATAGTAAAGTTACTGTTAGAAAAGGATCCTAATGTTGACCTATGTAACAAGGATGACTTTAGTCCTCTGTACTGGGCAAGTAAAAATGGACATACTGCTGTGGTAAAGTTACTGTTAGAAAAGGATCCTAATGTTGATATATGTAACAAGGATGGCTGCAGTCCTCTGTACTGGGCAAGTTTAAAGGGACATACTGCTGTAGTAAAGTTACTGTTAGAGAAGGATCCTAATGTTAATCTTTGTGACGAGGATGGCTGGAGTCCTCTGTACTGGGCAAGTAAAAATGGACATACTGATATAGTAAAGTTACTGTTAGAAAAGGATTCTAATGTTGACCTATGTAACAAGGATGGCTGTAGTCTTCTGTACTTGGCAAGTAAAAATGGACATACTGCTGTAGTAAAGTTACTGTTAGAAAAGGATCCTAATGTTGATATATGTAACAAGGATGGCTGGAGTCCTCTGTACTGGGCAAGTAATAATGGACATACTGATGTAGTAAAGCTACTGTTAGAGAAGAATCCTAATGTTGATATATGTAACAACAATGGCTGGAGTCCTCTGAATACAGCAAGTGATGAAGGACATACTGATATAGTAAAGTTACTGTTAGAAAAGGATCCTAATGTTGACCTATGTAACAAGGATGGCTGTAGTCCTCTGTACTGGGCAAGTTATAAAGGACATACTGAAATAGTAAAGTTACTGTTAGAAAAGGATCCTAATGTTAATCTTTGTGACGAGAATGGCCGTAGTCCTCTGTACTTGGCAAGTTATAAAGGACATACTGATACAGTAAAGTTACTGTTAGAGAAGGATCCTAATGTTAATCTATGTGACAAGGTTGGCAATAGTCCTCTGTATTGGGCAAGTAATAATGGACATACTGATGTAGTAAAGTTACTGTTAGAGAAGAATCCTAATGTTGATATATGTAACAACAATGGCTGGAGTCCTCTGTACTTGGCAAGTGTTAAAGGACATACAGATATAGTAAAGCTACTGTTAGAGAAGGATCCTAATGTTGATGTTTGTACCAACGATGGCTGGAGTCCTGTGAATACAGCAAGTGTTAAAGGACATACAGATATAGTAAAGCTACTGTTAGAGAAGGATCCTAATGTTGATGTTTGTACCAACGATGGCTGGAGTCCTCTGAATACAGCAAGTGTTAAAGGACATACAGATATAGTAAAGCTACTATTGGAGAAGAATCCTAATGTTGACTTATGTAACAAGGATGGCTGTAGTCCTCTGTACTGGGCAAGTAATAATGGACATACTGATGTAGTAAGGTTACTGTTAGAGAAGGATCCTAATGTTGATGTATGTACCAACGATGGCTGGAGTCCTCTGAATACAGCAAGTGATGAAGGACATACTGATGTAGTAAAGCTACTGTTAGAGAAGGATCCTAATGTTGATGTATGTACCAACGATGGCTGGAGTCCTCTGAATACAGCAAGTGTTAAAGGACATACAGATATGGTAAAGCTACTGTTAGAGAAGAATCCTAATGTTGACTTATGTAACAAGGATGGCTGTAGTCCTCTGTACTGGGCAAGTAATAATGGATATACTGATGTAGTAAGGTTACTGTTAAAGAAGAATCCTAATGTTGGTATATGTAACAACAATGGCTGGAGTCCTCTGAATACAGCAAGTGTTAAAGGACATACAGATATAGTAAAGCTACTGTTAGAGAAGGATCCTAATGTTGATGTTTGTACCAACGATGGCTGGAGTCCTCTGAATACAGCAAGTGTTAAAGGACATACAGATATAGTAAAGCTACTGTTAGAGAAGAATCCTAATGTTGATATATGTAACAACAATGGCTGGAGTCCTCTGAATACAGCAAGTTTTAAAGGCCATACAGATATGGTAAAGCTACTGTTAGAGAAGAATCCTAATGTTGACTTATGTAACAAGGATGGCTGTAGTCCTCTGTACTGGGCAAGTAATAATGGACATACTGATGTGGTAAGGTTACTGTTAGAGAAGGATCCTAATGTTGATGTATGTACCAACGATGGCCGGAGTCCTCTGAATACAGCAAGTGATGAAGGACATACTGATATAGTCAAGTTACTGTTAGAAAAGGATCCTAATGTTGACCTATGTAACAAGGATGGCTGTAGTCCTCTGTACTGGGCAAGTAATAATGGACATACTGATGTAGTAAATTTACTGTTAGAGAAAGATCCTAATGTTGACCTATGTAACAACAATGGATGTTGTCCTCTGTACTTGGCAAGTAAGAATGGGCATACTGAAGTAGTAAAATTACTGTTAGAGAAGAATCCTAATGTTGATCTATGTAACAAGAATGGGTGGAGTCCTCTGAATGCAGCAAGTGTTAAAGGACAAACTGATGTAGTAAAGCTACTGTTAGAGAAGAATCCTAATGTTGATCTATGTAACAAGGAAGGCTGTAGTCCTCTGTACTGGGCAAGTAATAATGGACATACTGATGTAGTAAATTTACTGTTAGAGAAAGATCCTAATGTTGACCTATGTAACAACAATGGATGTTGTCCTGTGTACTTGGCAAGTAAGAATGGGCATACTGAAGTAGTAAAGTTACTGTTAGAGAAGAATCCTAATATAGATCTGTGTAACAAGGAATTCCGTAGTCCTCTGTCCATGGCAAGTCAGCAGGGACATTCTGATATAGTAAAGTCACTGTTAGAAAAGAATCCCAATGTTGATCTGTGTAACAATGATGGTTTCACACCACTGATCAGTGCATGTATTCACAACTACATCAGTATAGTACAGCTGTTGATAAAACATAAACCAAACATTGATGCACAGACCTTTGATGGTGGTAGTGCTTTATATTTCAGTGTAAACAGTGGAAACCTAGATATAACACAGTTACTTCTAGAGAACAATGCTGACTGTAATACATGTGGCCCTAGTAAACAGTCAATTATAGACAAAATAAAAAATGATCCAACAAAAATTTTAGATAAATATAAACAGAATTGTTTTGATAGTCTCATCAAGAATGCATTACCACGTGTAGCAGATTATATAAGTAAGAAATCAGTAGATTATGTGTTTGATGTGGAAGCTGGTTCTTCTCCATTACACATTGCATGTTTTACGGGTAGGATAGGTGTAGTCCGTTGTCTTCTGGAACACAATGCTAACATAAATATATCAAACGAAAATGGAACGACATCATTATTTTTTGCATGTGAATTAGGACATGAGGATATTGTACGTTTGTTATTGGATAAAGGTGCAGATACTCAGATGTGTAGACTAGATGGAAGTTCCCCTTTACAGATTGCTATAGATAATGGTCATACATCTATAGTAATCCGATTGATTGTAACAGAATGCATGAAGAAGTGGTCAAAACAGACTTGATAGGAAATCCCCTTAAAAGATTGCAACATATAATGGCCATACATATACAGTGATCAGAATGATTGTAACATAATGAATGAAGAGGATGAAAAACAGACTAGATGTCAAATTTCCTTTAAACAATGCTGCAGATAAAAAACATACATCGATAGTAACAATATCACTCTTGTTCTTTAGTCGGTGGTTCTTAATAACATGCCAGAAAAAACATACAAGGGATGTTGAAATGACAACCTTTTAACTCTAATTTCTTTTGTCAGTTATTCTTTATGACATGTGAAAAAAACATACAAATGATGTTGAAATACTTTTTTTAAACTCTAGTTCTTTTGCCTGTGGTTCTTTATGACATGTGAAAAAAAAAACAATTGATGTTGAAATGCTTATCTTTTAACTCTAGTTCTTTTTTCAGTCGTTCTGGTGTCACTTGTATTGTTTTACAGGTATGCCCCTTTACAAATGGAAATATTTCTGAATATTTCGTTGTCGTTCTTTAATTTTAGTTTACCTCCCCCAAATACTATGACACTTATACAAATGCTTATAATAACAAAATCGAAATTAATTAAGATTGAGTTTTGTCAGTGTTGCGGTTTAGAGTTAAGCCCCATTACAAATGCAAATATTGCTGTATGTTTCGTATATGTTCTCTGTTTTCTGAATAATGTTTGCCTCAACCAAATGTTATGAATCCTATATTCAATTGTTATTCACTTCAAGTACAAATTTGGATTGCTCCACTTTTACTGTTCTTCAGTTATGATCCTGTATAACTATATTGCAGGGGCATACTTTGTGTCCAACAGACAAACTCCCTATGTATATATATTTGTTTTGTTTTGTTGATTAATGTTTTCTCTTGTGTAACATTTTTACTGCTTGTACTGCATACTTGATGTACTTCATACAAATACAAGTATATACTAACATTTTTTTTTGTTATGTTGGTAAATATTTTCTTTTGTGTAACATCTTCACTGATTGTATAGCATATTTTATATACTGTATAAACCTGGAGTTTTCAATTGTATTTGTATTATTATGTTGATTTGTGTTTTCTCTTGTGTGACATACGGTATAAACTGTATATAAATATAGACTTCCATTTTGATTAAATTGCTGTGTCGATTCGTGTTGTCTTTTGAGTAGTATGTCACACTTTATATAATTTATACAAATACAGACAACCATTATATTTGTGTCGTTATGTTGATTCGTATTTTCTCTTGAATAACATCTCTTCTTTTTGTATGCGATTCTTTTTATAATGTTTACAAATGTATATTACCATTTTGATGTTATTGATAGTTTTTTCGTGTTTTCTCTTGTGTAACATCTCTACTGATTGTATGACATAGTTTATATACTGTATACACATATAGACTACCAATTTGCGTTTATTGCTATGTTGATCCATGATATCTTGTGTGTATTAACTATTTCATTTGTGTTTGATAACATGACAAATCCCTCTATTCCGTATGTTGTTGCGATGTTGGGGTACTGTCTTATACCAATATATGAACTGAATCTGATAAAAATTGATGGACATGCACTCATACCACATTTAAATTTCTATCTCAGTCAGTTCATATTTTGTTCGTAATAGAAATACCCTTATGGAACTGAAACGTTTGCCGCAAACTTGTAGCTAACTAGCTGCAATCTTGCGACAAATGAAAAGGTTGCAGAAACACACAAAATAGGCATTTCGGTTCAATAATAAAGGATATTCAATATGTTATTTTTTAAGTACAAATAATTCATAGAACTGCATGTTTTAATCAAAATAATTAATGTCACCATCATACATGATTAGGAAATTAGCTATTATAAGTTTAACTTTTGTAATTGATTAAATTTTTACATCCCAGCTCTTTTGTTCTACCAGGGGTGATCTGAGCCAGATCAACCCTGCCAGATCACCCCAACTTGAGTTTCTTTGTTTTGCATGCTTTCCTATGTTCTGTTATGTTTTGGCGGGAATGTCAAATCCACTATAAAACTTAGATTTAATTATACGTTTAAGACTATCTATTAAAAGTTACGTAGAAAAAATACAGTGTCTGTGCTGGGAATCCAACTCAAGACCTTTAGCCTATCAGCCCACGACACATTCCACTACACCAGTCCTGAACACCAATTAACAGTAATTTAACATACTTAAAGGAAGCAAGATATTTGCATACGTAGGGCAAACCTTTTTTCGGTGGGGTGAAGTATATTTTAAAGGTTGTGTGGCGTTCTAAACTAAATTTTATTTATGAATTGTAAATGGTTTGTCGTCTAATCTTAAACAGATGGGATGTAAAATAGTTATCCCAATCGGACCTGGTGTATCAGTGTTAGGTCACCCTCTGGCCTCCGGCCATTGGGGTGATCTTACACTGACACACCGCGTCCTCGTGGGATAACTATTAAGTACTGTACCGTGTTTATTAAAACTAAGTCTATAATGGCATTTCAATGTGTGCACTGTTGCTTGATTTTCATTTTATCTCTCCTTAAAAAATATATAAAAATAAAAGTGTGTATGTCCACCTTGCTATGAAAAAGTATTGATTATATTTGTTTCGTCATTTTTATAATTTTGTAAAGAATAGCATATATAGTAAATGAATTTTTAGCATGACAGCTCCGACAGTTTTTATGAAACCTCCTGAAAGAAGCTAATGTCCAACATCACAACTTTAACTGTGTTAAGATAAGAAATGCAGACTAATTAACAGCTTAATTCATTGTAAAATTATATCACAATCAACTTACAAATAGTGTTATGATTCAATGGTTTCATGTATCTGTATTGTTTACATTGTAATATAGAAATACATTTTGTTGATATAATTATAATGATCATAATAAAAACATTTATTAGTATTTTTCTGTGTTTTAGTTACCTGATATATTTGTTAAAATGACCATTTCAGATGGTTCTGTATCAATGTGTATTTGATTCATCATTGTAGTGGGTTTTCACAATATTTCTTTGGACATACATGATAAATGTGGAGATGACAAAATGTGCAATAAACATGTGCATCCACCTGGAAACTGTGTTAATTAATCATATTAATATCATGAAAGATGTCTAGGAATCAGCATTCCATTTCACAAGACAAAATATTTCAATCCATAATGAATATTTCACTTTGTTGATGATGTCCCTTTGGGAAAATCCTACTGATTTTAGGATTATTATGTCAATTATCTTGCAATGCCTATAAACATGATAAATATGCTGAAAATTTGGGAAAGAATTGTTTCAAATGTCATTTTTTTTAGTCATGAGGAGTTGGTTATTTTTGGGGATAACTTGCCTCTGAATGAAAACAATCCTCTATTAATGTTAGGTACTTAATATAAACGTACATATAACCAGACGTGGTAAAATTGTAAAAGAGAAAACTTCCACAAAGATACCAACAATGGATGTAAGCAGCAGTTATACATATTATAACTGCTTACATCGGTGTTCCATTATATTAACACAGATGTATGGAAAAAAAGATATTACAATGGGAATTATAAAAGGCCCCGACATACATGATAAAATACGTTATAACAATTCCAACGAAAAAATCAATGACGTGATTCATTTTCGTAGCAATTAATTAAGGAAACAAATATAGATAGCACCCAACGACCATTGAATCGCATTCGTCTGACTCTGGGTATGTACACATTGGATGTGTGGGTTTATACATGTTTGGGTGATACCAACCCTTTCCCTAAATTCAGATATTGGTGTAACAGCAAAACATAGGAAATAAGGGGATTTGACATGAGCATAAAATGCAATCGTGACCAGTTCATCTCACCTTTATGTGTTTATGAATGGATTTATATGACCAACTGGAACTATTGTGCTCACTCTCCGTTAATTTGATAAAAGCCAAATAGCATCAACATGTCGTTGGCCTTATATGTAGCATTTGCAACTGGACACTAAACACGAATTCTTCACCATCTACAATCCATACACTTATTCTGTCTGGTCCATTACAAAATGAATGAGCATTACTTAAACAAGATATTTCAAACTTGACACTACTGTCATTTTTTTAGCTTTAAAAGACAGGATAATCAACTGTTTCCACAGTGATTCAGAGAAATATATTTACTCTGTATGTATGTGCTTCATGAAAATTTAAATAAAGAGAAGTTATTATGATGAACGTATCAATTATTTTAAAAAAAATATATTTAAGTTAACTTCATACTTTCCTGAACTGTGCGAATATTCATATGTATACAACGAATATATAAAGTTCCAAAAAAGGATAATTGAGAGTCATAACAAATTATACTTTATAGTATCAACGGAACAATACTGCTTAAGCGTTCAAATGCAAAATAATGTAATTCTTAACTATAACAAAAATATATGATATGTTTGCAAGGAGAAACAACATGAAACAGAAAGTAACAATTACAGGAATCCGAAGGACCTTCAATAATGCGCAAAGTCTATACCGCATAGTCAGTAAAGTTGTATTATTGTAACACTAACACTAGATAATTTGACAAACAAACTTTTATTACATTATTTTACAATGTATGTGAGAGACAACGTGCGTATAGTGGCATCGGAGAAGTCGATCATCGTTAGAAAAATGACACAGTTTATATATCTTAACATTCGGCTGACCTCAGCAACATGTGTTGCGCTTTATTGTTTCTCAACACAAATCATCGATGTAAGTTCATAAATATAAGCCCATATTAACGGACATCAATCACTGGACGTGCGTTCTACTGTTTCTTAACGTAAATCCTAGATGTAAGTCTATATGAGTAGATATTAATTACTGGACGTATTATAATTTGTTGACTCATATAATGTTGACCCAAGTAACTTTGTTACATTATTTCTATTAAAAAGAGAGACGAAAGATACCGAAGTGACATTCAAAATCAAAAGTCCACAATAAACTGATCGCCATGGCTTGAACAGTAAAAAAGTGCACAAAACACAACATAGAAAATTTAGTCGGGGTTCTACTCCGTTTAGAATTGTCTCACCTTTACGCGAACATTTTTTTAATAGCGATAATGGCCGCCAATGTAAGGTTGTTACAATGTCAATTAAATATCTGGAAAACCGATAAATACCCACATAGCAGTATTACATGACAGTTGTATGTCAATAGACAAATACATCTACTTGCTGTAAAGCATCATTTTACGATACTATAAATATGGTTTTCGTCAGCATAAAAAATCAATCTGATAGAATTTTCGGATGAACGGACAAACATCAAAACAATTAACAGTGTATGGTAAAATGTGGAGCAAATCATGACTGATAGATGTATACATGTACATCAATACCAGAGACAAAATAAAGTGTCATGTAGTTCTTTTCATGACGGCTATACTGTAACAATTTATAGTACGATGTAGATCTCCCAATGATCAATAGCATTCCACACCAGTTACAATTTATGCTGCCATAAAGAGCTCGTCATAACAGTCAGAATATAGCACCAGTAACACTGTATGGTGCCATGTAGAGCTCATCATGACGGACAGACCTTAACGCGAGTAACATAGAACAGTGCCATGTAGAGCTCATCATGGCGGACAGACTTCCACACAAGTAACAATGTATGGTGCCATGTAGGGCTCATAATTGCGAACAGACTTCAACACGAGTTACAATGTACAGTGCCATGTAGAGTTCATCATAACGAACAGACTTTAATACTACATGTAGTAACAATGTATAGTGTCATGTAGAGCTTATCATGGCGGACAGACTTCAACACGAGTAACAATGTAGGGTGCTATGTAGGGCTCATAATTGCGAACAGACTTCAACACGAGTTACAATGTACAGTGCCATGTAGAGCTTATAATGATGAACAGACTTCAACACGAGTAACAATTTATGGTGCCATTCAGAGCTCATAATGACAAACAGACCTCAACACGAATTACAATGTACAGTGTCATGTAGAGCTCATAATGACAAACAGACTTCATTCAACACGAGTAACAATGAACAGTGCCATGTAGAGCTCATAATGACGAACAGACTTCAACACGAGTAACAATGTACAGTGCCATTGTTGTGATCCGAGCATATAATTAATAATACAAGAACAATATATGAAACTCACCAGGATTAGTGCAGGTGATACAGCAATTAATACACAAAATACAGTTATAATATAAACAATCAATGCAATCAATAAATGTCAATATACGATCATTGCATGTGGTTATAGGTAAAGAGTTCGAATCTTGCGTTATGTGTACTACGTCACGGATAAATGTTATTGTACATATACAATATAGACTGGTTCAGTACTATATATTAGTGGTCAGCACCACAATCAACCCATCTCAGTAGAACTAGACCAGGGGTAAATAAAAAGACTAGACATAACGCACTGTCTGTGAACAGTAGTCCATATACATGTAATAATGTCGGAATAAAGGAGGTTTCATATTTCACACATTTTCATGCATAAATCCACACTTAAAAAGATCTATATTCCTTCTTAATACAATTTAAGTAACTGAGTTCATGAAATACTCAAACTTAACAGTCATTCGTAATCCAATACGATAGGATGTATACATTGAAAATACGCAAAATAAACGGTCATAAGAATCAAACATGTATCTTCCTCTTCGGAAACATACTCAAATTCGAATTAATAGATAGTTTCTGTTCGACACTATTCTCTTTGATTAGCGATTGGAAAAACTTCGAAGCATTGTCATTTACGGTCTACATACAGTTCACGGTATAATCTTAAAACCCACACTTCAAACCACGGATAGCTTACTGGACAGCATTCGAACGGAAGTGTTTGATGCTACAATTGGTTTAAAACGAAAGTGTAAAGTTTTTCCTAAAAAATGTACATTGTAATACATTATAATTTTCATCGCCAAAAAAAATCTACCAAAGCCTCTTGAACTTCACAGCTCCCGCAGGTCGTTCCAAATACGTTTTCAAATGTTGCTTAAGGTCAAGGTGCATCATCTTGACCTGTGTAACTAATCCACACACAACACACTGATGTGGTCGACTTCTATATGAAGTGATGAATTTAAGTTCAATTGCTGCTGAAATAGATGCAATACAGATAATTCTGTGGGGCCTGGGGCCCCTGAAGATCTCTGTTGGAAGACTTTCTTTCCATATATTTTATGGTTATTAGATGTGTGCACCAAGTCCAATACTGCAGTGCACGCTTTCAAAATATCAAGTCTTGTTTCGGTCATATATATCATACACACATCTAAATGCGTAGTGATATGTCCTATTGAAATGGTTGTGTTTGTGACAAAGTTGCCACTAAATGGTTGAGGTCTAATTCCCTTAATAAGTACATGTTCACGGTTTACAGGAGTGTTTAAAATACATGATCTGCTTAGTAAAGATATAACAGCAGTGTCAATCATATTCTGGAATGATATTTAATTTACTGCAAATATCAGACCACGTATACCTACAGTCTTAACAACGAGCTCTTGTAGGCTCTCTTTCTCGATGGTCAGAAGTGAGCCTAATGACCTGACCCTGTCTTGTTTAAATATTGATCTTCTGGTGTATGCACAGACAAGGTCCTCTGGAAAAAGGGTGATATGTTGTTCTATTTTTCATAAAGTTTTTGTCCTCTGTGTGGTGACGGAAAACGTGAATTAAGAAGACTCCGGAATTTTGATTGTGACATTGGTCGGGTTGTAGATATGTTACTCCTTATATCTTTTAATAACTGACCAACTATAGACACTAAGTTTTCAATATCAATTTTTAAAGATCACTCTTCTTTATCAAACCTCTGATTGTATTGCAAGGCCGAGAGCTCTGCGGAGAATGATCAGAAGTACCAACATCAGAAAAGGTAACTTGTCGTTGGGTTTATAACTGAGAATAAGACTTTCGGGCTCCATAAATGGCTTTTTGATTAGCTAATGAAGACTTGATCCATTTCAGTGATTCGTTTATAGTCCTTGGATTTTTCTCTATAATAACGATCCGGGCTGCCTCCTTCTCCTGACATACACGCAGGAACGCCTTAGTACCTATTTGATCAATGATGTCATTGTTGCTTCGGTAATATCCCTCCATTGTCAAGAAATGAACTCGTTCTGTGTATTCCTCTATGGTCTCTCCGTCCAACTGTCTGATGTACTATAGCTGTCTTCGTGCTGCAGAGGCTTCCTCCTTCTTACTAAATCGCCTTTTCATATATTTCCGCAAATCGTCCTATCTTGATATATGCGATCGTCGGGCATATTCAAGTGCAACTTAAGACAAACAATCTAGAAAACGGCACGTTTTCTTTGCGTCATCCCAGTTACGGCGATTTGCAGTTCTTTCAAACTGACAGACAAATGCTTCCCAAGATAGATTACCAGAACCAGTAAAGACTAGCATCTTCGGCAGTTGTGGACTTTTGCTTCGTTCTCTAGCATGGGACTCCTTCCAACGGGATGATTCCCTGTCTATCGAATCATCATTTGATGAAGAGGATTCCCTCTGGCAGCGCTTTCTGTCCCTGCTTCTGTGCCTTTCGTGTGTAGCTTCACTTTTGATCTGAACAGAAGTGTTGTTCATAGACTGTACATGGGAAGGCATACATATTGGAATATTCTAATGTACTGGGATTGAAGGAATGTTTGAAGTGTCTTTATTTGATCCTCGATGGAAAAATGCACTAGACGGTACAGTCGATTCATTATTTTGTTGTACTACCGGTGGTGGAACACTGTAAGACCAAAATGGTGGCTTATTAGGTATCGCGGAACCTTGAACTATGATTGGGTGTGGGTCAAAGTCCCCTGTCCAGTGTAACCCTGCGATACACTTTTATGTTTTTCATGAGTTGAAGTATAGTACTTGAAGCGGAGGCTAAAGGCCCTGTCAATCTTTGGACTGACCAAATGGTGCAGTTGAAATCATTCCGTCGTACATTTTACGGACGCCATCACTATTTGGTTGACTGTTATGGAATAACCGTTTCACAAATGATATCGGATATGTTCCTTACGTCGTAACTACAATCCCCTTCCCTTTCATGAATGTGACCTACCGAATTAGACTATTTACCGGATTTGTAATCACATAAGCAACACGACGGGTGCCACATGTGGTGCAGGATCTGCTTACCCTTCCAGAGCACCTGAGATCACCCCTAGTTTTTGGTGGGGTTCGTGTTGTTTATTCTTTAGTTTTCTATGTTGTGTCATGTGTACTATTGTTTTTCTGTTTGTCTTTTTCATTTTTAGCCATGGCGTTGTCAGTTTGTTTTAGATTTATGAGTTTGACTGTCCCTTTGGTATCTTTCGTCCCTCTTTTAGAGAACTTGAATTTCATGCATGTAATAATATAATTTGTTTTTCACCTTAATCAAATGATTTGTTGTAATTTTCAATCATCACATAGGTTTTTAAACTGCATAATGTACAGTCAAATGAATGTCCAAATGTAACATTTGATAAATATAAGATCCATCGAAATCATTTCAAATAATCTCCAGTTGTGTGGGTTAAGTTTTGCTTAGTGTTCAGTTTATTGTGTGTTTTGTGTACTACTAATTTAATTGTTTGTCAATTTGTCTATCTTTTTTTTTTATTTTAGCCATTGCGATGTCAGTTTGTTTTTTAACTTATGGGTAATCATATTCATGTACAGTTTTAACCTAATTGCAAATTGAAAAATAAAAGTGTAGAACAAACAATACATTTCTCCATCTGAAAGCTTCTTTATGATAGTTGCTTTCCTCTGACTGAAATTCCAAAAACTAAAAAAGGCATTTGGTTATCTGAAAGTGTGTTTAGAATAGAACAAAAATTACCGTAAAGTGCTTGACCAGTTACTATACTGTTGCATTTGTATCATTATCAGATAAGAAATTTGCGTTGAACATGTTGTATTGTTTTCTCTATCAGTATATTTCTATTGCAATTAAATTTTAATATACAAAAGTCTAATGTCATTCATTTAGAACAAAATTGTGCTCAAGAAATCAAATGTCTTATGACCGAATACAGATGGGTGCAGTCCTAACCTGTACAGCAAGTTAACTTGATAACCAGTCATTTGGACTGGTCAAAGTTAACCTGTGACCAAATTTAGGACTGCTCTGACCAGTCCAAGGACCAAAATCTAGTTAACTTGAAAAACGGACTTGGTCCTAGGGCTGTTTTTATGTCTGCCAAAAAGTTAACTTCGAAACAGGTCCGCTATTGATATAATTAAGTTAACTTCGAACCAGTCCTGCCATAAAATTAACATAAGTTAACTTCGAGACCAGTCCTGCCACAAAGTTAACTTTTGCTTTGACAAATCCGATCGAAACCAGACCTGTTCCCAAGTTAACTTTTGACTGGTCTGCTCAACACTAAGTTAACTTGTAACCAGGACCGCTCTCATCGATTTTTTAAAAATATTTTTTAATATCTTTGTTTCGTAGTATAAACATCGAAAATAAAGTAAAACTAATACTTCCGTTATATAAACAGGATTTAATACAAATATTTGAAAATAAAGTTCGCATAAAACGTTGCTTGAAACACAAATTTATCTGTCATCTGCCAATCTATAAATTAAAAAACGATCTTAGTTACAATGATAACGGGCACTGAATATATATTCCAATACCTATCAAATTCAACCATATTTGCACTTTATTTATATGTATATCTATGAAAGGACGTATTTTAGAGGAAAGCATCATTTTAACACATGACTACAAATTTTTGTTCGCATAAATTTAAGGTGCCAGCATGTCCTCCTTTTATTCAAAATATTGATGCATGTGGAGGTTAAAAGTAGGATATTTTCGCTAATATAGACAAATACGTCTGTTCAGCCATAACTTTTAATAACAACTCAAAGAGCCCACGGCGACGTCACTGAAGTCGCCAACGTCGCCAATGGTAATGTACAAACTTAGGAACGTCGTAATCCCGCGGTAATCTCGACATACTGGGGGCCGCAAAAAGAGCTAATTATCTTAAATTTCACATTAACTGTCCATATTTGTAAATAAATCAAATTAAAAAAAGTCTCTATCTCCATGAATGAACTAAATTGAATTAACTAAGTTCTTGTTCACATAAATGAAAAATTGAATTAACTTCGAAAGTCCTTTTTAAAATTGTTAAAGTTCTAGTCTTCTTCATCATTTTCGTCTATGATTGGTAATTCGTACGCTTCCGTATCTTCTTCCGGACCTTGGCACTTGCTAATCGTCTAGATTGAGTACTTCTGTGTGTTCTATCTAGAGATGTTTTTATATCGTGTTCCTCTGGTTTGTGCGAAACAAGAATGCTTAATATGTTGGTACATATCAATGCGTGTTCGCTTTTGTCCCTTATTGAACCGGAAAGTAAGAAACCAAACTTTGACTTTACGGCGGTTGGACAATTTCCTTTTACGACTTCATTCTCGACTAAGTCCAAGTAGTAGTCTGCTCCGATTAATAACGATATTTCGAAAGACTCTTCCTGTGTTACTGGATGTGCTCACTTAAGTCCCCGTAAATAATTCAGTCCTCTGTTCATGTGGCGAATATTGTTCTGCAAAGGTACGGCAATCATTGGTACAATTAGAACGTGTATCGGTATTTTCTGTCCTGCATTTGATTCTACGAACACTGTTGATTTATCTAAATGTCGTACGTTTTTGTTTCTATCTCCAAATGACGATTATTGTAGAATTTCAATTCCCTCTGTATGTAAATTAAGTTTTCTTGCTAAATCTTCGGTCACAAATGATCGCTGTGATCCCTCGTCAAAAAGTATATGGGTATCTATACATAAGTTGTCTGACCATACTGTAGCGACGGCAGTTTTTAAAAGTACATGCGTGCGTACGTCATTTGACGAGGAGTGTAGAATTGTAGTGTCCTCTTCTTTCTGATTTGTATCATTTACAATATTTACAGATGTCTGATTCAAATTTGGTGAGTTCTGTAAATGTCCATTGCTAATAGGAAAATTCGTATTCTGTGGGCTGTCATTTGCATTTTGCTGGATATGTCTGCTGGTGTCATTATCATGGACAATGTTGCTGTTAAATGGGTTATCGGTACACAGACTTGTGTGATGTCTTTTATTGCAAATGCGGCAAAACTGATTTGAATAACATTCGTGTATACGGTGTGTACCTAGACAGTTGAAACACATTTGTTCGCGTTTTACAATATCCATGCGTTTTTCTAGATAAGATACATTCGTGCAATGCGCTGGTGCGTGTAAATCGTGACAGTATACACAAGGTTTATATTGCAAATTCTGGTGTGTATGTCTCGTATCTAGAGTTTGGTTTGGTGGTTTTATCCATTTTGTCCCGGTAAAGAAAGACGATGCACTTGGTAAATTGTTAGAAGTTTCAGTGTCTTGTCCCGCGTCAATTATGTTTTTTTCATTGCAAATACCTTTCCGGAGGTCTCGTAATAACCAGTTTTCTGTTCCATGTTCACGGGCAAGTTTTTTTTAAATTTCTCCCGGAAACTTACTCAAAATGATTGGTACAAATAGTGTTCCGTACGAGTCTTGTGATTGGCCTAAAGATTCTAGCCCTCTTACATAAGTTTCCATTTGATCATAGAATTGTCTCAAACTGACAAGATGGTTTCCTGGAGATGGAATTTCTAATAATGCTTGTATGCATGCTTGCGTGATTTTGTGTGTTTGTCCGAATCTCTCCTTCAATAAAATAATGGCGTCTGCGTAGTTTGCATTAGTAAGTGCAAAACCAGCTATGGTTCGTAATGCTTCATTCTGTAACTGCGCTTTGAGGTAATTAAATTTCTGGACATCGGTCAATGAAGGGTTTAAATGTATAGCGCATTCATACGAATCCCAGAAAGTTTGCCACTCTAATATGTTCCCTGTGAATATCGGAAGTGTAAGTTTGGGTAAGTAATGATTCTGACTGCTTGCGGATGTATACGGATTTATATTAGTAGTCACTGTGTTACTAGCTTGAGAGAACGGATTTTGAAACGGCTGCGTGCATGAATTTTCTGTGAGGTTTGCTGTGACGAACGGTTGATGTTCAACATTTAGTATTTGTGATGAAGTTTCGCTCTGACGTGACTGTGATGTAGTATGCGTATCTTGAATATAATTTCGTATGTGTCTGATTTTTGTTTCTAAATTTATACAATACTCATCTGAGTCTAGGATTTCATCTTCTATATCTTCTGCTTCCGTTAGGTTAAGTATCTGTTCGTTCAAGTTGTTCAATAACTTTTGCTTCTGGATAAGGTTGTCAAATGTTGCGGTTAATTCTTCTGGATCGAAATCTATATCATGCTTCGCTGCATCTATCTTTCGAATGAGTTTGGTAACAGCACTTCTGTTCCCGGATCGTATCGACTTGAGCTTCTTTAAATCCATTGGTCACGGTACCATAAATGTGGAGGTTAAAAGTAGGATATTTTCGCTAATATAAACAAATACGTCTGTTCAGCCATAACTTTTAATAACAACTCAAAGAGCCCACAGCGACGTCACTGAAGTCGCCAACGTCGCCAATGGTAATGTACAAACTTAGAAACGTCGTAATCCCGCGGTAATCTCGACAATGCATAACAAAATTTAGTTACGTTTTGATACCTCATGCTGACTTGTACAACAAAATTATTTGACCGCGTTGACCAAAACTGACCATGTGTGCACTTTTATTTATAAATCTATATACCTGCATAGTAAATCAACCATATTTTTTCAAATTTTTGTTCGCATAAATTTAGGGTACCAGCTTGTCCTCCTTTTATTCAAAATTTTGATACGTAACAAAATTTCAGTAGTTGTGATACCTCATACTGACTTGTACAACAAAATTATTTGACTGCATCAACTAAAACTGACCATATGTGCACTTTAATTTGTAAATCTATATACCCGCATAGTAAATCAGCCATATTTTTTATGTCAGGATTCAATGTATAATACAATGGACATCAATATTGCAATACAATAACAACACATTTGTGTTCGCATAAATTTAGGGTGCCAGCATGTCCTCCTTTAATTCAAAATATTGATACGTAACAAAATTGCAGTAGTTTTGATACCTCATGCTGACCATGCTGACTTGTACAACAAAATTATTTGACCGCATCAACTAAAACTGACCATATGTACACTTTAATTTGTGAAGTTATATACCTGTATAGTAAATCAGCCATATTTTTTGTGTTAGAATTCAATGTGCAATACAATGGACAGCAATATTGCAATACAATAACAACAAATTTGTGTTCGCTTACATTTAGGGTGCTAGAATGTCCTCCTTTTATTCAAAATATTGATACGTATCAAAATTACAGTGTTTTGATACCTCATGCTGACTTATACAACAAAATTATTTGACTGCATCGACCAAAAACTGACCTGCATATGTGCACTTTAATTTAAAAACCTATATATATCCGCATAGTAAATCAGCCATATTTTTGATGTCTGGATTCAATGTATAAAATAAATGACCGCTGTTGGGATGGCGCCTAATTATGTCTGTCCTGGCACTCCTGTGAACATGTTAGTAGGACGGCAAATGTAAGCAATAAGGAAAACAATTAATGCAATTTTTTATACGCATACATTGAGAATGTCAACGTTTCATCTCTGTATTCATAATATTGAACAGTTACTAGGGTGTGTAAAACGAAACTATTAGGCCGCATCATCCAAGTACATGTACATGTACCAATACTGACATGTTTGAATTCATTTGTGATTTATAATAAAAAATGTATTTGAGGTTCTCTTATGGTAATAGTATACTGTTAATCTATTAAGTCGGTTGATTGATTTTGTTTGTAGTTAAACGTCAAGTGACAACTATTTCATTCATGTGCACAATTTTGACGAAATTGTTGGTAGTTTTACCACATCGTACATATCCGGACACTGTACAACTGTACAATTTTCGTTAGAATATTCTGCGGAAAAAGAATAGTAAATCCAATCCAAATAAGTAGAATAAACATGAAATATCCATGCATGAATAAATGCGTAAAGTAAAAATTATGAAAGGACAGGTAAAAAACGGGGAACGAAGTAACGTCGACAAAGATGTTGCTATCCCATGATAAACGAATGTTGTTCCGATGCGTTGGATAACCCTAATTTTTATCCGGCTTCTAATTACAAAGATATGATAGCTCTATGTAATTGACTAATGTTTATAAGAATATATGAAAATAAAAAAAGAAAGAATTGTGTTGTTATTAATTATGTCTAGTAGAGTATAGCGAGTAAAGAAATTTGCTATCAGAGGCCTTCTTGGGAAGAACAATGCGAATTTTGTTTATACATATTTTAATAAAGCTCAAGTCTGATATGAAAAGTCGCAAAAACGATAACATTTCATAAGCAGACATGTCCCCAGGTCTGGTCAATAGCAGACTTGTCCACAGGTCTGGTCAGAAGCAGACCTGTCCACAGGTCTGGTCAGAAGCAGACCTGTCCACAGGTATGGTCAGGAGCACACCTGTCCACAGGTCTGGTCTGGGGCAGACCTGTCCTCAGGACTGATCAAAAGCAGATGTCCACAGGTCTGGTCTGGAACAGACCCGTCGATAGGTCTGCAGTAGTCATAAAAAAGCGGACCGTAGGTCTGATCCACCGTAGACGAAGTTAACTTGCTGCTCTGCTTAAAAATTCTCAAGTTAACTTAAAAAGCAGTCAAGGTTAGGACCGCACCCATCTGTACTAATCACTTTTGAGGAAAAGGCATTCTTTTTTTTTTTTTTGCTTTTTCCGTAAATTTAATTTTCACCGAAATCATTTACATAAACAATAATTTCTACTTGAGCAGATGTTATCCAACCGAAATTGTTATGAATGAAAATTAGGTAAAAAGAGCGATTTAAATGTTACCTTATTAAAAGCTTTATCTTTAACCTTCGTGTTAATACGAATTCAAGCCTCCAAGGCGAAGTATTGCCTCACGCCGAAACGAAGCTTTAAAGGCCAAACCATAACTAGTGTAGTAATACAATTCAAACAGGAATGCCACCGGAATATTTTATATGACAACTAGAAACGAAATATACATATGAACCTTACCAACAGACAACAACAAGTTAACAACAGAATTCTGTCTTAGGACAATTGTTTTAAAATGCAGCAGGTTTAAACATTATAACAGGGACCAACCTTCATCTTAGCATAAGACAGTAGTGTAACATTACAACACAACATAAAGTAAAAGCACAAAAATACTGAACTCTAAGGAAAATTCAAAACGGAAAGTCCCTAATCAATGGCAAAATCAAATGGTTAAACACATCAAACGAATGGACGAATGAACATATTCCTGACTTAGTACAGGCATTTTCAAATGTAGAAAATGGTGGACTGAACCTGGTTCATAGCACTTAACCTCTCACTTGTATGACAGTCGCATCAAATTCCGTTACAACAATGCGTGAACAAAACAGACGTAATCAGTTAAATAGTCAAAACATGGTTACAGCAGTCATCATCGTGTCACAATCTCAAAACAATCAAATATTTACAAAAAAGCAAAAAAGCATCTATCAAATTAAAAAAACACATTCATTGTATCGCGTGTTTGGCGTCAGAAAATGCAAACGTCACATAGGAGGAAAGTTTGTCGTTCAAAGTCAGTACAATTATAATTTCGCATGGGGAATGGTGGCATGCAGGGTGAAAAAAAGTTATGTTAAAATTAATTTCAAAAACAGACCGAGATTTAAAATTATTCAGAAGTTCTTTAGAGTTTTTAAGAATCCATATATGGTTAATATTATTTCGCGAGTAAAATGATTGTGTCGTTTGTCGTTCAAAGTATTCCCAAATTCAAAATAAAATAATAACATAATGACATATAATAGAACAATAACATAATGACGGGATTTTTAAAAGTACCGAGTCACGTTATACAATGTTATGAGAACCAAAGAAACACACAAAGTCGCATATACAATACAAACCAGGAAAAATTAAACATAATACAAACCCATTGACGGGATGTATAATTACCGAGCCACGTCAAATGGATAACACATAAACTAGACCAAACTGTAAAAGTAATATTAATAATTCAACATAGACAAATAAAAAAAAACATATCACACTTTCCGGCAACTTTTCAATTTCACATGGGGAATAGTTTATACAGGGTTGAAAAATAAAAAGTTCTGATAGAACTGATTTCAGAAAAAGACCGAGATTAAAATTATCTATAAGTTCTTTAGAATTTTTAAGAATCAACACATGGTTAATTCCACTACGTGAGTAAACAGTTCCACAGTATTTATGAAGACCCTCTTTCTCTGAGACAGAATTTGATCTAATGGATAATTCTTTAAGTGAACATGCAAATGAGTCGGCAATGTACCGTTGTGTGTACGCAATTTTGTGAAGCTTAGGTATCCAATAAAAACAAGGTAAGTTCTCCGATTTGTTGTTCAATGTAATGTTCATTTCGTTAAGCAGCTTACTTCACAAACACAGACTCAAATCGTTGTCTAAAATCTAAACCCTCAAATTGAGAAACTGACATGCTTTACGTTGATACCGTACTGTGAACTATATTTGCTTATTTTTACTACTTTAGGTCTTGGATGGAGAGTTGACATACATGTATCATTGGCAATCAAACCAAATCATATTATGTTTCAATGGTATTTTGTATAAAATAACCGAAATCATAATTGCATGATGTAGACACCCCCCCCCCCAAAAAAAAAAAAACCCCAACTCCAATGGAATTAATTCAAACTGTCTTTCCTGGAAATAAATATTGCATTAGACTTTGTCCTTGGCTTATGTGCTGAATTAATTCTTGATTGCGACAATTCTTCCATGATGGCCAATCTAATCAACAGACTTCTTTAACATGTTTAACACTGTTCCATTAACAGGATCTTAATAAAGGTAAAAAGTCTCGACATTACTTTTTCCCTTAACAAATCAATCTATTGGAATAGTAGTCTTTGTTCCATTGCAAGTAAAGCCATAAATAAAGTTATGTGTTGCAAAATGTCATAGCAGCAGTTCCGCGAAAATGGATGTTGATTTGAGGCAAAAAAATTGGACGTCGATTTGGATGCTTGTTTTTATTTATGGCGTATAAATTGGGCGTCGATTTGAGTCTAACATATATACTACATGTGTTCATGTACCTGTACTGTCGGCTTTACAGGCTACCGGTGATGAACACATATTTCAGCTTGGCAGTAAGAGGATTAAGAAAAAGGCACAATCTGAATTACATGTAACTTAATCAATCCACCATTTTCTACATTAGAAAATGCCTGTACCAAGTCAGGAATATGACAGTTGTTATCCATTCGTTTGATGTGTTTGGACTTTTGATTTTGCCTTTTGGTTTTTGATTTTCCTTTTTGAATTTTCCTCGGAGTTCAGTATTTTTGTGTTTTTACTTTTTACCACTTCAAACAGGTATCAAGGATTGATACAGGAAAAATATTTCTTTTAATGTTGTATGGACTGGATAGGCAAACTTCAAACTGTTTGTTTTCAAATAAGTCCTAAGAGAATTTCTATGGGCTTTGCAAATAAGTAACAGTTGCCTGCAGGTTACATCTACATCAAATAATCCGGCGCGATACAATATCAGATCCTGCTCATTTCCATTTTCACCTGTAGTACACACTTTAAGATATATAAACAACATCTTTTTGGCAGTCAAGAAAGTGGATGATATGGCCAGAACAGTCTCCTAATCCTCTGAAACTACAGGAGTCATTTGTTCCCACCATGTTTCTTGTAAGTTGTATACAAATGCAGTAAATGAATCCGCAGTAAATATATTTTTTAATTTACTTTTCCAATAAAAAGAGTTTTATCACAGTCTTTGTGTGTTTTCCCCAATATTGTAATTAATTATCAATGATAGAATGTTGATTGTTATATTTTATTGACAAAATAACATATTCATTGAAAATATTCCCACTGGTGTTCAAAGATACTAGTGTTATGATATGTTTCAAACAAAGAAGTAGGCACTAATAATGTAGATCCCAATATTTTTTTAGCTTAAGAGTATGAATTACACATTTATCTGAATATTTAAACAATTTTTACTTTTCAAATAAATGTGGAACAAAAAAATTGCACTTTTACAATGGACATAAAGGGTAAAACAAGGTACTAAAACATCCCATTTTTTTTAGACTATATCAAACTTGCATCCAAAAAATAAATACACACCATTTGTTGCATCTATTAACAAAGGCCATTTAACATGTTTAATGCAAGAAAACTAATTTCAAGAAAATTTAATGTGCCAACATTTATGCATCCCTTGCCTGGTGTTCAAATGGACAGCCTCGTAAATCAATTCACATTGGTCCTCTTCATTTGTATTGACAGTATGAAAACAGTTTTTTACGATAAGAGCCCAAAAATTGATAAAATTAATGAAACATGGGAAAATCATCAAAATTGTCTTCTTTCAAAGGAATACGAATGGTTTCATAAACAATATTGTTTTAGCCATATAAGCCTAAAATCAGCTTAGGAAAAAAGTAAAAATTTTAGAAATATTGGTTCTTTAGAGGTGAATATCCTAAATTTAAAACTTATATTTTTTATTTGAATGAATTTTTAAATATCTATGACTTCTGCACAAATCATTATGAATGGTAGTATTGTACTTATATTGAGTGGAGCGCATGCTCCATCTTAATTCCCTTCAATTTGAAAAATGATATTTGTAGCATGAAAACAAGTAACCAATCAACATAATCAGATAATTACTATTGTCCTGTATTCAGGCAATGTATGTATTGATGCAAATCATATTCTTTTAAATGGTTAACGAAGACATCGGTCTTTAATGTAGGTGGACTTTGAAATGCATTTTGAACAAATAAATTCAACCTGTATATGACACATCAACATAATCAAAAAATTATATTCAGGCAATGAACTAATGATATTCCTTTAAAGGCTCAACTTAAACACCATAACATTACATTAGTTATACTTTACCTTAAACTATATTTGAGGTATCTCTTTATACCGTAGCAAATTTTGCAATAACAAGTAATCAAAGAAAATTTAAAGTACTTACTACTTATACCAATTATTGTTCTTTTGTTTGTTGATAACTCACATCAACAGTTGTTTTTCGATAGTGATACAATTATTATTTAAAACAAATGTTCATTTAGTATTTATCAATATACATATAATTGTAATGTGTTGTTATAACTGGCAATTCTATACTAATTTCTGGACCAAAATTTGTCTGAATAGTCGATACTTGATGAAACCTTGTATAAGTTTATACAGTCATGCACTCAGATAATATGTAGATATATGTACAACAAACATTTTGGTCCAGCGTGTCATGCGTTTCATGGAGTTATCGTGATCTAGCGTGTCAAGTTTGTCATTGAGTTATTGTGGTCTAGCTTATCATGTTTGTCATGGAGTTACTGTGGTCTAGCGTGTCATGTTTGTCATGGAGTTATTGTGGTCTAGCGTTTCATGTTTGTCATGGAATTATTGTGGTATAGCGTGTCATGTTTGTCATGGAGTTTTTGTGGTCTAACTTGTCATGTTTGTCATGGAGTTACTGTTGTCTAGCGTGTCATGTTTGTCATTGAGTTATAGTGGTGTAGCGTGTTATGTTTGTCACAGAGTTATTGTGGTCAAGTATGCCACGTTTGCCATCACTACAAACTCCTCAGAGTCTGAATTGACCAGTTTTTGTGCTCGACCAGTAAAATCGAGCACACATTTTACTCGACTAGTCTCGACATTGTCTCGACTGTACTTAACTGTACTTAAGTGTACTCGACTAGGTCTTGACTTTACTTAATTAGTCTGATTCAGTACTTTATGATCTTTGTGTAGTCTGAAATGGTCTTGACCAAGGCTCGACCTGTCTCGACCTGTCTTGACTAGTCTCCACCTGTCTCGACTAGTCTCGACTCAGTCTCAACCAGTCTCGACCTGTCTCGACTAGTCTTGACCTTCAAATTTAGTTTTGACTTGTGTAAATCAGCCCATCTAACTAAATTAAATATTGATCTTACAAAATTCAAGCTTATAAGGTAGTTTGATTTATTGCTGTGAAATGAAAGAATTTAATTTTACAATATGTAAAAAGAAATTATTATATAAAAATTCAGATAGGCATCTTTAAATTTTTTTATAACTTTTCCAAATCAGCTTGGATTTTCATCAAACTATGCAGATATCTTAGATATATATCAAGCTTATTGAATCCCATTTCATTTAGTTTTTTGTTGTATTGCTGTAAAATTTAAGAATTAAAGTAATCTTGGTATAAAAAGCTAGGATTTGCGATTGGGACAAAATAGAGATAGTACACTTTAATTTTTTTAATAACTTTTTCAAATCAACTTGGATTTGCATCAAACTATGCAGCTATCTTACATATATTTCAAGCTTACTGAATCCCATTTCATTTAGTTTTTTGTTGTATTGCTGTAAAATTTAAGAATTAAAGTAATTTTGGTAAAAAAAGGCTAGGATTTGCAATTCGGACAAAATAGATATAGTACACTTTAAATTTTTTAATAACTTTTTTAAATCAACTTGGATTTGCATCAAACTATGCAGCTATCGTACATATATATCAAGCTTACTGAATCCCATTTCATTTAGGTTTTTGTTGTATTGCTGTAAAATTTAAGAATTAAAGTAATCTTGGTAAAAAAAAGGCTAGGATTTTCAATTTGGACAAAATAGAGATAGTACACTTTAATTTTTTTAATAACTTTTTCAAATCAACTTGGATTTGCATCAAACTATGCAGCTATCTTACATATATATCAAGCTTACTGAATCCCATTTCATTTAGTTTTTTGTTGTATTGCTGAAAAATCTAAGAATTAAAGTAATCTTGGTATAAAAAGGCTAGGATTTGCAATTCGGACAAAATAGAGATAGTACACTTTAATTTTTTTAATAACTTTTTCAAATCAACTTAGATTTCCATCAAACTATGCAGCTATCTTACATATATATCAAGCTTACTGAATCCCATTTCATTTAATTTTTTGTTGTATTGCTGTAAAATTTAAGAATTAAAGTAATCTTGGTATAAAAAGATATTTGTAGAGTTTGATGAAAATCAAAGTTGATTTGAAAAAGTTATGAAAAAAATTAAAGTGTACCATCTCTATTTTGTCAAAACTGCAAATCCTAGCTTTTTTTTACCTAGATTAAATTAATTCTTAAATTTGACAGCAATACAACAAACTTTATAACAACCTGTCATTCAGTAAAAAGAATACATCACCAAGATAGCTATATAGTTTCAATAAAATCCAAGTTGAATTTTAAAAGTTATTAAAAAAATTAAAGTGTACTATATCTATTTTGTCCGAATTGCAAATCCTAGCCTTTTTTTACCAAAATTACTTTAATTCTTAAATTTTACAGCAATACAACAAAAAACTAAATGAAATAGGATTCAGTAAGCTTGATATATATGTAAGATAGCTGCATAGTTTGATGCAAATCCAAGTTGATTTGAAAAAGTTATTAAAAAAATTAAAGTGTACTATATCTATTTGTCCGAATTGCAAATCCTAGCCTTTTTTTACCAAAATTACTTTAATTCTTAAATTTTACAGCAATACAACAAAAAACTAAATGAAATGGGATTCAATAAGCTTGATATATATCTAAGATATCTGCATAGTTTGATGAAAATCCAAGTTGATTTGGAAAAGTTATAAAAAAATTTAAAGATGCCTATCTGAATTTTTATATAATAATTTCTTTTTACATATTGTAAAATTAAATTCTTTCATTTCACAGCAATAAATCAAACTACCTTATAAGCTTGAATTTTGTAAGATCAATATTTAATTTAGTTAGATGGGCTGATTTACACAAGTCAAAACTAAATTTGAAGGTCAAGACTAGTCGAGACAGGTCGAGACTGGTTGAGACTGAGTCGAGACTAGTCGAGACAGGTCGAAGCTAGTCAAGACAGGTCGAGACAGGTCGAGCCTTGGTCAAGACCATTTCAGACTACACAAAGATCATAAAGTACTGAATCAGACTAATTAAGTAAAGTCAAGACCTAGTCGAGTACACTTAAGTACAGTTAAGTACAGTCGAGACAATGTCGAGACTAGTCGAGTAAAATGTGTGCTCGATTTTACTGGTCGAGCACAAAAACTGGTCAATTCAGACTCTGAGGAGTTTGTAGTGCATGGATATATTGTGGTCTAGCGTGTCATGTTTGTCATAGAGTTAATATGGGTATAGCTTGTCATGTTTGACATGTGGTTATTGTGGTCTAGCTTGTCATGTTTGTCATTGAGTTATTGTGGTCTAGCGTGTCATGTTTGACATGGAGTTATTGTGGATTGCGTGTCATGTTTGACATGGGGTTTTTGTGGTATAGCTTGTCATGTTTGACATGGCGTTTGTGTGGTCTATCGTGTCATGTTTGTCAATGAGTTTTATTGGTCTATTGTGGTCTAGCATGTCATGTTTGTCATGGAGTTTTTTTTGGTCGATCGTGTCATGTTGTTCATGGAGTTATTGGGTTGACTGGTTATCTCAGCTAAGTGCTCAGTTTTCAGTGTAGAAAATTGACCGCTTGTTTTTCGTTGGCCATGATTTAGTCTGATTGCGTTTTGTTATTGTACGTGTTCCATCGGTATTTTCATACATTTTGCTCCTTACTTTTAAAATAATATTCCTTCGAATTTAGAAATTTGTTTTTATATCAAGTAAAAACAACGAAAATAAGTCCTTGTTCATTTGTATCCCTCTTTTAAAAAAAAACGTAGATTCTTTCATTAACCTCTTCCATTCTTGTTTATCAATAATGTATTTAGTACAATTGTTGTACCACCGGGTCACTGCATGAATATATGTGAATATTAGTTTTAAAATTGCACAAGCAAACACATCAGTGTAAACAAACATTTTGTAAAGCACTTGCATAATATGATATATCCTTACACGCTAACGTTTTGCTGGTTTTTGTAAAAATGTATAGTTGATATACAATAACATGGCCTACTGATACATATTATGTGTATACTTAATAATAGACTATAGAAAAATCTACCCAGTGGATGTCTTCTCAATAACATTATACTTTACAAACTTTAAATCCAAACACAGATTGGGAGATTGAGATAGATACTCCTTGACAATAATAGTAATCTTTAAATCATTTGTCTTTGTTTCGGTGAGTGTCATTTTAACAAAGATTTGTGGGGCGTTGAAAAAATTTTCAGAAGAAGATGAATGCACGTTTTGTCCGACAATGTTGATAGCATTTCTTTTGAAATTCCAGTAGATCTTTTGTAAGAATATAATGTCCAAAATATGTCCGAGTAACACTTAACATTTTTAGCTCACCTGGCCGTCGTCGTCCGTCGTCGTCGTCCTGCGTTAACTTTTACAAAAATCTTCTCCTCTGAAACTACTGGGCCAAATTTAACCAAACTTTGCCACAATCATCATTGGGGTATCTAGTTAAAAAAAATGTGTCCGGTGACCCGGCCAACTAACCAAGATGGCCGCCATGGCTAAAAATAGAACATAGGGGTAAAATGCAGTTTTTGGCTTATAACTCAAAAACCAAAGCATTTAGAGCAAATCTGACATGGAGGGTATTAATGTTCATCAGGTCAAGATCTATCTACCCTGAAATTTTCAGAAGAATCGGACATTTTGTTGTTGGGTTGCTGCCCCTGAAATGGTAATTTTAAGGAAATTTTGCTGTTTTTAGTTATTATCTTGAATATTATTATAGATAGAGATAAACTGCAAACAGCAATAATGTTCAGCAAAGTAAGATCTACAAATAAGTCAACATGACCAAAATGGTCAATTGACCACTTTAGGAGTTATTGCCCTTTATAGTCAATTTTTAACCAATTTTCGTAAATCTTAGTAATCATTTAGAAAAATCTTCTCCTCTGAAACTACTGGGCCAAATTTAACCAAACTTGGCCATAATCATCATTGGGGTATATAGTTTAAAAAATGTGTCCGGTGACCCGCCCAACCAACAAAGATGGCCGCCATGGCTAAAAATAGATTATAGGGGTCAAATGCAGTTTTTGGCTTATAACTCAAAAAGCCAAAGCATTAAGAGCAAATCTGACAGGGGTAAAATTGTTCATCAGGTCAAGATCTATCTGCGCTGAAATTTTCAGATGAATCGGACACTCCGTTGTTGGGTTGCTGCCCCTGAAAGGGTAATTTTAAGGAAATTTTGCTGTTTTTGGTTATTATCTTGAATATTATTATAGATAGAGATACACTGTAAACAGCAATAATGTTCAGCAAAGTAAGATCTACAAATAAGCCAACACGACCAAAATGGTCAGTTGACCACTTTAGGAGTTATTGCCCTTTATAGTAAATTTTTAACCATTTTTCGTTAATCTTAGTAATCTTTTAGAAAAATCTTCTCCTCTGAAACTACTGGGCCAAATTTAACCAAACTTAGCCATAATGATCATTGGGATATCTAGTTAAAACAATGTGTCCGGTAATTCGGCCAACAAACCAAGATGGCCGCCATGGCTAAAAATAGAACATGGGGTTAAAATGCAGTTTTTGGCTTATAACTAAAAAACCAAAGCATAAAGAGCAAATCTGAAAGGAAGTAAAATTGTTTATAAGGTCACAATCTATCTGCCCTGGAATTTTCAGATGAATCGGATAATCGGTTGTTAGGTTGTTGCCCCTGAATTGGTAATTTTGAGGAAATTTTGCTGTGTTTTTGTTATTATCTTGAATATTATTATAGATAGAGATAAACTGTAAACAGCAATAATGTACAGCAAAGTAAGAACTAAAAATAATTCAGTATGACCTAAATAGTCAATTAACCCCCTAAGGAGTTATTGCCCTTCATAGTCAATTTTTAACAATTTTTTTAAAGTTTGAAGATTTTCAATAACATCTCCAACAGAAAGTACTGTTATAGATAGAGATAATTGTAAACAGCAAGAATGTTTAGTAAAGTAAGATCTACAAACACATCACAATCACCAAAACACAATTTTGTCATGAATCCATCTGTGTCCATTGTTTAATATTCACATAGACCAAGGTGAGCGACACAGGCTCTTTAGAGCCTCTAGTTTAAAGGCAGGATTATTGTGCGTTTTCTGTTTTTACTTAATTCATGGTTGGAATAAAATAGGTCAAAGTGAGTCGATTGAACGTGGATAGAGGTTGGTTAAATGGGCTGGCATATTAGGTAACTGATCTAAACTTTGGGGCAGTATCGAGGGCTCATTGTTTCGTGTCTCTTCAATGCCACGTCGTACGGCATTTATCGGATTTTCATCTGCCGTACCCTCTATATCGTCAAATTATTTTATGTAACCAATAGGTATACCTTTAATCAGGTGGATGTGACGATAGTCATCATTTAAAATGGTCAATGGACAACTATTTTGTTTCCAATTTCGTGCAAAACTAATACGCAACTAGTCAGCGGGCATGGTTCTTTTATTAGTTTAAATGGTAACAGCCATTTCTGAGTTTGGCAGAGCTGTGATTGGTCGTTTTTGCAACCTTTCTGAGTTGACTATCGCATCCACTGTAAAAATAGTTATCAAAGGTACCAGGATTATAATTTAGTACGCCAAAATACAAAAGACACACAAGTGACGCTCATATGAAAATATTTATCAAGCTAAAAAAGTACATAGTTGAAGAGCAAAAAAATGCTGCATTTATCACTTTGTTGTTGATAGTAAGTGTGAGGGTACTCATATTTATCACTGAGCTCAGTCTATCCGCAATAACTAGCCCAAATACATTGTATAACATCGTCTGTTTACAGCGCTTTGCACACATCTCATTGTATGTTTAAAAATATTAACATATGCATCCAAAAATGGCAATACAAGCATCAATAGAATCGTGCCTGTACTTTTCCATGGCGGAAATACGGCATTCAAGGTCAGATGTAGAGGTCATCATGACAGACAGACCTGGACACACTGTATGGTGCCATCGAGAGCTCATAATGAAAGACATACTTCAACACCAGGTGCAATGTAAAGTTTATCATGACAGACAGACTTCAACACAAATAACAATGTTAAGGATCATGTAAAGGTCATTGTGACGGACAAACTTCATGAATAATGTATAGATTACATGTTGGAGAAGTACATGTGCCCTAAAAAGACGAGTGTTGACTAGCAAATAGTAAAAAGAAAAAAAATTGTAAGCAGAGAAAACAATCAAAATGAACAGCGAGACCGATATTGTCCAACATAGTTTAAATTCATTACACATAGTTGTGTTGCCTTGTATAAAACAAGTTTAAGTTGAGCGGTACAGGCTCATTGGACTTAGACAATTGGAATACAATACAAGATCCAATACAATTACATCTTATTTTCAGCGTAAAATTTCATTTTATAATGTACCTGGAACTATATTTGATGTCTCTATTTATACCTAAGCAGGTTTTGCATTGACTTAGTCATTGCATTTTTAAAGGTAAGCAAAGGAAATTTAAAGTACTTACCACCAATAAGAATTATTGTTCTTTAGAGTAAAAAAAAAGAAGTAATAGGACATCATTCAATGACTTACATAAAAACATTCTGTCCAGATAGTGGTAAAAATTATTATTAAAAACAAATTTACATTAGTATTTATCAATATACATTTTCATATGTCCGGGACCGGGACAAAATTATCACCGTATTAGGTATATGATGAATACATATTATATTTTATGTAACTGCATTATATTTTTCCCTGTTTTTCTATTTCCTTGTTTTTTTTTCTTAATTTTCGATACAAATTCACAATGATCGACATATTTTAAAATTTTCAGTTTTGAATGTGTTTTATATGTTTTCCGTATTAGTTCATGTGGGAAGTATCAGTAGATATATTTAATTACCTACCAATTGTCCTGCAAACAATGCTTGAAATGTTTAAATACTTAATGTTTAATGTTTAGAATGAGGAAGTAGAAATGTATATATACGCATGCGCAAAGCGTATAGAGAAAAACAAACTTCTCATTCATCTGTTGTGTATTAACAAGGACACATGATATAGTACTTCAGACGTGGGTCATTGAAAAGTTTCCTGCATTGTTATTTACAGATACATACTTGACTCAGATGCGTAAGTATTCTTCTTTTTTTTCTTCAACTATTTTTTTTTTAATGTTCACAGTAAATTCTAGTATAGTGTCTAGCTTGGAACGTGTGTTTTTATTTTCTTGGTTTTTTTAGTGTAACGCTTTTTTTCTCGAGTGATTATGACGTATAAAATTGAGAATTGATAGATGTAAATAAACAGACATTTATTCTTGTAAGACATAAACAGATAATATAACATAAGTTACAATATCATTCTATGTTATTTATTAAGTATTTTTAATGACTCTCTCTTTACATCCCATTTTGTCAAAACTTAGACATGTACTTGGTTGTCTCACTAAGCCAATCGAACGCCCTATCAGACACATGAACCAAAAATGTGTCTGAAAGGTCGATCTTTAATGGGACCTCGTACACTGTTTATACAGTAATGCACTCAGAGCATCAAATTGTGGTCTAATGTGTCATGTTTGTTATTGAGTTTATGTGTCATGTGTGTCATGGAGTTATTGTGATCTAGCGTGCTATGTTTTTCATGGAGTTATTAAGGTCTAGCGTGTCATGATTGTCTCAGAGTTATTGAGGTCAAGCGTGCATGAGTTATAGTGGTGACTAGTCATCACAGCTTAGTTGTCAATTTTCAGTTTCATTGTTGAATATGTATCGCCTTTTTTCCCCCTTAACCATGATTCAGTCGGATGTGTGTTTTGTTATTCTTCCATTGCTATTTTCTTGCATGTTGCTCTTTATCTTTAAATTTCCTTTACATCGAATATCGATTATATTTTATATCAAGTGAAAACGACAAAAAATTAGTCGTTAACTCCCTCTTTCTTTCCATACCATGTTCATATGTATCCCTATCTTTTAAAATAAGATTCTCGTGTTTACCCCTTCCAGCCTTTTTCTATCTATAGTGTATTTAATTTCGAATAATGTAAACCGTTACTTTAACACGATTATTATTTTCAAAATCAAAGAGAGATTTTGTACAATAGGGTCACTGCATGAATATCTGTGTATATGAGTTGCACAAGCCAACACATCAGTGTAAACTACTTTGTCGTAAAGCAACTCTTGTACAAGTTTGTTTGTCCTGATGTCGATTTTAGTTTGAAGCTTTATATGTACCAGTGTAATATGCTATATCCATACACGCTAACGTTTTGTTACCTTTTGTATGAATATGTTGTTGCTATACAAAAATACGGCATACTGATCAATATCATTTAGATATTTAATAATTGACTATAGAAAATCAACCCGGTGGAGGTCTCCTCAATTACATTATGCTTTAAAGTTTCAAATTAAAATGCATTTTTAAGATTGAGATAGATAGTCCTTGACAATAGAAATAATCTTTAAATCGTTTGTCTTTGTTTCGGTGAGTGTCATATTTACAAAGATTTGTGAGACGTTGAAAAACTGTTTAGAAAAAAAATACAATTATTTAAAAACTATATCCGTGTAACACTAAACATTTTTAAAAGAAGGCTTATTATGCGTCTTTTTAATTTATTATTTGCTAACAATAACATCAAGTATTTAAATTTTAAAACATTCTAAAAACCTTCCCAATACTTAAAATTATTCTAAAATTAGGTTCTCAACTCTCATAGTCAACGTTGGCCTTAGATGGATTTAAAAGCTGTTAGATTGGATCCTTTTTAGCCATCACGCTCTTTACTGTTTCGATTCTTATACATTTTTGTCTATAAAATATTCAGATTTGAAAGTTCCTGGTAAATGTTAACACCCAAAAAGAGCAGTTTGGAGGAATGAAACTTGTAAAGTCTTGTTTTCATTTTTAAATCAAAAATCATTTCAGAACATTCTTATTCAATATGTATTAATTAAAACTCTAGATATCAAGTGCAGATAATTATTCGTACTATCATATAAGTAAACGGCTCATGAATTACAGTACATGCAAATAATTATAAGAAATAAAGTTATATTACTCGGAAACCGTTTGGTGAAAAACATTCAATAAAGAACAAAAGTATGTTGTTAAGTAAACCCAACAAGGATTGCAATTTTATCTTCATTCAACTCCACAACGAATCAAACAGTACACTTGAGGAGTATAATCACATGCAATGTCAATACTGTTGATTGGTTATACCATATAATTCTGCTAAAAGTCGTATATCTCATCTTAGCTTCTAATAAGTAATTACGTACAACTTATATTTCTCTCCCTTATCACTAACTCCATGAAACAAGCTTAAATACATGTATTGGTGAAAACAAGTACACATAAAAATGTGCATGTGATACACATTTATCCGTAATCAGCCTTGAAGTAAGTTTAAATTCTATAATTAAAAAAAAAACAGGGTTCTTGCATGCCTTGAATGTATATTCCAATACATGTAAATTCTATAAATCGTATAAACCAGTACATTTTTGTAATTCATATCAATGTTATAATTAAGTTCTGTCGGTTTTAACTATCGCGTTAATCTTATAAACTTGGTTTTCAGATAACATTGATAAACAATGCCGAAAACGAATATTACTTAATTCATATAAAATAATCATGATAATCGAAAGCAATACTGTTGTGCATGCAGTTACTGATATATATCATGTTTATCATAAGAAAATGCCTGTACCAAGTCAGGAATATGACAGTTGTTATCCATTCGTTTGATGTGTTTGAACTTTTGAATTTGCCATTTGATTTGGGACTTTCCTTTTTGAATTTTTGAGTTCAGTATTTTTGTGTTTTTACTTTTTACTAATATTACTTTTTCTGCACCAATAAACAGTGCAAGCATGTCCTCTTTTAATTAAAATAATTGAATCATCACAAAAAAAACCCATAGTTTTCACATTTAAGACTGACTCAATATTACCACATATAAATCTATATACATGTAGCCTTACAGCATATCGGTTAATTCTTTTTTATTAGAACACAAATATGACTACTAATTTTTGTTCGCATACATAAAGAGTACAAGGATGTCTTCCTTTTGTTAAATATATTCACGCGTAACAAAATTTCAGTAGTTTTGATACTAAAGGGGGTCCACGCGGGTCTAAATCAATTTTTTATTCAATATAGGATTTCGCTATATGCTTTCTATAAATGAACTTTATCTTATACCTAATAGAAAAATGACATAAAAAAATTGGGTCACTGTTCATGCACGCTCACAATCTGCCTTCGGAAGAAGCATACATTTTTGTTAATGTCCTTTTTTCTGTTGAACTTATAGGAGAAATAGCGGTAATATCGAAATAGAAAAAGAACTAAATTACAGAAATCAATAAAATTTTACAATTAATTAGTTTTTGTACGGCTTATTCGAAAACAACAAAAACAAATTTAGGTAAGAGATGAGTTAAAAAAGATATTTCAATTTTAATGCAGAAAAATGGCATTTTTGCACCAAAGGGAGATAATTTGGAGCTTTTTCAATGATATCTACATTTTAAAAGTCACCTAGGGCCAACACATATTGATTTTTTGGAATTATGTTTGTACCATATAATAAAGTAACAATTACTAAAGGTAATTTATAAAATTTGTAATGAAAAAATAAATGTTTGATTTTTTTCTGAAAATCTTATACCCGCGAGCCTCCTTACGACTGACCAGTCAACAAAATTATTTGACCGTATACACAAAAACGACCATAATTGCACTTTTTTATGTCTATTTATAAAGCCTTAAGACAAATCAGAAATATTTTATGTCAGATTAGATTATAAAATACGACTATATAATTGTGTAGGACGAAAGATACCGGAGGGACAGTTAACAATGGTCAAATTTATGAATCGAAAACAAACTGCTATGGCTAAAAATAAAAAGACAAAAGACAAATTATAGTTCAGAAGACACAATATAGAAAACTAAAGACTACGTAACACGAATCCTATAAAAAAAAAAGTGGGGGTGATCTCACGTGCTGCGGAAGGTTAAGCAAATCCTGCTCCACGTGTGGCACCCATCGTGTTGTTTATGTTAATTCAAATCCGGTAAATTGTCTTATTAGGTAAGTCACATTATGATTGCAAGCATGTCCTCTTTTTATTCAAAATATTTTCTCGTAACAAAATGTTAGTTGTTTTGATACCTCGGGCTGACACCTATAAAACAATAATTTGACTGCATCAACCAAAACCGACCATATTTTCACTTTACTATGTAAATCTAAAAAGGAGAATAATAATTCAGTGTTTTTATGTCAAGATGCATTACATATTACAAATGACAGAAATATTGGCACACAATGACTACAGAATTTAGTTAGCATCAATTTAGAGTACCAGCATGTGCTCCTTTCCTTTAATATATTGATATGTAACAAAACGTCAGCAGTTTTGATACCTCATTAATCATCTTAGTGATGTTTTTTTGGTGAATTTAATATTATATCTTTACTCAATTCTGATAAGTGCAATGAATTGGTTTCTACTATTTTGATTTCGTGAAATTATGCTTTAAATGTTCTATTCATCAGAACAGTATTGATAAGTATGAATTATATATAGCTAGCTTAATTTCTTTACTCATCGTTGTGTCAGTCAAGCTGGTTTATGTGTCATGTATTTTATACAGATTATATCAGAATAAAATTGATCCGTTTTATAATCAAGTTATTATTTATATTCAATTCGTTAGTACTTACTTACAATGTATCAGTTTTCCCCCTTTTCACGATTTGTTTTCAACCATCTTTCGCATATTTGCCGGACATTTTCTAACGTAAGACAAAGGTAAACTGCTTCAAAAGCTACCAAAAATGAAATCGTTATCTATAATTTCGATCTGCATTACAGTATTCATGAAAAGCAGTTCACGTGTTCGATTATTAGGTCTTTCCACCTTTCCGTGGAAAGACCTATTGAATTTGTTCTGATTATTATTATTAGGTCTTTCCACCTTTCCGTGGAAAGACCTATTGAATTTGTTGTGATTATTATTATTATTTATTTTTTTTTTTTCTTCCGCCAAATTTTTTTCTTGCGTAGTATTGATGTTTCAAAAGATGTCGCTTAGATATTTGGAATATGATATTGTAAAGTGTATGCGCTTTTAAAACTGACAACTGCGTAACCAAATACTTTGCGTTGTAAGAGTTATCTCCCCAAACACTGTTTTTCTTGTGGCCACTACTCCTTCGCAACCGTAAAAGATTACGACAAATTTATTTTACCAAATTGCTCGTTACATCTTCAGGATTAGGCAATTCATTTGGACCGAAGCTTTCCAGAGACTCCATATGAGAGTTATTTCCCCTTATGTAAATGATATCAGTAATATGCATTTCTAACTGGTAAACCATAAGTGATAGAGACCTAGGGTCTTCAGATTTGAGGTCCTTGGTCCTAAAAAATGAAAATGAGGTCAAGGTCAAAGGTCAAGGTCATGTTCTAAATTTTGATTTTTGCTTATTTTCACTGATTTTCAAATACCGTATGACATATCGACAAATAATTTTTCATAAATTGTTAGTTGCGACATGTCCTTACTTGTATATTTTGGTTGAAAGGGTGCGCAGATAATAAATGGGAGTTTTTTGCCCATCTTATATTTAGGTTTACCCGTAAAGTGATATTACTCTTTAACCAAACATATTAAAGACCTAGGGTCTTTTGATTTAAGATCCTTGGTTTGTGACCTTGAAATTGAGGTCAAGGTCATAGGTTAATAGGACATTCTAGATTTTGACCTTTGCTTTAAATTGATATTAATACATCATAAAGCCATAGGAACTAACATTTTAAACAGATTTTTCATATTTCCATATCAAAATAGATCTTTACTAGTGGAAAGACCTTCAATTGTTCTCTGAACAATTGGTTTTTAATTATTATTTTTTTTTTTTTTTTTTTTCTTCCGCCTAATTTTTTTTCTTGCGTATTATTGATGTTTCAAAAGATGTCGCTTAGATATTTGGAATATGGTATTGTATAGTTTATACGCTTTAAAAATTTACAACTGTGTAACAAAATACTTTACGTTGTAAGAGTTATCTCCCCAAACACTGTTTTTCTTGTGGCCACTACTCCTTCGCAACCGTTAAAGATTACGACAAATTTATTTTACCAAATTGCTCGTTACATCTTCAGGATTAGGATATTCATTTGGACCGAAGCTTTACGGAGACTCCATATGAGAGTTATTCCCCCTTTTCCCCTTAAATTAAGTGATATGCATTTCTAAATGGTAAACCATAAGTGATAAAGACATAGGGTCTTTAGATTTGGGGTCCTTGGTCGAAAATAATAAAAATGAGGTCAAGGTCAAAGGTCAAGGTCATATTCTAAATTTTGATTTTGGCTTATTTTCATTTATTTTCAAATACCTTATGACATATCGACAAATAATTTTTCATAAATTGTTAGTTGCGACATGTCCTTACTTGTATATTTTGATTGAAAGGGTGCGCAGACAATAAATAGGAGTTTTTGCCCATCTTACATTTAGAATTACGCGTAAAGTGATATTACTAATAAACCAAACATATTAAAGACCTTGGGTCTTTTGATTTAAGGTCCTTGGTTTGTGAACTTGAAATTGAGGTCAAGGTCATAGGTTAATATGACGTTCTAGATTTTGACCTTTGCTTTAAATTCATATAAATACATCATACAGCCATAGGAACTAACATTTTAAACTGATTTTTAATATTTCAATATCAAAAAAGATCTTTTCTAGTGGAAAGACCTACAATTGTTCTCTGAACAATTGGTTTTTAATTATGAGTTATTCTCTCTTCAGTCTTCTCCGACGTCAAGAACATGTTCAAAATGTTTAGAACGGAAGTAATTTTTCGACAATGACAACTGTTGCAATAACCTTTAATAAGTTTTGAAATTGCAGTTAATAGTTATTTTACTCATTATCAATGTATTTGAAAAAACAAATAATTTAATGATCAAATTTAAATTGTTATGTCAAATTACGACAATGTACATGACTTACGATATCAATGCGCAACTTTATGCGCAGACGGCGCGAAAATTTAAACACCCGATCTACCTTAAACATGATAATCTTGAAGTTTTATTTGAATATATAGATAACATGGATATTCTAACACAAATTTACAGAGCCATGTGTGCAGTTTGTCCATTCAGTTAACGAGAGCGACAAGATAGAGGGAGCCTGTTGAGAATGGCAGAAGCTGGTGAAGATGTTGTTCCATCAGTAGGTGAGGCCGACAAGGATCCATATCTTAATAGTCGGACAGATTTAACGTCAGTGTCTAGTTCTGAGACAGGTATTTATTTATGTTATATATTTTCTTTACAAATACAAAAAGAGTTAGTTAAAGTCGATACCAAAATTTCAAATTTCAACCTGAGGAAATCTAAAAACATCTGTAAGTCTTTCCCTCTAAAACTACTAGTTCATTTTACACCAACAATTTTCAGTATGTCCTTAGAGTATCTTGTTTGTAAATTATACTTAATTTCCTCCACAACCCAACAAAATGAAAAATACAAAAGTATAAGGATAAAATGAATATCTTGAAAATTATTATAGACTTGATAGAAAGAGAATAAAAATACTAAAAAGTCAAGATCATATTTGCAGAAGCGCTTATTCAATGCATACTTCGTTTCAGTAATCTGTCATCTATGATATATTCCCTTATACTTGAAATAAATCTTGTCCTTTGACAACATTGATAGGATTGGAACCAACGTTGACCATTAATGTGGTATGGGTGTCTTTCGCCATCTTGGATTGTAAAAAACAGAGAACCTAAGGTCCAGATTGTCTATCAAGTTAGCAAAATTGGATGCAGGAATACAGATTTTTAATGTCAATTTTCATTTAAAAGAACCAATTTATAAGAATATAGCTTAGGATCATTAATATTTCTACAGGTGTAGATTATATCTTTTTTTTAATGTTTTAAACTGACATTTTCAGAGGAGGTAACTCTGAAACAGTGCAATTTTGGAATTTTTCTATTTTGTATTTTAGATGGAAAACATGTACGGTGACCCTATTTTTTCTTATGATATTCTCAAAGCATTGTCTCAGAGCTATCTTTTTTTAATTTAATTAACAATTTTATCATTTTGTTTAGTTTCTAATCACAAAATGGTGTTTTTTCCTGTAGCTTGTGAAAATGCACATTGCCCTATCGTTTTTATTATATTTTTAAACATCCATCAATAAATACTACGTTTTTGCAAAGTATGAACCAATTTCTTTCATTTTTGGTTTTAGACTACCATATCACCATAAGTTGCTACACCATCCTTTTATACAATGATGTTACTTTCTACTTAACATGTCAGCTGAAATCAGAGTTATTGCCCTTCAATGAACACTTTTATCCTGTTTATGCCCCTGTCCTAGAAGAAGCGGTATTAAATTTTACACTTGTCCGTCTGTACATCAGAAGTCCAAAAGTTTCTCACTTTAAATTGTCTCAACCAAATGTTATGGAACCTTTACTCAATTCTAATTACCACAAAACACGGATCAAGTACAAATTTGGGTAGCATCTCTTCAGTTATGCCCACTTATAACTTTATGTGATAGTAAATTCATGCAAGTGGGGGCATCATATGTGTCCAATGCACATATTTCCAATATATTTTTAATTTGCGGTCGCAACTATAATATAGCTACATTTTGCATATCAACAATTTTTTGGTAACTTAGAACTACAAATAGTCAATATTGGTATAAAAAAAAGGGACAGTCAAACTCATAAATCGAAAATAAACTGACAACGCCATGGCTACTGGGCGACGTTCGAGCCAGTTTCCTGTTAGATCTTTGTAAGTTCATGCAATTTAGGTTTTGCTACTGGGCGGATGATGTCATCGGGAACAAATATTCCACCAGCAGAAGCATCGACCCAGTGGTTATTAGAGAGAAACGAAAGACACCAGAGGGACAGTCAAACTGACAAAACAAAAATAAACAGAAAACGCCAAGGCTACTTGGCAACGTCCGAGCCAGTTTTCTGTTAGATATTCGTAAGTTCATGCAATTTAGGTTTTGCTACTGGGCTGATGATGATATACATGTCAGTTACTGTCCATGAATGACCCTTTCTGAGTTGCAGGATTGAGTGAGACACTTATGGAAGGCCAAGGTCGCTAAAGCCCCTAGTACTTTCTCAGTTTCCGGCTAAACCTATAATAGATATAAACTATGAACAGTAAAAAAATATCTTTTGAGCTTGGTATATTTATTATATCATTTATTGCTACCACAATGTTTTATTTTTATATTATTTTTTTCAGCAAATGATGTATTGATCGAGAAAGGAATTTAAATATATATTTGCTTGATTCTTGAGTTGCTACAAAGTAATAAGTAACTGTGTAGAACTAAATAATAAGTATGAGTATTTATTATTTTTATAGCAGAATTTGAAGGGAGAAGTACACATATGGGGTCAACTGAGGCTCAACCGTAAGTTGTTTTACTATACCAGTGATTTATTATGTTGGTTATTAACTGAACATTTAAAATGATTAAAGTAGTGAAAACCTTCTGTAGTGACAGATCACACAGTGTGTTTCTATTTGATGAACCCGTTTATAGCAGTATTTCATTGCGAATAAGAAGTGATGTACACATTTATGAATTATGCTAAAAATTAAAGATAGTTTCTAAGTTCTCCAAACACTGCATAACAATCAGAATATTAAAATTTCGCAGAATTCACAAAGTTGCACGATCAAATAATCTAAACTAGTCCTAAAAATGTTGATTGACATGAACATGTATTACAGTAAAAGTTTTCAGAGACATACAGTGGAACATGTTTTTTGGGAGGGGTTATTCTGTATTTAGGGTGTTACTTATAAAAATAAGGATATGTGGTAAGCAAAAATATGCAATCGTATAGCCTTCAAAATATTTTGTCGAGAGCTATAAATGGCAAACATTAAATTTTTAGATGTTCGCAGCATCATCAAAAATTTGTAAATTGTGTTAAGGGCAGTGTAAGGGAAGCAGACATATCATTACCATAGAGGTTATCTGGCCCTGCACTCTCTGTCATTGACTATAAACTCTTAAACTTCTCTTAAGGTCACATGAAACTTGAATGATTGTCTTCCCTTACATAGCCGTATTTGACACAACCTTTTTCAACTTTTGATCTTCAGTGCTGTACAACTGTATACTTTTTTTCACTTTCGATCTTTTATATCTGGGCGTCACTGGTGAGTCTTGTGTGGACGAGGCGCGTTTTTGGCGTATTGAATTTTAAACCTGATGCCTTTTGTTATCTATTAATCATGTGTTTCTTTGTCTAATACGTTCTCCTATCTCTGTAATATTATGTTGTCATTTCAATGTTATATGCCATTAAAGTGCGAGGTTGGTCATCCCACACAACCAGGTTCAACCCACCATTTTTATCTTTAAAAATGTCCTGTACCAAGTCTGGAAAATGGCTATTGTTATATTATAGTTCGTTTCTGTGTGTGTAACATTTTAACGTTGTGTTTCCGTTGTGTCGTTTGTTTTCTCTTATATTTGCGTGTGAATTCACATTACTATAAGACGTGTCACGGTACTTTTCTATCTCAAATTCATGTATTTGGTTTTGATGTTATATTTGTTATTCTCATCGGATTTTGTCTAATACTTAGTCCGTTTCTGTGTATGTTACATTTTAATGTTGTCTCGTTGTTCTCCTCTTATATTTGATGCGTTTCCCTCAGTTTTAGTTTGCTACCCCAATTTTGATTTTTTTGTCCATAGATTTACGAACTTTGAACACCGTAATACTACTGTTGCCTTTATTTACTTACACTAATACGATGTTAGAACTTAAGCCACCGGACAATGCAAGTGCAAGGCACAAAGTGATGACAGAATTTTAATCAGACGTGCACTAGCCGTTATAAGAAATAAATTATTCTAAACGATCAAATTACATACAACGAATCATTTAACAACTGTTTTAAAGGAAAACAACTTAGTTAACCAAAGGGAAGGCATGTCAAATATATCAAGCTTGATCAATTCACTTAATTGTTATTTGCTCGGTTTTTAAACTATAATTTGATAAATAAAATTTCCTACCAGTAATCACTGAATGAAAAACTATTTGTCGATAATACGTTATAGAGACATTGGAGTTGTAATAAATATAAATATGTGCATACAGAACTTTTTTCAGTTTATATACAAAAATTAGTTTAGTAATTTCAATAATTTAGAAATCAAAAGTACAGGAAACTCGTTTTATATGACTAAAGTTAACATGTTGTGTTTTAAAGGGTCACCACTAATGATAAATTCATGATATGTGGTAAAAGCATTGGTACTAATTATTTCGTAGAGATTATTTGGTTCTGCCCACTATGTCATGGTCTATTGAAGTTGAAACTTTGGACTAATTTGCATGTTAACAGTAAGTCTTCAATTCAATTTAGAGGGATCGTCATTTGATATTTATATTAACAGAATACCAACAGAAGAAGATCACCTTTTACAAGCAGCCTTTAATGTCCTCTATACTGTACCCAGGGCTATTGAACACTTCATCGACAGAGAATATACAGGCGGTTTTATCAAAGCTATCCGTGATCATAAAGATAAACTAAAGGCCAAACTCAGATCAGAAGAATGGGATTTACTCACCAAAATAATAGGTATATTTATCAATCTTACAGACATCGTTGTCATAAAGTGCAGAAAAAAAGAAAGAATAAGTGAAGTTGAGTGAACTCAGATACATTTATTGAAAATCACTTGAATATAATTAACCTTGTATAACCCAGGGAAGTATACACAAGGGGCCTGTGTTTACAATGACTCATCGTCCAGGGATAAACGTTAGACTCTATTATAAAAAAATCTATCTCATATGTTTTGCACACATAAACTATACATTCATTTGGGATGAAGAAACGAAAAATATCAAAAGCGACAACTTTATATACAATAGCCTTCAAGATAAAAGAAACTGGATTTCGGAATGGACAAGGTTAAAATTAGCTATTCCAAAATTGATTAAGGACAGACTAAAAACGTCCACGTTGATCCCGAACCTCCTTAAAATGACTATTACAATAAAGATACATTTGCATTCTACGATAAACAGAATAACGTAGTAATACCAAGTGAGATATCTTTGAAATTAATCCAATATTCGTTAAACTTAGATATCGTTTCAAACTGTCAAATAAAATGGAATATTCAGTATAATTCGTGTCCCCAAAGAAAGCAAAAAAATTAAATAGCTGGAAAATTGTTCAGAACATTATTTATAAGGAGCAAAAACTATTTATAATCGGCAAATCAAATAATGGTAAATGCCCGTTTTGTAAAATAGAAAACGAAACTCTCACACACCTTTTTCACAGCTGTAACACTATAAATGTTGTTTGGGATCATATTTTTGATTCGCTTAAAAATATAATGTACTTAATAACACAGTATATATTCCTTGAAGCGAAGAACTTATCATAATTATATTTGATATCAAACTTCTGTGGCAACCATTTGGCTACTGTGTTCCAGTTATCAGTTTTTGATCTTAAATAAAGGCAACAGTAGTATACCGCTGTTCAAAACTCATAAATCCATGGACAAAAAACAAAATCGGGATAACAAACTAAAACCGAGGGAAACGCATTAAATATAAGAGGAGAACAACGACATAACACTAAAATGTAACACATATAGACAAAATCCCACGAGAATAACAAATATAACATATATATATAACATCAAAACCAAATACATGAATTTGGGATAGACAAGTACTGTGACACGTCTTATCGCAATGTGAATTTACACTAAAAAATAAGAGAAAACAAACGACACAACGTTATAATGTAATACACACAGAAACGAACTATAATATAACAATGACCATATTCCTGACTTGGTACAGGGCATTTTTAAAGGAAAAAATGGTGGGTTGAACCTGGTTTTGTGGCATGCCAAACCTCGCACTTTTATGGCCATGTGAAATATAACATCAAAATGACAACACAGGACTACAATATAAATAAATTGGAGAACACAATTGACAAAGAATCACACGAACAACAGCCAACAAAAGGCAACAAGTTCAAAATTTTAATACGCCAGAAGTGTATTTTGTCCACACAAGACCTATGTGTGACGCACAGATACAAAAGTTTGAAAGCCGAAACGAGTACAAAGTTGAACATCATCGAGGACCAAAAGATCAAAAAGGTTGTGCCAAAAACGGCAAGGGTTTTCTGTTAAGTTACCAGAAAATCCTTATAATTTAGAGTAATTTATACTTTTGCAAACAGTAAATTTAATAAAATGAATATTCAAAAGATGTACATGATAAAGCTGAAGTATTAACTAATTACAGGAAACAACTGAAATACATTTACATAACCAGACATTTGAAACACAGAAGTAGACACATCCGAATACGTTTAAACCTCTACGCCAAGTGACGTCCTATTTGAAACTGAAAAATGACGAAAAAATGACGTCATTTGAATTAGTAAAACAGAGCATCAAAAAATGAAAAATGACGTCACATAAGAATGAATAAGATAGAATTAGGATTAATTTAAGATTATATATTTGAACTAAATACTGATATTGCATTTAATAACAAAGCACATTTTAATTTTTATTAATATAAAACTGAGGTAGCAATTAACTTTATTATAAAACTATGTCAGGTTTGTTATGAATCTAACTTCAAACGTAAAAGATCGTACTGATTACTTTGAACGAAATCAAATCTGATAAATGAAGGCGGTGATTAATTTTCTTTACCATAACACATAAATATAATAGAAAAGACGTCAACACATTTGACAAAATCCGATGAGAATTACAAATATAACATTAAACATTTAAACTAAATACATGAATTTGGGATGGATAAGTACCGTACCACGTCTTATAGTAATGCGAGTTCACACTCGGCAAAACAGTCACAATCGGGAATAAGTCACGTTTGGTAATTAAAAGATTAGACGACATTATGACAAAACACAATCTACCATGTGGTAAAAATGTCCTTAGCTAGTTTGGTCAACGAAACATCGTATGGATCCACCAAATCGTGATGGTGTCCATACAATTTACGGAGTGTCAATTTTAATCTGTCCTCCTCATAACTTTGTTGGAGCAGTTTCTGCGTAAGGTGTTAAGGTGTTAAAATCTTTTGCATACTTTTGATTTGTTTGGATTTAATGAACGAGTCTATATTGATCAAACCAATCACCCCTTCCTTTATAAGTTAGCAACACACGTCCCTTTTAATTAAATTTACTTTTCCCTCCCATATAAAATTCCACATGCCATTGTCTATTTTTTTTTTCAAGTATACCTCGCATTTCGATTTCGAACCCTATTTTAGATATAATCAATGATTATAATATTTAGATCCTGCCCTTCAATGGTAGGTCACGATATTTCCAAACCTCAAGACACGCCTCTTAAAATCTTCTTTATTTTTTCTAACCCTATAGCTTCTATATCAACATTGTATCCATGCATGACTCCCAATGCTTTAATTTGTTCACTTGACCACCTATTTTTTTATTTTTGTTGTTTTATTTTTAAGAATATACCCAACAGCCTTTTCATAGTTTATCTTAGCTCCCCATGCTTTCTGTTATATTTCTAAAACCTTAAATGTTTCCTCGATTGATTCCTCTGTTCTATAAAAAATAAATGTGTATCGTCTACAAATATGTTAATCTTAACCTCTATCTTTTCATTTTCTTTGTTAGGGTTGAGTAAATGTATCCCTTGAATTTTTGAATTAGCCATCGGCTCTGCTTGTAAAATGTATAGCATCGGCGATATTGAACAGCTCTAACTGATTGATCTAGAAATTCGGACGGATCTTGATTGAAAACCGTTAGTCATTAAACACATTTTAGCATTTTTTAGAAACATGATAACCCATTCCTGAAAAGTTTCGACAACTTGAATTTTTTCTGACCATGCATCTAACCATTCCCATTCTGCATAGTCAAAAGCTTTTGTTTGGTCAAGAAAAAGATTTCAAGAATGTTTCAAAAGTATTTTTGAATAGGTCGGTTTTAATCATACCATTGTTCATTTTCCAATAACCCGGACATCTTTCTGGATCGACGATGTTCATGGTAATTGTTACGCCGTCATGATCACTTAAGGGGAAATAAATAATTTTTGCATTTATTCTCGAGTATGATTGACCCCTTGAAAATGTGTATTGTTTTTGTTTGGATATCTGAGATGCCAAATGTCCGTCAGTTCATTTTTTTTTCAATGAAATTATTTAGTTCATAATTTCCAACATCTTTCCGCTTGGGCATATGTTTTCTTTCTAACTTCCTATTTAGACACCAATAAAAATCTCACCTAACGTAATTCACAATATCATTTTCTTTTTTTCTTTTTAAATTATTAAAGAAATGTTTTCTTTCTATGCCATTATTAGGGGCGTAGACATTAAAAATTCGAACAGTTTTGTTTGAGTCTAATTTGAATTCAACTATCAATTTCCTTCCCTCTGCATCTTTATATTTTCAGTAATGTTTAAATCTAAATTTGGTTTCACTGAAATTGCTACCCCTTTGGAAACAGAAGCTCTTTACACCAAAAACTTAATCCTCCCCATTCTTTTTTTCCATTCATTTTCTACAAATTGTGTACATTGAGTTTCCTGCAAACATTTACAATCAAAATTCTTTTACGGACACCATTGACATAATGCATTTTGTTTTGATATATCTCCCATATACCATTCGCGTTTAATGAAACTAAACGAATAGACATACTTTATGGGAAAAAATAAATATGGATATTATTGTCTTCCAAAATCAGCATATTTACTTTGCTGAACTGTTCAACGATTTCATGTATTTAATACAACATAATAAAAGTCCAACTCTATCTTTAAATAAATATATAATCTGTAGATCTATACTAGACAACAAAAGAAACGATACAAGACTTTTTTTCAAATTTAAGATAAAGTTTTCCGTTTATAGGACCAATATAGAAGGTAGTAATACTTAATCATTACGGAAATATAAATCCGTTTAAAAAAAATATTTTTTTGCTTTCGTGATGTTTTTTGACGATTTTTTTTGTTTTTTACAAAATTTACATAAAACGACAATCTGAAAAACAAAAGTTTCAACTAATGATGCCAACCTCTCATTTAAAGGTAAAGACAATGTTTGCCATCAATTTGTTTTTAAAAATCATACAGTTTGTTCGTTTATTTGTTTACCAAAGTTCGGCCCTACGAGAAATCGTTAAAATGTATAATGAGACAATATCTGAAAAAGTCTAATTTCCATGTCCCGCACTTCACCAGCAATTATTTTTTTATTCAACCATCTTTCTTGAAAATGTTAAGTTTCAGTATAAACTAAATTATATAATGCACCATGGCCTGCCAATTAAACACTCATTTTTATATTTCTTCCAATAAAATATTGTAATTTAAATGTTCAACCCCCCCTAAAATCATGTTGTCCCCTGTGTTTTTTTGAAAACTAAATCATTCAAATAATATCCAAATTAATTAAACAGGCGTCCGATTCTCACATATATGATATATTACATAATAAACTTGCCCCTAATTTGTCTTTTTATATTATAACTATAGCATGTAATAAAATTTTGCAAATTTTAAGAGAAAAAAAATTTGTCCCCAGGGGTGATTTCCCTCCTGTTACCACTGGTTTTTTTTTACCTGTGGAAACGTTTACAAGACCAAGAGTTATTTTCCCATTATGTATTGTGAAGAGCATCATTTCCTGAATGCATTAGTACAAAGAAATAGTTGGAAAGGCGGCCAGGTTTGAAAATTCAAGCCCATCCAAGGTAAGAATTTATAGAAAAATACTTATTGGTGTTCTATCCTGTTACAGCCTTTTCTTACACTTTCTGAGAATATTCTTAAGTGTGCACCACAGCATTAAGTGTGTTTTTATATCATCTTTTTAAAAGTTATATGTCACAGGAAATACACTTACATTTAATGTGATAAAAAGGACAAAAACTATCGCGTAATTCCTTTCTGTTACGTTCTGTCATGTTACCTTATAAAAAGTAACAGCATAACCATCATCAGTAACAGGAAGTATGTTCAAGACAATTTCACTGAAGAATCGAAAAGTTAATCTACTATATGCCAACCATTTTATTTAATATAAGTTGATCACCACCATATTAAATAAATTTCTAAATAATATACAGTATATTTAATAAAAAAATAGGTTTTTTGCTTTTGATAACAGCAGAGAACATTGTGCAATTCTAGTTTAGTAGATAGTAACAGAAAGGAATTTATTTTAGAATTTTTCATTACCTGGGCAGATTTTTCATCTTGCAAATACAGTTTCAAAGGATAAATGACATTGTTTGCTGTTATCTTCCAATTGTGACCAATTTATAATGATGTATTTTTCTTAAACTTTAAAATAAAGCAGAAAAATCCTTTCTGTTACCAACTCTGTCCTGTTACCGTTGTGCTGTTACTCAAGATTCTTTCATGTTACCGACATATCTGACTATATTTAAGTATATTTCTAAACCTTTTGTATTGCAAATGCTAAAATAAATAATTGGCATTTGATAAACTATTACAGGATATACTAGTAAACCACAAATATTGTCTTAAACTTATTCCTTATTCCCATTAGAAACTTTTAAAATTGATTCACTTTGGTAACAGGAAAGAACTGGATTTGTTTTGTACCATTTTTAAAATAGCCATTATTTCCTTATTAAACAATTGTTTGAATTACAGACAACAGTTCCTAGATTCCCAATGTGTGTTCTTCGATTTGTGCTATTAAAATACTGGGTCTAAAAAAAATTTTTTTGTTTTTTCTTATTTCCAAAAATTAGACTTTTTCAGATATTGTCTCGTATACATTATCAACTGATTTACCATAGACAGTATGTGTAAAGTGATATTCAAAAAGCGGTCACAATCTTAAAACTAATCCGAAACGTTCCAAATTTACTGTGAGTTGTTTTCATATCCAAAGCATTGATTTGAGACAAAAATTAAAAAAAAAATTTTTTTTGCATTTTTTGAGATTTCAAAAAAAAGAATTTTTTCCCAAAAATTTAAAAAAACAATATTTCAACCCATTAGTTACAACATGAAACACAACTTGATTAGCATATTAAATATTTTTAAACAAAGTTGAAATTTTATTTAATACTTAGAAAATTACGTGTCGATTTTCTATTCAACTTTCCGCAAAACTTATTTGCACCCTATAGTCGTTTACAGGGAATTTAGATACTTTCCGACAAGTTTTGATTTTCATTATCACATGTGCATACATTGCAAATGAACGCTTTTTAAAATAGTGTATTTCATTTTGTTTTATATTTAATACTTTTTGATAAATTTATTTCAAAGTCGTGTATCGTTTCTTTTGTTGACTAGTATATAAATAAAAACAATCATCAGATTTTGCTTTTCAATCAATAGTTTCAATTTACACGTATTTTACATTGAAGTTATTTAAAATGATGACAACACTGGGTAATCATTCAAGTAAAATATAACAAGACATACATTTAAAATTTTATTGAAATTGGAGGAATGACATCATAGGTCACCACCCCAAAAATAGTGGCTAAATGGGAATGAAATAAAAAAAAAATTTACCCTTTGGCACCAATATATCTTGAAATCAATCTAGGTCTCAATGGGTAACCATATTTGCATCTATTTTCCTAAATAAAAAAAAACTTTACTTAAACTAATAATGATAATTGGACAATAATTCTTCTTTAAATAAAAATTGCAAATTGAATTGCTTTTAATCTAATGGAGTAAATCAGAGATCATATACACTCATATCATTTGAGAAGAAATAGACAATTTTTTTTTAAGTTTCATGAAATGTAAACAAATTCCTTATTTTTGATAAAATATAGAAAAAAAAATATAAGACGAAAATAGGGTAGCGAAGAAGAAACAAAGATAAAAAAGATGAATTTGAATAAAATCTCATTTAACATTGGAAATTTATAATAAAAAAAAACATTAGTGAGGTATGAGGGTTGTCCCAAGTTAGGAAGATCTGGTCTGTGTTAGTCTTGTATGATTTTTAATTTTAGTTTCTTTTATAAATTTGGGAGGTTAGTCTTACGTCAATTGTTACTGAACTAGTTCATATTTTGTTTACAACTTAACACATTTTATTCCTTACCAACGTAATGCCTACAAATGGTAAAATGAAATATACATGCTAACTTTTCAAAATATTTCATTGGAGATTTTAAGCGCAAGACGACCTTATGCTCTTCTTGTTTTGTCCAAAATGTTGCATAAGGTTGATTTCTATTCTCATTCTAAATAGACACCATAGCGGACAAAATGTTCATATGGTCAATTTGTAGACTCCCATTATGATGTAAAACAGGACACTATAGTGGTCAAAACTATCATTTATATCTAACTAGACTGCTATGGTTACAACATGGTTTTTTCTTCTTTTTCCAGTTCATCACAGAGTGTACCATTTCTATGATCAGATAATACAAGACACCATTCTAGATAATGAGGTCCTTGATCTACTGATTTCCAAATGTATCCTAAGGAAAGAAGACAGAGAAGAAATAGAACACTATCCCAGACAATCTGACCGCAACAAATGTATTTTAGACCTTCTAATTCAAAGACCACAAGATTCCTTCGGTGTATTATTAAATGTTCTTAAGGAGTCTTCTACTTGTTCTAAGGAAATGTTAAATTGCATGGAAAATCAACAATTGTCACATCTTAAGGATGTTCCTCAGCCTACAGTTAAATTATGCAGTGAGTATTTTTTTTCAAAAAGTAGATGCACTAGGTCATGTATGTAAGAAATGTCAGATCTGCTAGGTTTCTATTTATTGTTCAATGGTACATAGATTTTCATACGACAGTATAATGTTATCACGGTCAATAATACTTTGATTTCCATAGAACCGTATAATGTTATCTCATTCTTTGTCATCGCAGTTGTTCAAAGACATTTGGTTTCCAGGCAATACGTGAGTACAAGTGTATGGATCTCTATGAAATTGTACCACAAGGTTCCATACCACAAAAGAAAGGTTGGGATTTATTTTAGTGATTATTGTCTTAACTGTTTAGGAATAAGATAAATAAAATAAGAAATTATCTTGCTTCCAGACAATAACTTGTGTTTGAGTGTATTGATCTCTAGATAAAAGAAGATGATAATTAATTTTTGGGTTCGTGGCTTAAACTGTTTAGGAAGAATGGGCCAAATACACAAGGTTTTTCTAATTTCCAGACAATAACTTAGAGTATAAGTGTATGGATTGCTTTAACATTTTGCTACAAACGTATCAAACATTAAAACATAAGTTGTTTACAATGTTAACTACCAAAACAAACTGTTGTCATGAAGATTTTATGAAATTATATGATTTTTACCCCTTATATTATTGCATCATTCCATGAAATTTGCAGATAACATAGCATAATATAAACACGTCATAAACTCCCCACAATCCCATTTCCTGTCTCAAATGGAAGTTTTCTACCTTACAATGTATTGATTGATAGTGAATGAAAATTGTTTTATGACCATACGTGCATTATTAATCAACTAATAGTCCACTACTGACACCTGATGACAAAAAGGGGTGGCTCAATATTTCTTGACACTTCAATTTCAACCTTATATTTTACTGAACTAATTTTAAAGGTTCAGAAAGTCTTTAATGCAGAAGGATTAACCAGGAAAACTTAACCAAAATTGAAATTGATATTGAAAGTTTATGTTCCTGAAGTCTGAAATTTTATATGTCATACATTATTACAGCCAGTTTAGATTTAGCAGTGAATTTTACAATATAAGTCACATCATGCTCAAATATTTTTTTTTTTATTACGAATTGACAAAGGATTAAGACTATAAAAGCAATACAAAAACTGTTTATTGCTCTTTGATGTCAGACCACCAATTTACTCCCTCCAACGAAGAACAAACATACAAATAGTCTACTCCGACACATAATAGTGCTTTTGATTACATTGTTTACCTAAATTACCCAACAAGTTTGCAGAAATGAAGCTTTTGGTGAAAAAGACGATATACCAATGACATGTTGACGATTTTTAGCTAAATTTACTTTGTCTATGAGTTTGCATTAAACATGAGGGATAAATATGCTGTATAGTAAACTATTTTAAGATTTCCAGAAATCTTAAGATTTTTTATCACAAAAGGAAGGGTAAAGTAAAAAAAAAAACTTTTTTTTTTCATTTTTTTAATGGTCAAAGGTTCCAAAAATAATCTTTTTTGATTTTATGAAAAATAAAATTATGGGGGTTCTTTGACATCAAGAGTGTGTTTAGATTTTAAATTTGTTGACGTTGTTTTAAATTGTTCCATTTTACGGTCTAAAGGGCTAAACATTTTACTTTGTCTGATTTTTACTAGCATTGTATTCTTAGGGATTCTGAAAATTTGTGCTGAACCTAACTGTGTTATAAGCTAAAGGTCAACATGGTCAGCTTAATTTAGTTTTTGAAATGATTGTAAAGTGCACATGTCAGTATTGTTGTTATCATCTAATTTTGATCTTCTTTTCATGGTACATTGATCAATGTCAAGTGCTTGTGAATCGGTCTGTTTTCAACATATTAATAGCAAAAGGTCATCTATATCTGGTGTTTAAAATAATTGTTAGGTATTGATGTCTGTTAATGCATGATATTTATCATGATAACATCTTTTATTATATCCCTTATCTGAGCTAAGGTCAAATAAAACGAATTGCTTAACAGTAAGCTTTACCTTTTGTAAGTGTATTATTATCAATTTAAATTCGAAAGAAAGTTAGTCTTAGCATTTTTTAAATGACATTAAATTCCTTCTCTTTCATTTAGTTACAGGGTTCCATTCAGTCAGGTTACAAAAGAACTACCACAATCTGACTCAGAATTTGTCCAATACAGAAACTATCATTGATTCATTAATATCGAAGGGAGTTTTAAATCCTGACGATCGTGCAGAAATAAATGCCAGTGGAGTACAAACCAAAATAAATAGAAAACTAATAGATAAGATTAGAAGTAAACAAGATTATCAGTTTTTTCTTGAGGCACTCAACGAAGACCCAATGAATGCAAAGCTGGTGTCTGACTTAGACTCATGTGATGTTACACAAGATGACTTAAAGTTACTTCATGCAGGTCAAGTATTTGTTTCTTAACCAATACTCAATTTTAACTTACCCAACATAAAAGAAGGTATGGTTGCTTATGAAACAATTTTCCCGACAGAGAACAAATGGTGTAACTATGCAATGCTATGCGTTACTGTACGGTCTTCATCAATCGAACACATAGCTCATACCATATAGTAAGATTTAAAAAGCCCAGGATTAATGAAATAGGCAACACGAACACCTAGTTTATGCACAAACAATAAATGAAAAACAAAATTGGCAAACACATGAAATAACCATACAAACAAAACTGAAAGCATGATACAGGTTAACTCATATGAAACATGGAAAATAAAAGTGAGTTATTTAGATCAAGTTAGATATGTTTGAGTAGAAGATGGTTGAGGAATCTATGTGAACTATGTCGCATCAATGAATAGTCTCATTATTTATTTAGCTGATTTTAGGCTCTGTGTATGCCATGTCGTATCAATGATTAATGTCGTTTTTCATCTAGATGATTTTAGGCACTGTATGTCCCATGTCGCATCAATGAATAATGTCCTTTTTCATGTAGATGATTTTGGGCACTGTATGTCCCATGTCGCATCAATGAATTTCTCCTTATTAATCTAGATGATTTTGGGATCTGTGTATGACATGTCGCGTCAATGACTAATGACCTTACTTATATAGATGATCTTGGGCTCTGTGTATGTCCCATGTCGCATCAATGAATAGTCTTCTTATTATTCTAGATGATTTTGGGATCTGTGTATGCCATGTCGCATCAATTAATAATGTCCTTACTTATCTAGATGATTTCGGGCTTTGTGTATGCCATGTCGCATCAATAAATAATCTCCTTATTTATCTAGATAATTTTAGGCTCTGTGTATACAATGTCGCATCAATGATTAATCTCCTTATGTAGATATAGGAAGATGTGGTGTGAGTGCCAATGAGACAACTCTCCATTTAAATAACAATTAAAAAAAAGTAAACCATTATAGGTCAATGTACGGCCTTCAACACGGAGCCTTGGCTCAAACCGATCAACAAGCTATAAAGGGCCCTAAAATTACTAGTGTAAAACCATTCAAACGGGAAATCCAACGGTCTAATCTCTACTTATACAAATGATTTGGGGCTCTGTGTATGTTCTGTCGCATCAATGTCTAATGTCCTTAATTATCTAAATGATCTGGTACTCTGTGTATGCCATGTCGCATCAATGACTAATGTCCTAACTTATTTAGCTAATTGGGAGCTCTTTGTGTGCCATGTCGCATCAATTATTAATGTCCTTACTTATCTATATGATTGGGAGCTCTTTGTGTGCCATGTCGCATCAATGACTAATGTACTTACTTATTTAGATGATTGGGAGCTCTGTGTGTGCCATGTCGCATCAATGAGTAATGTCCTAACTTATTTAGCTAATTTTGGGCTCTAGGTATGCCATGTCAGATCAATGACTAATGTCCTCACTTATCTAGATAATTGGGGTCTCTTTGTGTGTCATTTCGCATCAATAACTAATGTCCTTACTTTTATAGATGAGCTGGGGCTCTGTGTATACCATGTCGCCTCGATGATGAATGTCCTTACTTATCTAGATGATTTTGGGCTCTGTGTGTGCCATGTCGCATCAATGACTTATCTCCTGACTAATCTAGATTATTTGGGGTTTGATTATGACATGTCACATCACTGACAAATGTCCTTACTTATCTAGATGATTTTTGGCTCTGTATGTCCCATGTCGCATCAATGAATAATGTCCTAACTGACCTAGATGATTTGTGCTCTATATGTACCATGTCGCAACAAGGCATAATGTTCTCACTTATCTAGATGAGTTGGGGCTCCATGTGTTCCATGTCACATTTATATTTAATGTCCTTACTTATATATATGGGTTTAGGGTTTTATGTGTGCCATGTCGCATCAAATGGATAATTTCCTTACTTATCTTGATGATTTGGGGCTCTATGTGTGCCATGTCGAATTTAATATGTTCCTTACGTCGTAACTACAATCCCCTTCCCTTTCATGAATGAGACGTACCGAATTAGACTATTTACCGGATTTGTTATCACATAAGCAACACGACGGGTGTCACATGTGGAGCAGGATCTGCTTACCCTTCCGGAAACCTAAGATCACCCCTAGTTTTTGGTGGGGTTCGTGTTGTTTATTCTTTAGTTTTCTATGATGTGTCATGTGTTTTTTGTCTGTTTGTCTTTTTTATTTTTTGCCATGGCGTTGTCAGTTTATTTTAGATTTATGAATTTGACTGTCCCTTTGGTATCTTTCGTCCCTCTTGTTTAAGCATAATGTCCTTATTTATCTAGATGAGTTGGGGCTCATTGTGTGCTATGTTGCATTAATATATAATGTCCTTAATGATCGATATGATGTGTAGTCTGTATATATGGCATGTCGCATGAATGAATAATGACCTAACTTATCTAAATAATATTGGGCTCTATGTGAACTTCGTCGAATGTATGAATAATTTCCTTTCTTATCTAGATGATGTGTTGCTCATTTTGAGTCATGTCATATCAAACGAATAATATCCTTACTTATCTTGATGATTTAAGGCTCTATATTTGCCATAGGCATTAAGGAATAATTTCCTTACTTATCTAGATTAGTTGGGGCTCCATGTGTGCCATATTGCATTAATAAATAATGTCCCTACTTATCTATATGAGTAGTGGGCTGTATGTGTGCCATGTCGCATGAATGAATAATGTCCTAACTTATCTAGATGATTTGGGGCTCAATGTAAACTTCGTCGCCTCTATGAATAATGTCCTTTCTAATCTAGATGATTTGGTGCTCATACTGAGTCATATCACACCAAATGAAAATGTCCTTTCTTATCTAGATGATTTGGGGCATATGTGTGCCATTTCACATCAATGAATAACGTCCTCACTGATCTAGATGTTTTTAGCACTATGTGTGTCATGTCGCATGAATGAATAATGTCCTTACTTTCCAGATGATTAAGGCCCCGTGTGTGCCATCTGGAAACAATGAATAAGGTCCTTACCTATCCAGATTATTTGGGGCTCTACATATACCATGTCACATCAATGAATAATGTCCTTACATAACTAGATAAGTTGGGGTTCTATGTGGGCGAGGTCGCTCCAATGAATAATGTCCTCACTTATTTAGATGATTTAAGGCTTTATATGTGCACCTTCACATTAATGAATAATGTCTAGTCTAGATGATTTAGGGCTCTCTGTATGCACTGTCCCAGCAATGAATAATTTTCTTGCTTATCAAAATGATTTGGGGCTTTATGTGTGCCATGACGCATGAATGAACAATTTCCTCTCTTATCTATATGATTTGGGGCTTGATGTGTGTACTCTCACATCAATGAATAATGTCCTTACTAACCAGAATGTGTTGGGGCTCTGTGTGTGTCATGTCCTATCAGTGGCACTATAAATTTATAAAAAGATAAATAAAACAGTTAACCCATTTGCTTATCAAGATAGTTTGGAGCATAACATGGGTTATTGTTTTCTGCTAAATGGTAGTGTAACTAGTCACAACAGCATTAGTGTAAACATAGCACACATTTGAATATGGAAAAAGCCAAGCTCCCGCAAAAAGAAAAGCAACATACATTTGTATCTTACAGGAGCCACAGTACCACAGCTAACAAACAGACCAGGCTTCCAGACACTGGTTACAGTAGTGTCTATAGTTAAAGATTTACATGTGTCAGATACAGAACCAGAGATCAACGATACCAATTTACCAGCAGATCTCTATAGACTACAGTCTTGGTATAAAAAGATCATTAAAATGACATCGATGGATTCACATCAGTATCAACAATTTGTTAAAACAGTAAATGAAGTAAGACATTGTCTGTAGTTTACACAACTGTGCAGTTTGCCATCACTTTCTATACGCTAGCTAATAACTTTGTTAACCCTTTCTATATGCTATCCATAAACTTTGACATTTTTGTCAACTCTGAAACAACACGGACACGGTCAATGTGAATCGAATTTAGCAATTAACTATTAAGACTCTTCATCCAAACCCTCTATTCTCCCTTGTGAGGAACAGGAAATAGGCCACTCTTAATTGTGCTTTGTCCATTTTCAGTTTATCATTCGTGTCAACACACCTGTTTTCTGCGAGTTACTCCCGTTAATGTCTCTTTTCACACAAGATGTTTTTTCCTACGTGAATTAAAATAAGCAAGGTTTTCACCTGTATTTCTGACCAGTATTGTTTTCCGTGTTTTGAAGTCACATATACTTTCGTTTTAATTTTTTTTTCCTTTTTATCTTGCCGATAACATCTTTAAAATCATTACATTTGATTTAAGAATTGTCTTGTTAATTGAACCCCAGAAAGTTGCAGCCAGTGAAGCTTATAATAAAATTCTAATTACAGTTTGCAAATATCATTTCTCCTATAAAAATCATTCTAAAACAATGTGAACCTTTAAATACATTTCTTTCGATAGAAAAGTTTAAATTTCACTTTACAGCTAATTTCATAATGCATGTAGAACAAGACTTAGGTTAGCTTGCTTGGTTTGTTGTACACCTACATTGGAATAACGTTCAATTAAAACTAATTATAATATTCCTATATATATTATTTGAATAATCTTAATTACAAAGCTTGCATAAACATTTATACTAATAAAGCTAGCAAGCCAACCAAAGTTGTATACTACAAGCATTACGAAATTAACTCTATTGAATTTATAGCATATGCTCTAAATATTGCACTGAACGGAAACAAAATAATTTGATTTTTTTTCTTCTTCTGTGTAAAGGAGCACATAAGGTATATTTTTAATTATGTGTATAGCTGTGGTTCATTGCATTCAATAATACAAAGTAGTGTGACGAAAACGAAAAGAGGGTTTTGTTTGGAAAGATATACGTACACTTTTTGACATTTTCTTCTTAAAGGCATTTTCAGTTTTAATGGTTGACATGACTATAGTATCTTTTCTTTAGACATGTTAGACTTGAAAGACAGCTTGAATCAAAACAGAAAATAAAGATATTCTGTTATGTTTTATTACAGTGTAAATATATGAAATGGCACATGATAGGTTATATGCAATATTTTGAGAGCTTAATTTGTATACAGCAAATAAGCTGCTTCGGATAGAGATGTTTTTACTGATTTTACTGATTTTGGAACATAAAGATACGAAATATAAAATAAATTTTAATTTATTTTAATGGGATCTTATATCAAGACAATTTTCAGTTACATAATTTTCATGTTTTCTTTTTTAAACCAATTAAATGGTAAAAATATATATATTGATATTTATTTATAATCATTTGCATACGGTCAATTTTTATCTGATGCAGCTAATTTCTTGAAATTGTAATAACTTTCCATGCAGAGGTCATTTAATTACAAGGTGTCTGTTAAAGTAGAGTTTATGACCTAATGTTTTTGAAACATGAAAAAAACAACATAGAACTTTGAAACTTTGAAGTTGTGTTTTTTTATGTTTGATTTTTTTTTAATCAGTTTATAAATGAATGTTTGATTTGTGAAACAGGTATTGGGACGAATCAGTGAACAGAATCATCCCGTTGTTAAAGAAACCACACTTAACACTGAGATGCAAAAAGAGATCCAAAAGATGATTGATGGTTTTAAAGGTAACCTTAATGACATAATATTTAAAGTAGCTGAAGAAAATTTATTATATATTTAAGGAAAGACAAAGTTAAAATGTATTACGAAGGGAGTAGTCACGAAGCACAGGACAAAACATTTAGCAACAGTCCCAATAAAATCGAAGTTAAACGCAGTGGAAATTCGTTTTACTCATTATTACATTTGACACTCTCTTTATATTTGGTTACTATTTAAAAATCTAATAAGTATCAATTTTTCATTTGTTGAAAAAGAATAATTTTACGTCCATCACATATGTCTTTTAGAAAGAAAAAAAAACATTTTAAATTTTACTCAAAGCAGGAATGCAGGATTAATATTCAAAACACACTAGCATGCTCTGGTTCTAAAAATGCATCTAATTACCGCTCAGGAAGTTTAACAGCCGGCCATCATCTTCAGCGAGATTAAGACATGTAGTATGAACATAATGTGTTCTAATACATGTCTGATATTCATTATTCGTTGTCTGTGTGTCCCTTATATTGACATTATGTTTTCTGGTCTGTGCGTCCGTCCGTTCGTCTGTCCCGCTTCAAGTTACAGTGTTTGGTCGAGGTAGTTTTTGATGAAGTTGAAGTCCAATCAATTTGAAACTTAGTTAATATGTTCACTATGATATGATCTTTCTAACTATTGTGCCCCAATTACACGGTCCACAGAACATAGAAAATGATAGTGCGGATGGGGCATCCGTGTACTAGGGACACATTCTTGTTTCGTTTTTTTCTGAAAAAAATAGATACATAATCATCATTAGTAGTTAGTTTATTCATAGTGAGCAGCCATGTTAGTTGGTTGTAAATACAATTTCATCAAAGGGTAAAAGAGACCGCAAAAAATGGACCAAATTAACATCTTCAGGAGTGTATGTGGGGGAGTATGAGCCCTAAACCTCGGACGCGGGACGCGAGCTGAGGGCATGCGCCGACGCTATATTTGGACCTTAGCGTGGACGCCGTAGTTAACTCTGAAATCTAAGGGTATGACTCACAGGCCGACGCCAAATTTGGGCCTTCGCGCGGACGCGAGCGCTATAGTTGGACCTGAGCGCGGACGCGAACACTATATTTGGGCTTTCACGCGGACATCGGGACACCAACTCCATATTTGGACCTGAAATCGGGACGCGAGACGTTATAGTTAGATCTGCGCGCGTACACTAACGTTATATTTGGGCCTCAGCACGGACATCAGAGTTGAACTCGACATGGGGATGCATACCTAAGGATATGACTCACACGAACACCTTATTTGGGTGCAGAGGCTATAGTTGGGCTTAGGCGCGGACACTATACCTAAATATTGGATCAAAATACCCTCCAAGGTGGACACACTCTAGAAAGTGGACGGTATACCCTCCAAAACGGACGCGAAGTTTTCTTTTCTAAAAGCTTACCCAACCCCTAAATAATAAGTCTGTGATAATTCTGAAAGAAAAAAAATATCCTACCTCTTAAAATAGTTACTGCTTATACATGCTTTTAACAACTGTAAGAATTCTCCAAGATATACTATTTATATAAATCAGATAAACTGTCACTCAATCCAGTAGGCGGTACTATAAATAGATGCACGTGTAAAGATACTTGGATCAAAAAAGGTTTGATATCAATACATAAAATATTTATCTTCTTATTTCTAGTTTTTGGATTACTATCTTATTAACATGACAATCGTGAAACATTCAGTCGTATTGCTTTTCTATTTCTTTCAACCACTTAATTAATGTCATATGGTGCTGATTAAGATGACACCTTAAATAATTAGATGAAGAGATCAAGCACATCTGGTGATTAAAAAATCAGTATCTTTATACACTTTCTTTCAATAACATGTTTACAGGTGTACAAAGTTTTTTATTTTCTCCTAATTAACAGACATAAGCAACAGTTATAATAATATCGTCTGTGACATGAAATATTTATCGTTTTTGAAGTTTTTCGATTTGTTATCTCCGTGAAACATTCAGTAGTATTGCTTTTATACTTCTTTGAACCACTTTATTAATATCATATGGTCTTGATTAAAATTTTACCCCAAGTGATTAACTCACTTGGTCATTAAAAATTGTTTCTCATTTATTAATATCTTATCGTCAACGGCCGTAATTGATTTTTATCTTCACAAATACACGGATAATGTATTTAATCTATCTATATTTATATACGAGGTTTTGATGGAGTTTATAATAATGGGCATAAATAAATAAAGAATATAAATAAAAAAATAGAGAATAATGGACAAACAAATAAATAAATAAAGAAGAAAGAAAGAAAGATTAAAAAAAAATATTAAGAATAAATGTTGCATGCTAATCTGTATGGAATAGAGAAATATACGGCTGCTAAACTATAAGGAATAAAGAACTATGGGCTGTTAAATTATATATAAAAAAAGAATACAAACAAATATGAATAGTATGCTGTAAGATTTCTCTTTACTTATCCTTTTAGTTGTTGTGCACGTGAAGGAATTATGACTGTGCAGAGAAACCAGAACCGGTTTGAACCGGTTAAAAATGAGCAGATACTGGCTCTGTAGTTGGACGGCTCTTAGCATACGGTCCAATCAAACAATTTCTATGTCTATATATTCCTCTACATAAAACTGTGTTAAAGATAACAAAATGTTAAAGAAGAGAGATAGGTCAGGACGAGTACAGAAACCATAAAAGTTGTATTTATAATTTTTTTCAATCGTATAGAAGCTAAATTCGTCTACTGTACTAATATATTTATCCACAACACGATTTAGCCTGTTAACAAAACATTTGTCTCTATCCAATGTATCCTCATTTTCCGGTAGTCCAAATTTCCCTCGCTTTATCACAAGACCTATACCTATTGTATTTTTTGTTAAATTGCATGACATATTTGCCACTGGACGTTCAGCAACCAACTACTTTTTACGTTTATTTCTTGTTACGGCCAGAAATCGCCTTTAAATTGTAGCCAACAAAAGACACAAATCAGTTATAAAAATTAACAAGATTTATTATATAAAAGTTTACAAGAAGTATTACACAAATATTACTGTCGGAATCCAATCTGAATATTACATTCACTACTACGGTCACAATCCAGTATGATGTTGTTTGTAGAATTAAAGTGTCAATCCAAATGCGGTGAATACTAATGTCTATCGATGTCTAAGTCTAAGTCCAAGAGTAAGAGTGAGAGTTTAACTTTAGTGTCTGTATATATATATAGTTGTCATGGAAGATTCTAGAACAGTCTATAATGGAACATCCTGGAAAGTTACAACGGAAGTTTCTAGTAAAATGTAGAAGTTTATATAACTCATCTTTTATTAGGATCATTCTGGAAAGTTCCAATCATTCTGTAATTGTTCCAGTGATTTCTAAACTGCACAGTTCTAAGATTATTCTGTAAACAACTATCAGGCCACACAACACAAATCAGGCCAACATAAATAAATACAATAATTACAATATCATAACACCTCCCCCCTTAAAAGAAGTTTTAGTGTAACAAAAACGTATCATGAATAATATGAACAAAAATACATAGTATATACAAAGTGTTTTAATAAGCTCTAGATAAAGCATCTGCTATTACATTATCTTTACCCTTAATGTGTTTTACAATTACATCATATTCCTGTAACAATAAACTCCACCTAGTCAACCTCTGATTCTTGTTTCTCATTTTATGTATGAAGGTGAGAGGATTATGATCAGTACAAACAAGAATAGGATATACAGTGGGATTCAAATATACATCAAAATGTTGAAGTGCTGACAACATTGCAAAACACTCTTTTTCAATAGTTGAATAATTTTTCTGATGTTTATCTAATTTCTTAGAAACATATGATATAGGTTTCTCAACATTATCATCTGTCTCTTGATATAAAACAGCTCCAATTCCTACATCGCTTGCATCAACGGCAAGTTTAAATTGTTTTTCAAAATCTGGAGTAATCAGAACTGGACTATTAATTAAAAGTGATTTGCTATTTTCAAAAGCGTTTTGACAATTTTCACTCCAGATAAATTTAGAATCTTTTCGTAAAAGATGAGTCAATGGTTGAACCACAGTAGCAAAATTTGAACAAAATTTTCTGTAAAATCCAATCATGCCTAAATATCTCATAAGTTGTTTTCTATTTGTAGGAGGAGGAAATTTGGAAATGGCTTCTACTTTAGCCATAATAGGTTTCACTTGACCTTGGCCAACTGTATGCCCTAAATAATCAACAGTGGCCTGACAAAATTCACTTTTACCAAGATTAACAGTCAAATTTGATTGTGACAATCTATCAAAAGTATCATACAAATGTGTTAAATGCTGTTCCCAGCTATCACTACATACAATTAGATCATCAATATAAGCATAACAACAGTTTAAAGCTTTTATAACATTATTGATCATTCTTTGAAATGTAGCTGGTGCACTTTTCATGCCAAACGGCATTACAGTATATTGAAATAAACCATCTGGTGTAACAAAAGCTGATATTTCACGAGCTCTCTGTGTCAGTGGAACTTGCCAATAACCTTTCAACAAATCAAATTTGCTCACAAATTTTGCTTGACCAATGTTATCAATACAATCGTCTATCCTTGGAATTGGATAGGAATCAGATTTTGAGACTGAATTTACTTTTCTGAAATCAGTCACGAAACGAAAGGTTTTATCTGGTTTTGGCACAAGGAGACAAGGAGAGCTCCATTCACTGTTACTAGGCTCAATAATATCATTGTCAAGCATATATTTAATTTCTTTTCTCATAGCTTCAAGTTTGAGTGGATTGAGGCGGTAAGGATGTTGCTTAATTGGAGAAGCATCTCCTACATCAACATCATGACAAACAGCAGTAGTTTTGTTTGGCACATCTGGAAAAAGATTTTTAAAAGAAAATACCAAAGTTTTTATTTCTTCTCTACGATCAAAAGACAGATGTGCAAGTTTTGAGTCTAAATTTGACAAAATTTCTGAATTTTTCAATCTAACTGTCTCTTCGATAGTTTTAGAACTAAAAGGTGGTTCAATTACATCTGGTTTGTCATGATTGTTCTCAAATTTAACCATGCCTAAAGTGGCAACTGGTTTACTCTCACATTCATTAGTACGCTCAAAATATGGTTTTAACATATTAATATGACACACTCTGTTTTGTTTACGCCGACCTGGAGTTTTTACAATATAATTCAAATCATTGATTTTACTCTCTATTGTATAAGGACCACAATATTTAGCCTGTAAAGGATGTCCAGGGACTGGCAGAAATACAAGTACCTTATCACCAGGCTCAAATACTCTATCCCTGACATCTTTATCATACCAAATTTTCATCTTGCTCTGTACATTTTTTAAGTTTTTCTGAGCAATTTGACAAGCAGTATACAATTTTTCTTTAAATCTAGATAAATAGTCTAAAAGATTCAAGTCAGTATGTTCAGTAAGCCACTTTTCCTTAATCAATTTTAACGGTCCCCTTACAGTATGGCCAAATACCAACTCAAAGGGACTAAATCCAAGGGATTCTTGAACAGCCTCTCGGACTGCAAAAAGTAGAAAGTGAACTCCATCATCCCAGTCTCTATCAAATTGAAGACAAAAAGTTCTAATCATGTTCTTCAATGTTTGGTGAAAACGTTCTAAGGCACCTTGAGATTCTGGATGGTACGCACTTGATTTATACTGAGCAATCCCTAACTGGTACACGACTTGCTGAAATAAACCTGACATGAAATTTGATCCCTGGTCGGACTGTATAGACTTAGGAAGTCCTACTAATGTGAAACATTTTATAAGTGCTTTGACAATAGTAGGTGTCTTGATATTTCTTAGCGGAATAGCCTTAGGAAAGCGAGTGGATGTACACATGATTGTCAATAAATACGCATTTCCAGTTTTGGTCTTTGGTAAAGGTCCAACGCAGTCAATTAAAACTCTGCTGAAAGTTTCGTCAAAGGCTGGAATAGGCAGAAGTGGTGCTGGTGGTATTTTCTGGTTAGGCTTACCAACAACCTGGCATATATGGCATGATTTGCAGTATTCTGCGACATCATTTCGAAGTCTGGGCCAGTAAAAATGCTGCAAGATCTTAAGGCAAGTCTTCCTTATACCTAAGTGTCCAGCCAAGGGGGTGTCATGGGCAAGACCAATAATTTCTTGCCTATAAACTTTAGGCACCACCACTTGGTATACCACTCTCCATTCCTCCTCTGGGGTAGCATCAGGAGGCCTCCACTTCCTCATTAAAATGCCGTCCTGATGGTAATAGCATTCGGCCACTTTGTCTGCTTCCTCCTGTGGTTGAGCCCGCTGGTTGAGCTGAAGAACCTCAGGGTCTTTATGTTGTTCTTTGAATAAATTCTTTCGGTCTAATGAATGGCTGTTTACGTTTGGCCATGGCATAATAACATTCTTGTTAACACTAGGTGGTCTTATTATGGCCTTTTCTGAGCTACCAGGACCTTCAATGTCAGCTAGGAAAGTGTCAGAAAGGTCCATGTAATCAAACTGGTCTTCTTGCAAATTCTCATCTTGTTGTTTTCTAGCCATCGCCCTAGTAACAACACAAGCTGGATAGAATTCAGCATCATCTTCAGGTGATTTAACATCCACCACTGGTTCACTGGTAACAATTGGTTCAGCAACCACTTTGTTCCTAGCTAGATCATTTCCTAGCAAAAATGTAACACCCTCTACAGGGAGATTAGGACGAACACCTACAATAACTGGTCCAGTTATCAAATCTGACTTCAGATAAATACGATGGAGAGGAACATCTATACAACCTAACTCTACACCTTGTAACAAAACGGAGGCACCAACAGAAGTCTTCTCGGACAAAGGCAACACACCTTCTAACAATAAAGACTGAGAAGCTCCAGTGTTCCGTAAAATCTTAATAGGCTGAAGAGTGGTATCATCAACAATAGAAATAAACCCATCAGACATAAAGGGTTTATATTCCTCCATGTAATCACAAAAACTGGACTTAAAAGCCTGACTCGCAGGACATTCCAACGTACTGGTAATATAAGGTGTAGTACATGCACTGGACTTCGGCTTATTATCTCGTTCATTCTTCTTCTGGAGTCTAAAACAATCAGCCATCAGGTGACCATTCTTCTTACAATAAGCACAAATCAGTGATTTCTTCTCAAAAGTATCAAATTTTGGACTAGACATATTAAAACTGGACTGACTCTTATTCTGTGCAACAGGCTTACTATCAGTACGCTCAGTGCTTTGATTTTTGTGATTTCCACTTGAATTATTAACATTTTGACCCTTGAAACTTCTTTTATGTGAAAGGGTATAATTATCTGAAATTACAGCTGCATCATGTATTGTCCCAACAGTTTTGTCGTCTAAATGTGTTTTTAAGTCTAAATGAACACATTGTTTGAACTCTTCTAATAACATCAATTGTCTTAGGTTATCAAAATTGTTATCTGTTTTCTTTGAAGTAAGCCATTTATCAAATAGATCTTCTTTTTCCCGAGCAAATTCCACATAGGTTTGCGAATCAAAACTTTTTATAAGATCTAAATTTCTGTCTATATGCTTCTGGTACTAGCTCATAAGCTTTCAAAACTTCCTGTTTCACCGTGTCATAATCGGAACTTTTTTCTGATGGAAGTGCGGAGTATATTTCAGCGGCCTTACCCTCAAAAACACTTTGTAGCATTGTAGTCCAATATGGCTTTGGCCAATTCAAGTTATGAGCAATTTTCTCAAACTGTGGAAAATATTTATCGACTGTTTTTTCACAAAATCTGGGAACCAAACGTATATTTTTTGCTGCATCAAAATATTCTGATTTCGGCTGGACTTTAGTGTTGCTTTCTTCTTTGACCATTTCAAGTTTTAGTTTCTCCATCTCTAGTCTTTCCCTCATTTCAAGTTCTGCCTGTTTTAACTTAAATTCATCTTCTTTTTCTTTTATTTTCTCCATTTCCAACCTTTCCTTCATTTCCAGTTCTGTCTGTTTTAATTTAAGTTCATCTTGTTTTAATTTAAGTTCATCTTCTTTTCTTATCTCCAGTTCTTTTAATTTGAGTTCATGTTCTAATTTTAGCTGTTTTAATTTAAAGGCGTCAATATTTTCAACCTTAAGCTCAAGAGCCTCTTCACCTAAAACTTCTGCGTCAACTAATTTGTCTATTACCAAACTTTTTATAATTTGTTTTCTCATAGATACTTTAAAATCTAATTTCAAATGTTTAGCAAGCAACACTAATTCCTCTTTCTTTAAATTATCAAAACTCTCCAGGTCTGGCGTTTTCAAAAATTTACCGGCATCAAATGCCATTTTGTAGAATTTTGTTGGCTAGTTATAATGAAAATTACTAAACAAATTTTGAATAAGATAATTCAGTATCCCGGACGAGCCCCCAATTTCTGTTACGGCCAGAAATCGCCTTTAAATTGTAGCCAACAAAAGACACACATCAGTTATAAAAATTAACAAGATTTATTATACAAAAGTTTACAAGAAGTATTACACAAATATTACTGTCAACTTAACTGTCAAAATATGAGTCCAATCTTTTATCTTTATCTGTATCCGGATATCTTTCGGAATCCAATCTGAATATTACATTCACTACTACGGTCACAATCCAGTATGATGTTGTTTGTAGAATTAAAGTGTCAATCCAAATGCGGTGAATACTAATGTCTATCGATGTCTAAGTCTAAGTCCAAGAGTAAGAGTGAGAGTTTAACTTTAGTGTCTGTATATATATATAGTTGTCATGGAAGATTCTAGAACAGTCTATAATGGAACATCCTGGAAAGTTACAACGGAAGTTTCTAGTAAAATGTAGAAGTTTATATAACTCATCTTTTATTAGGATCATTCTGGAAAGTTCCAATCATTCTGTAATTTTTCCAGTGATTTCTAAACTGCACAGTTCTAAGATTATTCTGTAAACAACTATCAGGCCACACAACACAAATCAGGCCAACATAAATAAATACAATAATTACAATATCATAACATTCTTAACTACGGGGTTGGGTTGAATAAAGCTATAAGAGAGAGACTAAAGGTTAAACTGAAATGAATATTATGGACCAGTTTTGTTTATTTATTAATAGCGAAGACTCGCTTTCAACGTTTGCAAACAATGTAGGTGGCAATTTCAAAGTGCGGCTGCCCGAACGCTATACGTTAGATGGATCGTGGGAATGTGCATTATTGGAGGTGCCGTTCATACCGGAATTAGAAGCCTCAACGAGACGTATGTATTTCTGTTCCGATTTCGTGCACCAGTCGTACGTGAGGGAAACGGCTCTACCTATTTTCCAGTCGATACGGTTATTGAATGAAGATATCACGGACGTGACGTTTGAGAAACCAATCTATTTTCCGGTCACCAGGAATGAATTGTATCACATCGAATATGTGTTGAGAGACGATCATTTGCAAATATGTCGTCTAAAAGATGACCACGTATTTCTCTTGCTACATTTTCGCAGGAAGAATCTATAAGAGGAAACTACACATTCATATTTAGGACATTACGAATATGTTTAATTTCAATATTTGCCGTAAAGTATATGTGTGGCCGCACGATCTTCAAAGACATATGAGAAGTAAGCTTTCTTCCGATGAGTCACTATACCACCCAGATGTTACCCAGCAGCAGCAGCAGCAGAAGCAAAAGCAGCAGCAGCAACAGCAGCAGCAACAACAACAGAAAAGCAGCAGCAGCAACAACAACAGCAAAAGCAGCAGCAGCAGCAGCAGCAGGAGGCGTTCGTGTTTAGACACCCTTTAACCATGATCGTGTCCGGTCCCACCTCCTGCGGAAAAAGTCATTTTATGAAAGATATGCTTCAACACATAAAAAGACTGTGTAGTCCTAGTATGGAACGCCAAAACTGTCTTGTTATGATCATTGTCATTATATGATGTGCATTTACCTTTATATGATGTACACTTGTCATTATATGATGTGCACTTGTCATTATATGATGTGCAAACACCTTTATATGACGTGCAAATATGCTTATATTATGTGCAAGTATCTATATATGATGTCTAAACATCTTTATATGATGTGCAAATATACTTATATGATGTGCATAAATACTTATATGATGTGCAAATGTTTTTATATGATGTGCAAATATATATATAAAGCTCCTACTCAGACTTTGTAAAACGTCACCAATGTCTGAGCAGAAAGTTGATGAACCAGGGGTATGTCAAAGAACGTCTCGTTCTTTTTCTAAAAAAGTTCATCGGAAGGTACCCAGAACTTGTTGATAAATATTCCGTATCAACTTCACAAATAATACACGATGGTCTTGAAGTATAGATTTTGCGTACTGACGTTGTTTATCATCTTAATTACGTGTTATATTATTCTTTTATTTGTCTTTATTAATATTACTTTTACTGTTGTCTGTTTTTAGAGATATCCTTTTGACGTAACTCTGTGCTTATAATATCCCATCATACTTTGAACGACAAAATTATTTTATGATGTGACTCTGTACCTATGTATCTTGTCATACTTTGAATGACAAAATTATTTTATGATGTGACTCTGTACCTATGTATCTTGTCATACTTTGAATGACAAAATTATTTTATTCATTAATATTACTTTTACTGTTAACCAACTTTTTTTGTGATATACATTTTACGTGACTCTGTACTTATGTATCAGGTCATACTTTGAACCACACTATTATTTTATTTATTATTATTACTTTAACTGCTCAGTCAGTGTTTGCTATATCTATTTTGCGTGACTGTATTTGTGCATCCCGTCATACTTTGAACGACAAAATTATTTCATGTCTACCTGTGCGAATTTCAAACGCGCAATTTTACACCAGTACCCATACCCTCCTTCCTTGATGGGTGCATTTTACATAGACAAATATAATCGTATAATATAATCAAAATGAGGATGTTAATTTGATGTATGCCTTTTTGTGCTTCTTCGTTACATTTGTTGTTTTTATAGTGATTAAGATGATGACACAATGGTGACTGCTGTACCCCTATTTTTGACATTTTTACCTATTATGTCTGTTTGTTTTGTTCACGCATCGGTGACTATGTAATGGAATTTGATGCGACTGTCATACAAGTGAGAGGTTTAGCTAGCTATAAAACCAGGTTCAATCCACCATTTTCTACATTTGAAAATGCCTGTACCAAGTCAGGAATATGATAGTTCTTGTCCATTCGTTTTTGATTCGTTTTGTTATTTGATTTTGCCATGTGATTATGGACTTTCCGAATTGATTTTTCTCTGAGTTCAGTATTTTTGTGATTTTACTTTATACTTATATGATGTGCAAACATTCTTATATGATGTGCAAATATCCTTATATGATGTACACATATACTTATATTATGTGCAAATGTACTTATATGATGTGCAAATATACTTATATGATGTGCAAATATCCTTATATGATGTGCATTTTCCCTTACATTATGTGCAAACATCTCTCTATGATGTGGTTGTGTCATTATATTATGTGCTTGTAATCTTATATCATGTGGTTTGGTTAACTTCATTATATGATGTCGAAACGTCATTATATGATGTGCTTTTATCGTCGTTATGGTCAATGAACATGATTACGATTAGAATGATTACTGTCTACGTCATAACTGATTCCGATCTGCTTCTGCAGAATTAATATAAACCCGGATAAAATCTGTAGCTATCGTTTGGAAAATGGTTGAGATGTAAAAAGGAAAAAACCTTGACATGTTTGTTTCTCGATTTAAGATGAACAAATCAAACCAGATATTATTGGAAAATTGACAAATTGTGAATTGCAAAGTTTAGTTTTAATCAATCGACATTAATGAACATACGAGGTCTGCACTAATGGGCATACAGTTAAAGTTATTAAATTAAACAAATGATTCTTTTATGCCATGCTCTATTCTCATTGTACTAGGCGTATATTTGACAATATCTTAATATCTTGCGTTAGCGAATTTTTTTTTAAAGAAGTAAGTACATGAATTTCCAGTATGTTTTGTAAAGTTTGCTTTGCTAATCATTTTAGTTGTGGAAGTTTGTCTTTATATATCACTTTTCTGAAGAAAGACACAAAACTGGGTAATGACCAATATAATGGACCGGTCATTTGCAACCCCCATAAAGAGGGGATAGGAAGAAATTTAAGGGAGCCTTTAATTTTTTATTTTTTTTAAATAAAATGGGGGTATTCAATTGTTTATATTTATAGATTTGACGCAGTATAATGTTTTTGGCCATGTGTTCTTTGTCCGTAAATACTTTGATGCCAGACAATAACTTTTTAAAAATAAGGAGCCAAAACGGCTCTTAAAACAAGCAATTCTTAGGGTTCCTTGATATTTTGAATCTAGCAATATATTAAGATTTCGGATATTGGACAATATTATAGGTAATGTGTCACAAACCTATGATGTGTCAGATATTGAATAAAGAATTAATTCAAATTCAGACCTGTATAAAGCTGGAATGATTATGTCCATACTTGCCCTAACTGTTTAGGGTTCGACCTTCATCGTATCCCCCCCCCCCCCCCCCCAGTAAAAATTAATAGTTTTGACTCGAAAGACGTCAATTTTACGCCTAGAGACCATAACCGGCATATCCAAATTAAATTCCAAGTCGCAAACAACTTCCACACTTGAAGTTCTATATTCACTATTGACGTGCTATTTTAAACTTATATAATGCAAAAGGAATTTAATGCCTTTTTGTTTTTTTGTTATTACGAACAAATGTATTGAGAAAGGTGTGTGTAATTGTTCTCTGGTGGGTTTTTTAGGGGGTATGTAAAGTTTATGTCTTAGAAATGATTTTTTTCCCTATTTCACGGTAAAAATTAGAGGAATTCCCATCTTTCCTACCTCGTCCCCACCACCAATGATGAAAATTGAAAATGACAATAATTGTAATTTACTTATTTTTAAATCTGTTCTTATAACATAAAAAAAAAAAGAAAATGTGGTATGATTGCCAATGAGACAAATCTCCACAGGAAACCAAAATGACACAGAAATTAACAACTATAGGTAACCGTAAGGCCTTCAACAATGAGAAAAGCCCATACCGCATAATCAGTATAAAAGGCCCCAAGATGACAGTGTAAAACAAATCAAACGAGAAAACTATTTTGCTCAGAAAAGGTTTCTCTATAAAAGAGTATCAAGATAAAAAGCAATAAAACAACAAAACTCATAAGAGCCAAAATTGCCCAAAATGGGACCTTAAAATTTACCATAGAATATATTCAGACACATTGCACTATTATTTTTTTTTTAATCTATTGAAAACTCTAAATATTAAAAGTCACCGCCGTAAATCTTCACTTAGAAAACACAACTCTCTATCTGTCAGAGACCACCAGGCCTCAGTAAACAAAAAATAAATAAAGTGTTTTTATGTTCATTCAGACACAAATCTAATCAAATTACAGATATTGTGTGTCCAAGCTATGCTTACGCTGATCTGAAAACGCTCCATTCTATTTTCTGTTTAAAGACCATTTGAATTCTCAGTTTTGTCGGATTTATATACACCTTCAAAAATGTGAAGGCTGAATTTCATTGGCTGATGTAATATTTACTAGAACAAACAGTATCAAAGGACTGAAGTACTGAATATCGGATGACCGCAAGTTCTCGTGGATGGTCACACGCACTTGTCTAAAAGAAAATCACATCTCAATACCTAAAAGTGAGATTAACTTATAGAGATATATTTTTTTTCGGAGACAAGTTCGTACATGGATGATGAATAAATGACAAGAATTCAACCTCACCGTAATCACAATTATAGTGTAGTGATAAAAATCAGTATACTCTGGTTTGTTGTTATATATTAAATTAATATTTGTATATAACAGTTACATGTATACATAATTTTGATCCAAATGCTATAGCATTCTATTCTACTATTCTAATAATAGTACTAGTGCAGTGCAAGTGCATGGTGAGAACTCTTCTGTAATAATTCGGATTTTCTAATAGTTTGGATTTATGTAGGCATTCATTTTCCCCGCATAAACGTTCTTGAGATATTATTTCCGCATGCGTGAACACAATTGTTCTGTACGTGTGCATATATATTACTTTCAAATGTATAAATATATTTCTAACGACGCAGCATTTTCATATTATTAGTTTAATATGTTCTAAACAAAATGTTTTATGAGTATTACTTGAAGCGACAAAAAATGTTATTTTGCTCTTGATTATGTCTGCGTTTTTAATCGATCGGTTACATGTACCTGTCAAAATCGAAAGTCAAATCTCTGTTGCGATAATACATCGGATACCCTCACGGGCATTGTGATGTAAACATGAAGTGTGGGCATGAAGACGTGTACTTCCTTGTCTCAGGACAGACATATTTTTCGACTTTAATGAAAAAACTCTTTTTTTTTAAATAATATAATCTTTTTTTAATTTCATTATTGTTTTATTTTTTCTCTCATTTTCAATGGAAACAATTATTTTGATTCCCTCCTGAAAAAGATAAAATATCTTTCAAGAAACTTGGAATCAAACATTTACAAAAAAACAGGCCCCCATTTCCCCCGCAATCACCCCAAAAAAAATCAATGGTCAGTATGTTAGCCCTGTTTACGGAGTTATATATCTGAACGGCTTTCCTTTTATATTACGGGTAACTGTCTAGTGGCGTTGCTTTCGTGGTAGCATGTTAGTCTCTAGTGTTGCTGGTCGTAGGTTCGAATTCGGGCCAGTTCAAAACCAAAGAATTTAAAATTGGTATTTGCTGCTTCCCTGCTAAATTAAGGAGTAAAATCAAAGACTTGTTCGGATCGGAATTAGAATAATCTGTCTGGGTATCAGCGTAAGGTGAAATGCTTTAATCATTTCTGCGAAGTAGTATGTTAAAAATCCGACTCAGGGTGTCGGTCTATTACAAAACAGGGTTAATATTCATTTCACATTAATATGTTCACGTACGAATATGCACCTGTCCCAAATCAGGAGACTGTAATTCAGTGGTTGTCGTCTGTTGATGTGTTACATACCGGTATTTGTTCTTCGTTCATTTTTTGTACATAAATTATGCCGTTAGTTTTCTCGTTTGGATTGTTTAACATTTGTCATTTCGGGGCCTTTAATAGCTGATAATGCGATATGGGCTTTGCTCATTGTTGAAGGCGTACGGTGACCTATAGTTATTAATTTCTGCGTCTTGTGGAGAGTTGTCTCATTGGCAATCATACCACGTGTCTTTTATATATAAATTTTCCGTTGGACGTCAAGCATACATTCATAATCATGTAAGTGTGCAATGAATGCATGAAAACATAATAAAAAAGATGCAAGCAAATGTCATGCACCGAGTTGAAGGTCATCCCATATCTCTTTTCATTCCCTTTTTTATTTTAGGGGGGGGCTCGGTGGCCGAGTGGTCCAAGTATCTAGTCTGTCAACACTTACATGTAGGTTGTGAGTTCGAATCCCACACGTGGCAAGTAAGCTCGACTCCATTCTCAATTGAATAGAATTATTAGTTTTTCCTACCGTAAGTCGGTGTTTCTTTCCGGGGACTTCGGCTTCCTCCATCAATATAAACTCACCACCACGAATTAGCATGATAGTGTTGAAAGTTGCGTTAAAAAGCAATAAATCAACAAATTAATCAACCAATCATCCATACCGGTATAATTATATATATGTAAGAGAGGATAATTTTGTAGCTATCGTTACAAAATATTTTTAAAATTGACTGAGTTCATTGGTGTCTTTTGCAATGAATAGAACGAGGAAGATATGATATGAGTGCCAATGAGGCAACTCTACATCTAAGTCATAATGTGTAAAAAGTAATAAATTATAGGTTTAATTACGGCCTTCAACACGGAGCTTTTACTCAAACCGAACAGCAAGCTATAAATAAGAGCCACACCATTTGTTTTATCTTATTTTCGCCGCTGCCGGGAAATTCTTCAACTTGTTCCTGCATTAATTGATCTAATCTTCCGCCGAAATGTATGAAACGTTAATTTTTGTTAAAATGCACAGTCTCACTTTATCTTAAAAATGCACTTTTGCTTAAAAGATTAAAGATTTATTTCTAAAACGTAATGAGTTAACTGTATGCTCATTATTGTAGATCCCGTATGTTCATTATTGTAGACCCATCGATTAAAATTCATAAATTGACAATTTTCCATCAATATTTTGTGTGATTTTTTTTCATCTTAAATCGAGGAACAAACATGTCAAGGTTTTTTTTTTTTTTTTTAAATAACTTAAGATTTGATCCGGGTTTATATCAATTCTGCAGAAGCAGATCGGAATCAGTTATGACGTAGACAGTTGTCATTCTAATCGTAATCATGTTCATTGACAATAACGACGATGAAAGCACATTATGTAATGACGTTTTGATATCATATAATGAAGTTAACCGAACCACATGATATAAGATTACAAGCACATAATATAATGACACAACCACATCATATAAAGATGTTTGCACATAATATAAAGGAAAATGCACATCATATAAGGATATTTGCACATCATATAAGAATATGTGCACATCATATAAGGACATGTGCACACTATATAAGTACATTTGCACATCATATAAGGACATTTGCACATCATATAAGGATGTTTGCACATTATATAAGTACATTTGCACATCATATAAGGACATTTGCACATCGTATAAGTACATTTGCACATCATATAAGTATGTATGCACATCATATAAGTATGTATGAACATCATATAAGTAGGTATGCACATCATATAAGTGTAGTTGCACATCATATAAAGATGTTTGGACATCATATAAAGATACTTGCACATAATATAAGCATATTTGCACGTCATATAAAGGTGTTTTCACATCATATAATGACAAGTGCACATCATATAAAGTTAAGTGTATATCATATAATGACAAGTGCACATCATATAATGAAAAATGGTCATAACAAGACAGTTTTGGCGTTCCATATCCAGAAAGAATTGTTTGGTTGTATAAAAGGTAGCAACCTCTTTACGAGGAAATACAACGAACAGTGCTTTCACGCATTAAATTCATTCGTGGAATTCCTTTTGATCTCGAAAGGGACGATTTTTTCGATCCCAACATTCGAAACATGATTCTATTAGATGATATCATGTCGACCTCGGCCAAAGACTCCAGAATAAATGATTTGTTTACGGAAGGGAGTCACCATAGAAATTTATCGGTCGTCGTTTTAAATCAGAATTTATACTTTGGTAAAGACCCCTACCAGAGACGAAACTGTCATTATCTCGTTCTCTTTAATAACCCCATTGATCGACAGCCCATCATGACTCTGGGCCGACAGATATATCCTTCTCGAGGAGACTTCTTTCTCCGTAAATTCGAAGAGGCAACGAGCACACCTTTCGGATACCTTCTGGTTGACCTAAAAGCTAGAACCCCGGAAGCCTCCAGATTGCGCACAGAGGTCTTGCAGATCGGACAAGGAGAGACACCAGACCGAGATATGGAGGACACTCGTCTCTCCGAAGACGAAAGTTCGGTCCCGTCAGACGAAGACATGGCCGACGAGACAACAGACCTATCGTCAGACGATGCTGAGAGACGAGAAGATCTCATCGCCTGTCGGGATTGTGGAGTAGTGTTTGCTCACCTTCGTGGATTGGAAGCCCATAGTCAGCAAGGGTGTGGGAAGAAAAACGGCAATGTTCTCCCGATGACCGGGAAAGATGTAGAGGATGCTTTAAGCGGGTTACCCGTGACCGTGTGCTGTGCAGAAGACTTACCTAGCTATGTGAGCGACAGACCTAGAACGTTTGTGGTCAATACTGACAACTGTGACCAAAAGGGGAGTCATTGGGTGGCTCTTTATATTCCCGCATCGGGTCCACCCGAATTTTTTGACTCCTTAGGACGATACCCGGAAACGTACCAACGCTATTTTAGAAATGTACTCATCGTGAATGGACCGGAATACTGTGTGGTTGGCAATCAAATTCAACCCGATGATTCAAATACCTGTGGCTTGTATTGTATTTATTACGTCAAATTGAGATGTCGAGGACTCCGCAGCGACGTTAAGGGCGTTTCGAAAAAATTCTCATTTTATACACAGGAAAAAGCATATTGAACTCAAAGTTAGTTTTGTTTGCCTATAGGCCAAAAATGCACGTTAAAAGCGTAAACAGAGGAGAAAATATCTATTCTGAATTGCATTCCAAACTTTTATTTATAGAAAAATATAAATACATTGGTGTCACGTGACTTCAAACTGAAAGTAATGACATTTCCCAAATAAGTCAAAAGGGCAGGTGCAAGATGAAATCGGATCGCCCTGGTTTTGGGCTCCCTGTAATCGGGATAACTTATTTTACTAGAAAAGTGCTGTGCCTAGTTTGATAGCAGAGGTTTTGTAAATAAAAAACAATAAAACGTGGAGAATTTTTTCGATTTATTGACTTTTTGGCACTTCGGGTTCTGAAATTTCCTTTAAACGAACGCTATATAACTAGGCACAGCACTTTTTGGAAAATTTGAAATGTCGCCTTTCTACCAATACCAGAATCAAGTGGGTTGGTATAGTTCTTGCACCTGCCCTTTTGAATTAATTTAACATGTCGTAGCATTATCGTCTTGAAAGGGGAGAGAAAAACGTTTGAATGACGCGGCGGAAGTCGGATCGGCTGACGGAAAAACTAAGTGTTTTTTTGTACTCGCCGTCAAGCGTTTCATAATAAGCCTACGTCTTGTTTGGGCAGATAAACACATATTCTGTTATTGCTTGCTTAATTTATTGAAGTTTCAAATTCATAATTGTTTCTATTTCAGAGAATATTTAATTGTGATAGGCAGGACTTTCATAAAATAGAATATTTACATCTTCTTGCATTCCATCTCTTGTGCAAATGGCAGAGGTGCCACCCGTGGGATTTAGATGGGCTCTGACCCCTTTGTGTGTGAACCCGTTATGTCGCACTTAATTAATAACTTCCATTATTGTTGGGACACGCACCCCCCTTTTTTGTCCAAGTCCGAAATCCACATCTCGGGTCCTAGTGATGATCTCATTTTGCAAGTGCAAGTATATTGGGAACTATTATCATTTTAATGAAAAAAGTGGGGTTTTACAAACTTTATACCAAAATTCAGGATTTATTTTTTGCTCTTTGTCATTAATAATATTTAATTAATAAACATAAACTCCTACCTGCATATAAATATTCAGATTTACTAGTTGAATATCTCCTGTTACTCAAGTGCGCCTGGTATCAATTTGTAAAACATGATAGAAAGGTCTTTTTGAATTTATTCTGTAGGGACAAGGTGATTTTTTTGCATCACTGAATATGAATTTTCACCAGTCGCCAGGGCAGTATTTTGTATGGCTTGCTTTTTTTTTTTAATGATGTCCCTAGTGAATTTCTACATTTTCTTGGACAGAATCTTCCTTTTCATTCCATCTTAAAAAACAATATTTTACTAATTCTAACAGTCTTACAGTTACTTGGTAACTTTTTTTTCTGACCTCCCATTATTAATTTAATTCTGGTTGAATTAGCACACAAAAGCATTAACAATTCTGTTTTCCTCAAATGAGTATACGTAAGTTTGAATATTTGCACAAACGTATCTTTTTTTGGGTATTATTAAAGGATTAGAAGCTATGGCGTTGAGTATCTGATACTTAAAAAAAATGTTCCTTGAGCTCTCATGGTTTCCATGTATGCATATACAATGTATTACTAAAAGTAAATTTTAATTGCATCTGTGAAAAAATTCACATCCGATTAGTTTCAGATACTTGTCATGCTTGTACATGTACATGTATATATGTACCTACATATATATGATTCAATCAGCAACCTTGAGTGACATACATTTACATGTATACATTAGCCAAAATTTTTCAACCTGTAGTATATATTTGTACCAAGAAGTTGGAAACAGTGACCCATTTGTTCTGCCGCTGATTTCATATTAAATTCCTGCCTACCAGCAGGCCAGTGTCAACCAATACAAACGGACAGCCAAGAAAAAACTAAAAGTGCTTACATGTACATGTACGTCTCATTCAGCACAATCATTTTTTTTTTTCATTATCAAGTGCCATTATATTTTAAGGTTCATATTAAACATGATAAAATCAGAAAACTGATTTCCCCATCACCTGCTGAGATATATTGGAGGCTACTGAATGGTACTTTTTTTCTGTCAGAATAAAAGAAATTCTATGTACCAGTACATGTACATAATAATTTTTTTGTTCTTCCCTCTCCAGGATTATATAATGTACATTATATATTGTATATGTATCATTGTTGAAGGCTGTACGATTACCTAAAATTGTAAATTTCTGTGTCATTTTGGTCTCTTGTGAAGAGTTGTTTCATTGCCATTGGCAATCATACCGCATCTTCTTTTTTAAGTACATGTACATGTACATGTATATATAATATACACATTCAGAAATCACTAAATTAATCATAGTTCTTACAAAAGTTTCAGGTGAATGAATCATGACATAGGGGATAGGACAAAATAGTCAGCATGGAAATTAAAATGACATATATGTATGAATGCTTTAATGTATAAAACTACTGCCTTCCATGCCTACCAAATATTATTGACAAGGGTACCATCAGTGGTTAATCTTTACCTGACCTAATCACAATCATGACAAAAAGTAAAATTACTTAATTGTTAATCAAAACTTCTTTGACAATTATACCACATGCTGTTATCTTTAAATCAAAATTCTAGCTGTATTTAAAAAATATGCATGGAACTTCAAAAAAAGAAGAAAGCAATTTCTGTCTGTGTTGGGGTCATGCTGTCTCATTGCCATACATCACATCTTATGCAAAACATGCTATATATTAGAATCTTTAGTCTACTAATACTGTGAATATTCCATCAAGTTTTCAAGTTTATATAATTATAATGTATATCCTTCAAATAGACTCAAAAAAGTGCGAGTAAATTTAGTCCCAAGATAATAATAATTTATATTAAACAATGCCAGGACAATAAACATGATAAATGTGAGATTTATTATTTCAGTTACAGAAAATCCTGGATACAAATAATGCATTGTAATACCATCATTTAAATAAATTTATATTTTTTTATGCCAAACATTTACAATTATCATGTCATTAGTTTATGTCATTATATAAATAACCAATTTTAGTTTAGACAAGAACAAGAAATGAAAACATTGCATTTTATGATTTCCAAGTATAAACAAGCTACATGTATGTACATGAGATACACATCTTCATGTACAATACATATATACATGCATGTACAAAATGGAAATTCCCATAATTATTTTGTTCAAAATTAACCATTATGTGACTGTTATACAGATGTTTTGCTCATTATTGAAGCCCAACATCAATATCATACGACTTTCAGATGAACAACAACTGCATGATTACAACACTGTTTTATGCTTTTGAACTTTTTGTACACCTACAAATGTAGGCCTGTATTCAGTGTTTATATGAAATGAAATAGAAAAATTATAAATCATGATAAAATATGATTTTCTTGTTCTCTCATGTCTCTGCAGGTGGCCAATATATAAACAACCATTTTTTCCCTGATGGAGAGTTGTTTCATTGGCAATCTGAGTGAATCAATTTTTTTTATATGTCATATTCTTACTTTTATCATTACATGTACATGTAACTCAAATTAGTGGTGTGTCAGTGAATTGTATGCCTACATGCATATATGTATATCGCATGTATATCTGTAGGTAGGATTTATGTTTAAATCAAATAACTTTATCTTATAATTACTCCCTGTCATGCCTGTAATTGCCAAAAAATAACTAAACACTCATATTAAAGTCTTATAAATAAATATATTTCCTTCTTTCAAATTCATCTGAATGTCATACATGTCATATATATGTTCATCTGTAGATCTCTAATAAACTACTTGGTTAGATATTGCAGATTTTTCAAATATTTCACGAAAGAGACCACAAATTAAATGCATGAAACTGTTGCAACACATTTTTTTTTAAATGTAATCCTTTTTAGAACTCCAATTGTAAGACATATACAAAGTCTCCAAACTGCCTGTATTTAGAATTCATTTCAACTGAGGAAAAAGCTCTCTCCGATGGTAAACATCAACTTTAATGATCACGATGATGAAAAAGAAGCTGTTCACTTAAATATTCCTCTGTCTCACTGCATCAAAACACTAAACTCCAATTCAACTGGGTCTTGAAACAGCAAATGCTTCTGCTTAGTACATGATATACATGATATAGAATTGCTGTCTTTTCTTCTTTTCATTGAAATATTTGGTGGCTTTCCAAACAAATTTTAATCAGATTTTCGGTATTAAATGGTCATGATGAGTTATAAATAAGTAACTTTCTTCTGCTGTCTCGGTACAGGTGATCATCATTGCTGAAATATGAAAATGCAAATATAATGTACATGTATATATATTTAAATGAAATGTTTAACATGATATTTATGATTAAAGTATTAAAAAGTAAGTGCAAACATATTTCTTCAAGAAGTTACTGTTAAAATGCAAACAACTAAATTCCCTGGTCTTTATTTAATAACATGAATAATAAAATTGAGACAGGAAATGGGGGTGTGTTAAAACAACAACAACCCGACAATAGAGCAGACAACAGCCGAAGGCCACCAATGGGTCTTCAATGTAGCGAGAAATTTCATTAAACATTTGAACAAGGATGTAATTTTTCACACACATTTTAATAAGGTGCACTACTTTGATAAAACTTTAAAATAAAATGAGTTATATTTATTGAGATCAGAATGTGAGTTCCATTATTGCAATATTCAAAATGCAAATTTGCTATATAAAACATTACAATAACTTCTGAATATACATCATACATGTACATTAATATTCTTACAATGTAAGAAAACAGAAATTTATTTGCACAAATTAAAAAAACACTCACTAGCATATACAGTAGTTGTCTTTTGTTCATGTAATTTATATGTGTTTCTTGGTTTTTTTTATATAGATTAGACTGTTGGACTTGGTTTTACCGTAAGAATGGTTTTACACTAGTAATTTTGGGGCCCTTTATAGCTTTAAGTTCGGTGTGAGCCAAGGTTCCTTGTTGAAGGCCGTACGTTGACATATAATGGTTAACTTTTATAAATTGTTATTTGGATGGAGAGTTGTCGCATTGGCACTCACACCACATCTTCCTATATCTATAGACTATTAACCCCTCCACATTCTGTATGCATGTGCCTGTTATTCAGTGGTTGTCTATGTTGCTGTGTTACATATTATACTGTTAGTTTTCTCCTTTGAATTGCTAAAAAATACATTTGCAATTTAGGGGCCTTTTGTAGCTGAATATGCAGAATGGGCTTTGCTCATTGTTGAAGGCCATACAGTGACCTATAACTATAGTTGTTAATTTTGTTGTCATTTGGACACTTGAGGAGAGTTGTCTCATTGTACAAAAGTTAGCTGATTGCAGGATAAAACAATTTACCTGTGTATAAAAATAAAACTCTCCAATTTCAAACCATCACTTTATATTTCATCAAACCTGGAATGGCATACTAGTGTATCTTGTAATTAACAGGTAAGCTGAAAGAAAAGGTAATCATTTAATTACAAACAGATACTTTTTTAAATATTAGGAACATAAACATGACTTTTTGTGTATAATGATTCAAATAACTGTTAAATAAAAAAATAACGTCTGCCACATGCACACAACCCTTATTAGATCGCAGGATTTCCTTCATAGATACATGTATAATGCCCATTTTTTTCTTGGATTTCTAGAATTATACAAAATAGAGATCTGACATGAACACCTTGTATCACCAGTACAGCGGATATAGTTACTTACCAGGGGTGGATCCAGCCATTTTAAAAAGGGGGGTTCCTAACCCAGGACAAAAGGGGGGGGGGGGGGGTGGGTCCAACTACATGTCCCCATTCAAATGCATTGATTGTTCCAAAAAAAGGGGGGGTTTCCTACCCCCCCCCCCTCCCTGGATCCGCGCCTGCTTACCAAGCAAGCATGATCGATATTGACCTCACACGGTAACGAAAATCATTGCTTTGTTCACATATACATGTAAATATCAATATGTAACTCAATCTAAAAATAATTGTTGATTAAAGAAATGATTTGGTCGTAGGTTGAGGATTAGAGATGTCTCATTATTTTCCCAAAACAAAAACGATTACTAAAGACATGTCCAAATATCAACTGTACGATGATACACAGTGATAATTGGCAAAAAAAAAATACATGTACATGTATACATGGTATATGTCTGTTTACAGTTACTCGACTGACCCTAATTTGAGCGCTGACTCAAAGCTATTTTATTCCTGTCATTAAGTGAAAAATTTATAAAACTCGTGTCAAAAGCGAAGTAAGGGTTGCCAATAAATTTAATCAATTGCCTGATACATCCCAATGTTCACAATCGTGAATATGACAGCTGTTCTAAGGAAACTTGCAACTCATGTCATAAAATAAAAACTTCACCCCCATTTTTCCAACCAATAACCAAGGGAAATAATCCAATCATTAAAAATATGGGTAAACTCGGCCCATGGACAACTGAGACCATGGCACAACTCAAAATCATGCACAAAAAATGAAAAGAAAAAAAATAGTAAAAGTGAAATACTGACAAAAAATGACTGACCTACCTACCCTATATATATATTGATGATATACATGTAAGATTGTAACCTTAAACAGACAGACTGACATGGCCATATATACAAGTGTGGTCATTTTAGCTCTTCTTTATACATGTCTTAAATCAATTTTCATGATTAACTAGAAATACTGAAATCACTGCCCGTAATAGTCAGCCCCTCCAAAATATAAAATCTAAAACAAACACCTGAATCTCTGTGAGCTACTGCTCACTAATAATATTCCCATACCCTTAAAGTATAAGGTTAACAGAAAGTTGTTGAGTAATGAATCTGAAAAAGCATGACACAGTATAACTGACTCTGACATGCATGTATAAACTCTGAAGCCAAATTTCAGAAATCCTTGTAACATTCCTGCAAACAGTGCTATGAAAAATATTCATGGGACGGACTGACCTAAGGATGTACAGACAGTCATACAGTAGTAAAACAGTATGCCCCAACTTTTTTAAATACTAAAAGTGGTGCCGGGGTACATGTACAAATATAAAAAAAATTGCCAACAGTGGCACAGTTCATGGATTATTTTTTGAATAATATTAAAATCCCATAAAGAGAATGAGTAAAATCTAAAAATATTCATTGTATAAAAAATCATAAGGGATCATTTCAGCAAATTTTCATGAAAATTTGTTCAAACGGTTTAAAGTCATTATTTGATAATTTCGACCCTTTATTACGAATAATGTCCCTATACATGTAGTACTCAAAAACAAGATATAAATTATATGTAATAGAAATGTGAGAATGGAAATGGAAAATGTCACCAATGGGCTGGGGCAGATCCAGTTATTTTAAAAAGGGGGGTTCCTAAACCTGGACAAAAAAAGGGGGGGTATCTGTGTTCCTGATGCCTGGTTTGTATAACTGTTACAAATGAACACTTTCGTCTCAGCGGCTTATGGTAGACTTACTTTCAGAGCAATAAGAATATGAGACGCCCTTAATCTACAGGTTCCTACAAAGAAATGTCTTTCTCTGTTTAGAATTTAAACAACTTTCTTGCAAGCAGGCTCCCCAAGAAAATTTTATAACTTGATATAGGAAGATGTGGTGTGAGTGCCAATGAGACAACTCTCCATCCAAATAACAATTTAAAAAGTAAACCATTATAATGGTGAAGTTGAAATCATCCCTTCGTAAATGTTACGGACGCCATCACGAGTTGGTTGACCGTTATGGAATAACCGTTTCACAAATGATATCGGATATGTTCCTTACGTCGTAACTACAATCCCCTTCTCTTTCATGAATTTGACCTACCGAATTAGACTATTTACTGGATTTGTAATCACGACGGATGCCGCATGTGGAGCAGGATCTGCTTACCCTTCCGGAGCACCTGAGATCACCCCTAGTTTTTGGTGGGGTTCGTGTTGTTTATTCTTTAGTTTTCTATGTTGTGTCATGTGTACTATTGTTTTTTCTGTTTGTCTTTTTCATTTTTAGCCATGGCGTTGTCAGTTTGTTTTAGATTTACGAGTTTGACTGTCCCTTTGGTATCTTTCGTCCCTCTTTAAAAGTACAGCCTTCAACACAGAGCCTTGGCTCCAGGGTTTCCGCTGGCGGTCGCCATTTTCGCAATTTGCGAAAAAATAATAATTGTGGCGATAAAAATTCGTCATTTGCGAAAGAATTTGGCGAAAGAAATATATAAACCGATTTATTTTCCTCCATCTTGTTTATTTACTTTTTGTCGAGTTTCTCGGACTTTACCCGATCAGACAATACTCGGAATTCACCTTGACCTCATTAAGATTTAGACAGAAAATCAATAATCAGCTGATTGCATTTTATAGCTATCGACAACAAAGAACTAATTAATAAAGATGTTGATTGAATTGTTTCACAAAATGATATGGTCAAATGGCTTCCGCTGTAAATGTCACATACAGAATATATTTACATCTTTGCGACGCACGTGTTTGAAGCAAACTTTTGACATCTCTCCCTTTAAAGATAGTTTTCAAAAGAAAGCTGTTGTTGTGACGAAAATTGTTCTAAAGCAAGAAAAATCTCCGATTTAAAACTTTAATTCTTTTATCCTTTGACTTTAATAAAGTCGTTTGAGTGACACATGCACGTGTTTCAAGCATAGTTGTACGTCTCAACTTTTTCATTTACGATGGTGAAGAAAAGAAAACTGTCGTTATGAAAAAATCTATCCAAAAGGCTGGGAACAACCCCTCGAATGAGAGTAACCCTTCAATGTAATGACTACACATGAAACGAGGGATCAATTTCATGTGATAAAAGCTTTTGTTTTGTTGTAAAAATTACTTCTTAGTACAAAAGGGCACAACAGGAAAAATATATTTATGTTACTTGGCGAAAAAAATAATAAAGTGGCGAAAAATATATTGTTTTGGCGAAAGAGGTGGCGAAAAAAATAATTGACCCAGGGGAAACCCTGCTTGGCTCACACCGAACAACAAGCTATAAAGGGCCCCAAAATTACTAGTGTAAAACCAACGGTCTAATCTATATAAACAAAACGAGAAACACGTATATATTACATAAACAAACGACAACTACTGTACATCAGATTCCTGACTTAGGACAGGTGCAAACATTTGCAGCGGGATTAAACGTTTTAATGGATCCAAACCTTTTCCCTTTTTCTGAAACAATAGCATCCCTTCTGTTTAACGGGATACATACATGTATAGCTTAAAAACACGAAATCCCTGGCTTAAAAATACAAAATCTGGTGGTCCGGAAATTCGAAAAAAGAATTCCCGGATCCTGAAAGGGTCAATCCCCAAATCCCAATCTAAAAACACCTGGTCCCAGAGTCCTGATAAAGGTCCTATCCACCCTCATAATTATTTGGACTAGGGGAGGGGTACAACATATGTTAAGCTCCAGATTACGTGTTTCAGGTTCCTTTTGAGCAAGTATGTATGCACCCCTATGCTCCAAATTAATAGCTCCACGATATCATTATTATTTGGATTAGAGCAATATGTACCCATCCAGGAAATTAATGACAGGTACTGAGGTAGGCAGGACACCTGCGAAACGAAAATTAGAAACGAATTTCGGGGTAAACGATGAGAATGGGCCCTTGGTATAATGCTGGGAACTTGTTTCATTCGATATCTTGTTCATTTATTGACGAGACTCGAAAGATAACTTAAATTTCAGCTATTTGTTGCGGTCTTGTTTTGTTTTGACCACGTGTATGTCATGCTTGCCCTCATTGGACTCGTTTTTATCTAATAGTATACAGTTTTTCGCCATCTGGGGCGAATGAGAAACACAACAAGCAACATATGTTTCATAATAAATACATGTCTTGTGGCTCACACTTACTTTTCTGGCTAGATTTTCACGTAGAAGTGAAAATAATTTTCGCTGCAATTTCTTTCCATTCTGGAAACTGCAAACATCTATTTGACGTCGATCGTCTTCTCATTGGTTGATCCGATGGGTCCAAAAGCCGACAATCTCGCCAAGAAAAACAGCTATTGTAACTGTTTTCATAATAATCCAGGCACAAAAATACAATATTTGTATTTCGATAAATAAATTACATCATATTAATGGCCGTTTTTAGTTAACAGGCATGTGCAGATGGCAGTTAGGTCCGCTGCTGTATGCCCTGAGGTAATCGGTGCCCTCAGGTAATCGTGGCAATAGTGCCCATTTGCGTAGTAATAACATGATCTAAAAATAGAATAAACTAAAAATACATCATTGTACTTTCTATTTCGACTGACAGTATATGTGCGAAAAATAGGAGAAAACAGGAACATACAATTTTTTACAATAAGTTACGACAAATAATTCACGAAAAAAAATTCAAATATTTGGTTTATTTGTGATCATTGCAACGTGAACAGATATTTATTTAGTGAAACGTAAATGACTTAAAATAATTAAAAAGAAGACACTAATGCCTAAGGCAGCAAACATTAGATTTTCGGGGGGAGGGGGGGTGGGGGGGGGGGGGTGGGGGGGGGGGGGCTATGGACTTTTTTCCTTCGGCGAAAGACAATATTTTTTGGAGACAGGTCGAAAACATTTTTTTCTTTCATTTCAAATCATTTCAATTTTAGCATTACATATAGTGGCAGAACAATTAGAAGCAAACTTTAAAAAAAACCATAGCCCCCCCCCCCCCCCCTCCCCCCCCTGAAAATGAAATGATTGCTGCCTAAGTTTCGTGAATGTCCTGTTGAAACTTTGACTATCATTGTGTTTGGTAATATATGACACTTACATATGGACAGATTACGCATATATTGATTTTGGTTACTTCTTTTAAAGTAACATAATTAGAAAATGATAACATTTAATAGATAGGTTATTAAAATCAGTCCATCTTGTTCGACTACATGAGGGGCAGTGGCGGATTCATTCCTTTTTTTTTAAAGGGGGAGTCCCCAATCCAGGACACAAGGAAGGGGTTCCAACTATATGTTCCCATTCAAATGCATTGATCTCCAAAAAAAAGGGTTCCTATCCCCAGAACACCCCTGGACCCGCCACTGAGCTGTTACAAAAAATATCGCTATAAACTGTCACGGCATTATTTGAATTTAAGTGTATGCATCTTGCACTGTAAGATTAGCATTAACACTAATGCAAAATTGTTAAATAATTAACACTTTCGTTGGTTTTTTTCTTATCTTTGTTTGAAATGTATTTTATTTAAAGCTTCTTTGTGTACCATTCTTTGTTTATTCGAAAGGGGTAGTAGATATAAATATATATACATACAATTAAAATAGAAGAACCTAGATGACGATATGTATGCGTTCAATAATGATACATATAAAAAAGAAGCTGTGGTATAAATCCAATGAGACAACTGTCCACAAAAGGACACAGAAATGAACAACTGTAGGTCACCGTACGGCCTTCAACAATGAGCAAAGTCCATATCGCATTGTCATCTATAAAAGGTTCAGAAATAACAATGAAATCCAATTGAAACGAGAAAACTAACGGCCTTAATTATATAAAACAAATGAACAAAAACAAATAGTAAGGAACGACAACCACTGAATTACAGGCTCCTGACTTGGGGCAGGCACATACGTTTTTTTTTTCTCATAAAAGTTGTACAAACAATCGATATGTGAAAAGTATTCTATCAATTATATCAAAGTATATTAAGCAAAGCATACATTAAAAGATCCGTATTTTACTCGATTGGCTTTAAAATACTAGTAGTTAATAATATATGACACTAACATATGGACAGATTACGCATATATTGATTTTGGTTACTTCTTTTAAAGTAACATATATAAGTAGAAAATGATAACATTTAATAGATAGGTTATTGAAAATCAGTCCATGTTGTCCGACTGCATGAGGGGCAGTGGCGGATCCATCCATTTAAAAAAGGGGGGTTCCCAATTCAGGACACAAGGAGGGGGTTCCAACTATATGTTTCCATTCAAATGCATTGATCAAAAAAAAAAAAGGTGCCTATACTCAGAACACCCCTGGACCCGCCACTGTCCATTGTTCAACTACTAAATTGTCTGTTTTACTTACTAGAACACTTGGTACAATAAAAAACCTGATAATAAATTGTTCAAATAAGGCCCTTGAAAATAGTGGAATTAATTACTTTTGGAGTGTCAAAAAATTGCATGCATACAATGGTGATTTTAAATCTGTTCAAAGTTTAGATTTTTCTACTCTATATACCACTTTGCCTCATATTCTTATTAAGAAAAAAATCACATCCCTAATTAACTGGGCATTTAAAAAGTCGGAATGCGAGTACATATGTTCAAACTCTTTGCGATCATTTTTTAGTAGCAATAAACAAAAGAACTATGTCAATTGGACATGCTTTGATACTATTTATGCGCTTGAATTTTTGTTTGATAACATTTTTGTTCGCTTTAGAGATTCCGTATATCGTCAAGTTATTGGAATTCCAATGGGGACTAACTGTGAACCAATTATTGCGGACCTGTTTTTGTATTGTTATGAGTTACAACTTATGACTTGAATTAGCAAAGACCCATCAAAACAATATTTGATACAAAAATTTAACAATACTTTTAGATATTTGGATGATATATTGGCTCTCAATAATAACGACTTCCGTATGTATAATAAAGAAATTTATCCTGTAGAACTTACTTTAATTAAAGCTAATGATAACAATGACCACTGCCCTTTCCTCGATCTTGATATCTATATCATAAACGGGAAGATTAATACAACAATTGTTGATAAGAGAGATGTTTTTTTCATTTCCTATTGTTAATTATTCATTTGAAGATGGTGACGTTCCTTGTCATCATCTTATGGTGTTTATATATCTCAACTTGTACGATTCTCTCGTGTATGTAACAACGTATTAGATTTTAGCGAGAGAAATTTATGTATTACTAAAAAATTATTACACCAGGGTTTTCGATATCACAAACTGGTCAAAACATTTACTAAATTTTATCATCGGTATAAGGAAATAATTCGTAAATTTAACTCAACATGCAGACATCTTATACGTTCAGGTATTTCACATCCAATTTTTTATGGAAATATTCTATATAAAGAACAAAAATGTCAGTATTCTCCTCAGAAACTAACAAAACCTTTAAATAGACTTATTAAAAAGGGATATAGTTACGATACTGTTGTCAGGTCATTAAAGATTGCATATTTTGGCTTTAATATTGATTCACTGATAGAGTCTTTGAATCGGAACTAAACACATCTATTTCTAAAAAAACAGTTGTTGGCATGACACGGGTTATGTTCTTCTCATATATTTTATGATAGTATGATACTAAACCCCTAACGGGAGGGATTGTGCCTGATATTCATATGATGAACACATAATCTTTCAATCAGTTTAATTGAGGTCTGGAGCTGGCATGTAAGTTAACTGCTAGTAGTCTGTTGTTATTTATGTACTATTGTCATTTTATTTATTTTCTTTTGTTACATCTTTTGACATCAGACTCGGACTTCTCTTGAACTGAATTATAATGTGCGTATTGTTATGCTTTTACTTTTCTACACTGGCTAGATGTATAAGGGGAGGGTTGAGATCTCATAAACATGTTTAACCCCGCCGCAATTTTGCGCATGTCCCAAGTCAGGAGCCTCTGGTCTTTGTTAGGCTTGTATGATTTTAAATTTTAGTTTCTTGTGTATAATTCGGAGTTTAGTATGACGTCCATTATCACTGAACTATTATGCATATTTTTAGGGGCCAGCTGAAGGACACCTACAGCTGCGGGAATTCTCGCTACATTGGAGACCCATTGGTTGCCTTCGACTGTTGTCTGCTCTATGGTCGGGTGGTTGTCGCTTTGACATATTCACCATTTCCTTTCTCTATTTTAATAACTATGTTTCTGATCTAATTTTGTATTCTATAAACGGCATCTATATATTTACACTACAAATCTACAACTCTCAGTCTATGGCTACACGTGCTGATCTTATCTATATTCATGCATAATATTCATTAGCTGTGTATGAGTATCAAAATCGTATCATACGCGATGATGACCAGCCAGTACATACTAAAATGATTTTATTCACCATTATTAAAAAAGAGAAACATTGCAGTACGAACAGTAATCTATTTGTTTTTTCATTTGACATTACTTTGAAAGTAACGTAGTTACAAGCACAGGTTATACAGTATAAATTGGCAGAATTTATTTTGGCGATTTTGTTCTATCCGCGAAAATTTACACCCCGCGAACATAACCCGCTATACGGTACCACATTTTGTATAAACTTTACAAAACACTATTTTTTTAGTTTTCCTCAGCGCACTTCTGCATTTCTATACATGGTCAAGTGCACATGTTAACTAATGTCATTTCTTAACTACTGTATATAAATATGTAACCTCAGAATACCCCTGTATGTTAGAATATGGTGAGGTTACCTAAGGTCACAACTTCATGGTCATTGTACCAGCTGCATGTTACCACAGATAAACTTTGCAAAACGCTAATTTTCTACAAACCTCAGGTGACCACAATTGAATGTTCATAACTCCCTTCGTCAGCTTAGTCCGTCCAGATAACATCTATGTTCTTTTTTTCACGGACAGGCTACCTCAAGTCATCTGTAAATTACTGTACATGACCAGGTTACCTCAGGTCATCTGTAAATTACTGTACATGACAAGGTTACCTCAGGTCATATGTAAATTGCTATACATGACCAGGTTACCTCAGGGAACCACTGTACTACTGTGCATGGTAAGGTTACCTCAGGGAACCATGGTACTACTGTGCATGATGATCGGGTTACTTCAACGAACCATTGTTCTACTGTGCATGGTCTGGTTACCTCAGGGATCCATTGTACTACTGTGCATGGTCATGTTACCGAGGGAACCATTGCACTACTGTGCATGGTCAGGTTACCTCAGGGAACCACTGTACTACTGTGTATGATCAGGTTCCCTCAGGGAACCATTGTACTACTGTGCATTGTCATGTTACCTCAGGGAACCTTTGTACTACTGTTCATGGTCAGGTTTCCACAGGGAACCATTGTACTATTGACATGGTCAGGTTACTTTAGGGAACCATTGTACTACTGTGCATGATCAGGTTACCTCAGGGAACCATTGTACAACTGTGCCTGGTCAGGTTACCTCAGGGAACCATTGTACTACTATGTATGGTAAGTTGCCTCAGGGAATCATTGTACTACTGTGTATGGTCAGGTTACCTCAGGAAACCATTGTTCTACTGTGCATGTTCAGGTTACTCAGGGAACCACTGTGCAACTGTTCATGGTCAGGTTACCTCAGGGAACCATTGTACTTCTGTGTATGGCTATGTTACCTTAGGGAAACATTGTTCTACTGTACATGGTCATGGTACCTCAGGGAACCATTGTACTGTTGTGTATTGTGTGTTTACCTCAGGGAACCATAGTACTACTGTGCATAGTCAGGTTACCTCAGGGAAAAATTGTACTACTGTGCATAGTCAGGTTACCTCAGAGAACAATTGTACTACTGTACATGTTTAAGTTACCCCAGGAAACCATTATAATACTGTGCATTGTTAGGTTACTCAGGGAACCATTGTACAACTATGCATGGTCAGGTAACCTCAGGAAAACATTGTACTACTGTGCATTGCCAGGTTACTTCAGGGAACCATTGTACTTCTGTGCATTGTCATGTCTCCTCAGGGAACCACTCTACTACTGTGCATGGTCAGGTTACCTCAGGGAACCATTCTACTACTGTGATGGTAAGGTACCTCAGGGGATCATTGTACTATTGTGCATTGTCATGCTACCTCCGGTGACCATTGTACTACTGTGCATGGTCAGGTTTCCCAAGGGAATCATTGTACTACTGTACATGGTCAGGTTACTGCATGGAACCATTGTACTTCTGTGCATTGTCATTGTTCTACTGTGCATGGTTATTTAACCTCAGGAAACCATTGTAATACTATGCATTGTCAGGTTACTCAGGGAACCACTGTTCAACTATGCATTGTCAGGTTACTCAGGGAACCACTGTGCAACTGTTCATGGTCAGGTTACCTCAGGGAACCATTGTACTTCTGTGTATGGCTATGTTACCTTAGGGAAACATTGTTCTACTGTACATGGTCATGGTACCTCAGGGAACCATTGTACTGTTGTGTATTGTGAGTTTACCTCAGGGAACCATAGTACTACTGTGCATAGTCAGGTTACCTCAGGGAAAAATTGTACTACTGTGCATAGTCAGGTTACCTCAGAGAACAATTGTACTACTGTACATGTTTAAGTTACCCCAGGAAACCATTATAATACTGTGCATTGTTAGGTTACTCAGGGAACCATTGTACAACTATGCATGGTCAGGTAACCTCAGGAAAACATTGTACTACTGTGCATTGCCAGGTTACTTCAGGGAACCATTGTACTTCTGTGCATTGTCATGTCTCCTCAGGGAACCACTCTACTACTGTGCATGGTCAGGTTACCTCAGGGAACCATTCTACTACTGTGATGGTAAGGTACCTCAGGGGATCATTGTACTATTGTGCATTGTCATGCTACCTCCGGTGACCATTGTACTACTGTGCATGGTCAGGTTTCCCAGGGAATCATTGTACTACTGTACATGGTCAGGTTACTGCATGGAACCATTGTACTTCTGTGCATTGTCATTGTTCTACTGTGCATGGTTATTTAACCTCAGGAAACCATTGTAATACTATGCATTGTCAGGTTACTCAGGGAACCACTGTTCAACTATGCATTGTCAGGTTTACTCAGGGAACCACTGTTCAACTATGCATTGTCAGGTTACTCAGGGAACCACTGTTCAACTATGCATGGTCAGGTAACCTCCAGGAAAGCATTGTACTACTGTGCATTGCCAGGTTACCTCAGGGAACCATTGTTCTACTGTGCATGGTAAGTTTATCTCAGGGAACCATTGTACTACTGTGCATGGTCAGGTTACCTCAGGGAACCAGTGTACTACTGTGCATTGTCAGGTTTCCTCAGGGAACCACTGTACAACTGGGCATGGTCAAGTAACCCCAGGGAACCATTTATACTAATCTGCAGGGAACCATTGAACTGTGTATATTCAGGTTACTTAAGTGAACCATTGTACTACTGTGCATGGTAGGTAACCTCAGAGAATCATTATACTACTGTGCATGGTCATGTTACACCAGGTTACCACAATACAACTGGGCATTGTCAGGTAACCTCAGGGAACATTGTACTACTGTCCAGGGAACCATTGTACTATTGTGCATGTTCAAGTCTCCTATGGGAAACGTTGTTCTACTGTGCATGGTCATGGTACCTCAGGGAACCATTGTACTGTTGTGTATTGTGAGTTCACCTCAAGGAATCAGTGTACTACTGTGCATGGTCAGGTTACCTCAGGGAACCAATGCACTACTGTGCATGGTCAGGTTTCTTCAGGAAACCGTTGTACTACTCTGTATGGTAGGTAACCTCAGGGAATCAGTGTACTACCCTGCATGGTCAGATTACTTCAGGGAACAATTGTACTACTGTGCATGGTAAGTAATTAGGGAATCATTGCACTACCATGCATGGTCAGGTTACTTCAGAGAATCATTGCACTACTGTGCATGATCAGATTACTTCAGGGAACCATTGAACTACTGTACATGGTCATGTTACCTCAGGGAACCATTGTACTGCTGTGCATGGTCAGTTTATTATTTCAGGGAACCATTGTACTACTGTGCATGGCCAGGTTACCTCAGGGAACCATTGTACTACTGTGCATTGTCATGTTACCTCAGGGAACCATTGTACTACTGTGCATGGTCAGGTTTACCCAGGGAACCATTGTACTACTGAACATGGTCAGATTACTTCAGGGAACCATTGTACTTCTGTGCATGGTCAGGTTACCTCAGGGAACAATTGTACTACTGTACATGGTCAGATTACTTCAGGGAACCATTGTACTACTGTGCCTGGTCAGAATACTTCAGGAACCATTGTACTACTGTGCATGGTAGGTTTCCTCAGGGAACCATTGTACTAATGTGCATGGTCATGTTACCTCAGGGAACCACAATACAACTGTGCATGGTCAGGTTACCTCAGGGAACCATTGTACTCTTGCGCATGGTCAGGTTACCTCAGTGAACCGCTGTACAACTGTGCATGGTCAGGTTATTTATAAAGATAGACAAGAATGAGATTTACAGATAATTTAGTAGACTGAATTTTTTTCTGAGCTCATTTTTTTCTGTTTGTTTATAGGTTTATGGTGAACGGAAACATAAATATAGACTTTTAAAAAATCTTGCATCTTTTTGGGATATCATTCCATGAAAATGGAAGGATATCATGTTTACTTGAAGTGGTGAGGTCTAGTAAAAATAGCAAACAGACAGTAGAAAAAAATTAGTTGACTTCACGATTGCGTAACGTTTTATTCTTCCTGGCAAGACCCCCTTCTTTCAATTAAATCACAATTTCACTTTGGTACATACATGATATGAACATGATTTTTTTTCTAAGATCAGCTGTTTTGCATGTAAGCCTATGGAGCAGTCAATAACAAGACTGCAACCTTATGTTAATTTGATTTGAATCGATTATATTTGTTGTTATTTTTTGGGTTACCTGAGGTAATCCTGTTATGAAAGAATACTTCGTAGATACTTTGCTGGTATATGCATTTATGCTGTAATTACACAATTTCTTAATTTAAAATGTAGGACATAGATTTGTATTGTTTATGCGATTATAAGTAAATGTTACATGAGTTCACTTGAGTTAAATGGATTGTATTTGTCGTTATAATTGGGGTTACCTGAGGTAACCCTGTCATGAATGAATACTTCGAAGATACTTTGCTAGTCTTTACACTAATTGTAATAAACTAACTTATTCATTTTGAATGTAGAAATTCATTGAAGTTATATTGTTTATGAGATATATATGTAAAGGTGATCTCAAATAACTTCAGTTAAGTGGGTTATATTTGCAATTATATTTGGGGTTACCTCAGGTACCCCTGTTATGAAAGAATGCTTATTAGATAGTTTGCTAGTGTAAACATTTATATAGTAATCAAACAATTTCTTTATTTTACATGTAGGACTTCACATATGTAAATTGCTTACGCGATATTTAGAAAATGCGATCTGTCTTAACTCGATTTAAATGGATTATACTTGTAGCTATTTTATGGGTTACCTGAGGTAACCCTGTCATGACAGAATACTTAGTAGATACTTTGTTAGATTATGTATTTATGGTGTAATAAACCAACTTCTTCATTTTCAATGTAGGAATTCGTTGAAGTTATATTGTTTATGTGATGTAAATGTAAAGGTGATCTGAATTAACTTGAGTTAAATTTGTTGTAATTGCTGTTATTGCTTGGGTTACCTCAGGTAACCCTGTTATGAAAAAAATATTAGTAGATACTATGCTAGTGTATACATTTGTATTTTAATCACACAATTTCTTAATTTAAAAATGTAGGACTTCATAGATTTGTATTTTTTATTTGATGTTATTGGTATGGTTACCCGAGGTTATCCTGTCATGCAAGAATACTTTGTAGATAGTTTTCCAGAATATACATTTAAGTTGTAATAAACGATTTACTTTTTTATAAATTTGAACTTCATAGATGTGTATTGTTATATGATATTTAGGAAAGGCAACTTAAGTTAACTTTATTTGAATTGATTATATTTACTGTTATTTTTGGGGTTACCTGAGGTAACCCTGTTATGAAAGAATACTTCGTACATACTTTTCTGGTATATGCATTGATGTTGTAATTACACAATTTCTTAATTTAAAATGTAGGACTTCATAGATTTGTATTGTTTATGCGATGTATAGATATATGTTACCTGAGTAAACTTGAGTTAAAAGGGTTGTATTTGTTGTTATTATTAGATTACCTGAGGTAACCCTGTCTCAGGTAATCCTGTAATGAATGAATTCTTCGTAGATACTTTGCTAGTGTTTACATTAATTGTAATAAACAAACTTATTTATTTCAAATGTAGTACTTCATGACAGTTGTATTGCTTATGTGATGTACATGTAAAGGTGAACTCAGTTAACTTCAGTTAAGTGGGTTATATTTGTAACTATGTCTGGGGTTACCTCAGGTACCCATGACATCAAGAATGCTTTTTAGAAAGTTTGCTATTTTTAACATTTATATTTCTTTGTTTTAAATGAAGGACTTCATAGATGTGTATTGTTTATGTGATATACCGGAACGGCGACTTAAGTTAACTTGATATGAATGGATAATACTTGTTGCTATTTTATGGGTTACCTGAGGTAACCCTGTCATGACAGAATACTTAGTAGATACTTTGCTAGTATATGCATTTATGGTGTAATAAACCAACTTCTTCGTTTTTAATGTAGAAATTCATTGAAGTTATAATGTTTATGTGATGTATATGTAAAGGTGATCTGAATTCACTTGAGTTAAATAGGTTGTATTTGTTGTTATTGTATTGGTTACCTCAGGTAACTCTGCTATGAAAAAATTCTTAGTAGATACTTTGCTAGTGTATACATTTGTATTGTAATTCCACAATTTTTTTATTTGAAATGTAGGACTTCATAGATTTGTATTGTTTATGTGATGCATATATATTTAAAGGTGACCTCAGTGAACTTGAGTTAGATGGGTTATCTTTGTTGTTATTGTTATGGTTACCTAAGGTAACCCTGTAATGAATGAATCCTTCGTAGACACTTTGCTAGTGTTTACATTAATTGTAATAAACAAACTTCTTTATTTTAAATGTAGGACTTCATGAAAGTTGTATTGTTTATGTGATGCACATGTAAAGGTGACCTCAGTTAACTTCAGTTAAGTGGGTTATATTTGTAATTATGTCTGGGGTTACCTCAGGTACCCATGATATGAAGAATGCTTTTGAGATAGTTTGCTAGTGTAAACATTTATGTTGTTATCGGACAATTTCTTTATTTTAAATGTAGGACTTCATAGATGTGTATTGTTTAAGTGATTTTTCTGAAAGGCGACTCCAGTTAACTTGATATGAATGGATAATACTTGTTTCTATTTCAAGGGTTACCTGAGTTAACCCTGTCATGACAGAATTTTTAGTAGATACTTTGCTAGTATATCCATTTATGGTGTAATAAACCAACTTCTTCTTTTTAAATGTAGGAATTCATTAAAGTTATATTGTTTATATGATGTATATGTAAAGATGATTTGAATTAACTTGAGTTGAATAGGTTGTATTGTTGTTATTGTATTGGTTACCTCAGGTAACCCTGCTATGAAAGAATTCTTAGTAGATACTTTGCTAGTGTATACCTTTGTATTGTAACTCCACAATTTGTGAATTTGAAATGTAGGACTTCATAGATTTGTATTGTTTATGTGATGTATATATATTAAAAGGTGACCTCAGTGAACTTGAGTTAGATGGGTTAACTTTGTTGTTATTGTTATGGTTACCTGAGGTAACCCTGTAATGAATGAATCCTTCGTAGACACTTTGCTAGTGTTTACATTAATTGTAATAAACAAACTTCTTTATTTTAAATGTAGAACGTCATGAAAGTTGTATTGTTTATGTGATGCGCATGTAAAGGTGACCTCAGTTTACTTCAGTTAAGTGGGTTATATTTGTAATTATGTCTGGGGTTACCTCAGGTACCCATGTTATGAAGAATGCTTTTGAAATAGTTTGCTAGTGTAAACATTTATGTTGTAATCGGACAATTTCTTTATTTTAAATGTAGGACTTCATAGATGGGTATTGTTTATGTGATATTTCTAAAAGGCGACTTAAGTTAACTTGATATGAATGGATAATACTTGTTTCGATTTCATGGGTTACCTGAGGTAACCTGTCATGACAGAATATTTAGTAGATACTTTGCTAGTATATCCATTTATGGTGTCATATATCAACTTCTTCATTTTTAATGTAGGAATTCATTAAAGTTATATTGTTTATGTGATGTATATGTAAAGGTGATCTGAATTAACTTGAGTTAAATAGGTTTTTTTGTTGTTTTGTATATTAGTTACCTCAGGTAACCCTGCTATGAAAGAATTCTTAGTATATACTTTGTAAGTGTATACATTTATATTTTAAATACACAATTTTTAAATTTAAAAATGTAGGACTTCATAGATTTGTATGGTTTATGTGATGCATATATATTTAAAGGTGATACCTGAGTTTACTTGAGTTATATTGGTTGTATTTGTTGTTATTATTTGGTTACCTGATGTAACCCTGTAATGAATGAATTCTTTGTAGATACTTTGCTATTGTTTACATTAATTGTAATAAACAAACTTCTTTATTTCAAATGTCGGACTTCATGAAAGTTGTATTGTTTATGTGATGTATATATATAAAGGTGACCTCAGTTAACTTGAGTTAGATGGGTTATCTTTGTTATTATTGTTATGGTTACCTGAGGTAACCCTGTAATGAATGAATCCTTCGTAGACACTTTGCTAGTGTTTACATTAATTGTAATAAACAAACTTCTTTATTTTAAATGTAGGACTTCATGAAAGTTGTATTTTTTATGTGATGCACATGTAAAGGTGACCTCAGTTAACTTCAGTTATGTGGGTTATATTTGTAATTATGTCTGGGGTTACCTCAGGTACCCATGTTATGAAGAATGCTTTTTAGATAGTTTGCTAGTGTAAACATTTATGTTGTAATCAAAAAAATTTCTTTATTTGAAATGTAGGACTTCATAGATGGGTATTGTTTATGTGATATATTGGAAAGGCGACTTAAGTTAACTTGATATGAATGGATAATACTTGTTTCTATTTTATGAGTTACCTGAGGTAACCGTGCATGACAGAATATTTAGTAGATACTTTGCTAGTATATGCATTAATGGTGTAATAAACCAACCTCTTGATTTTTAATGTAGGAATTCTTTGAAGTTATATTTTTTATGTGATGTATATGTAAAGGTGATCTGAATTAACTTGAGTTAAATAGGTTGTATTTGCTGTTATGTTTAAGTTACCTCAGGTAACCCTGCTATGAAAGAATTCTTAGTTGATACTTTGCAAGTGTATACATTCATATTGTAATTCCACAATTTTTGAATTTGAAATGTAGGACTTCATAGATTTGTATTGTTTATGTGATGTATATATATTAAAGGTAACCTGAGTGAACTTGAGTTAGATGGGTTATCTTTGTTGTGATTGTTTTGGTTATCTGAGGTAACCCTGTCACGTAAGAATACGTCGTAGATAGTTATCCAGAGTATACATTTAACTTCTAATAAACCATTTACTATTTCATTTTGGACTTCATAGATAAGTATTGTTTATATGATATTCAGGAAAGGCGACTTTAGTTATCTTAATTTGAATGGATTATATTTGTTGTTATTTTTGAAATAACATGAGGTATCTCTGTTATGAAAGAATACTTCGTAGATAATTTGTTGGTATATGCATTTATTCTGTAATGACACAATTTCTGTATCTAAAATGTAGGACTTCATAGATTTGTATTGTGTATGCGAGGTATATATAAATGTAACCTGAGTTAACTTGAGTTGAATGGGTTGTATTTATTGTAATTATTGGGGTTACCTCATGTAACCCTGTCATGAATTAATACTTCGTAGATACTTTGGTAGTGTTTACATTTATTGTAATAAACAAACTTCTTTATTTTAAATGTAGGACTTCATGAAAGTTGTATTGTTTATTTGATGTACATGTAAAGGTGATCTCAGTTTACTTCAGTTAAGTTAAGTGGGTTATATTTGTAATTATGTCTTGGGTTACCTCAGGTACCCATGTTATAAAGAATGCTTATTAGATGGTTTGCTAGTGAAAACATTTATGTTGTAATCAAACAATTTCTTTATTTTACATGTAGGCCTCATAGATGTGTATTGTTTATGTGATATATCGGAAAAGCGACTTTAGTTAACTTGATATCAATGGATAATACTTGTTGCTATTTTATGGGTTACCTGAGGTAACCCTGTCATAACAAAATACTTAGTAGATAATTTGCTAGTATATGCATTTATGCTGTAACAAACCATTTTCTTCTTTTGTTATGTAGGAATTCATTGAAATTATATTGTTTATGTGATGTATATGTAAAGGTGATCTGAATTTACTTGAGTTAAATAGGTTGTATTTGCTGTTATTGTTTGGGTTACCGCAGGTTACCCTGTTATGAAAGAATTTTTAGTACATACTTTGCTAGTGTATACATTTATATTTTAATAACACAATTTCTTAATTTAGAATGTAGGACTTCATAGATTTGTATTGTTTATGTGATGTATATATAAAGTTACCTCAGTTGACTTGAGTTTAATGGTTGTATTTGTTGTTATAATTGGGGTTACCTCAGGTAACCCTGTCATGAATGAATACTTCAGATCATTAATTGAACTTTTATAAAAAATAAAAAAAAAGTTTATAATTTTACCAGCCATCCCCACCCTACACGTACATACGAAATAAACGATCGGTGAATACAATAATAAAATCATTTGGGAAGTTTGTTGACATCTTTGGTATTTGGTCACATTAAAATTTGGTATTAAGATCTATCTAAATAAGAACTATATTTTCGTGCGTATTTAATCAATGGCGCATTACCACGATTACCTCAGGGCACCGATTACCTCAGGGCATACAGCAGCGGACCTAACTGCCACCTGCCAGGCATGTATGTAATTTGATTTCATACATTTTCATCGATAGACGCAGCCTCCGCCATTGATGAATATATGAATAAATAATGAGGTCCTTACGGGGTTATCTGCCCCTGAAAATATCTTAAGTAAATCGCCTTAACATCGCTGCGTCGAGATGAAGGACATTATCAGTACCTTTTCATCCACTGACTTGATTAAGAATGACTCGTAGCCCTATTTGGTTAAAAAAAAAAAATGATACAAAAAAAAAAAAAAAAAAAGAAGAAAAATAAAGAAAGAAATAATAAAACAGGAAAAGAAAAGAAAAGAAAAGAATCTTAAACCACCTACATGTATATGTAGCAGGTCTCAAGTCCAGAACCAGATCTGGTATCTGGAAGTGTGAGAGAGATTTATCCAGACACCACTTTCTAGAGTGTGACGTAACGTCCACCTTGGAGGGTAGCTTGGTCCCATATTTAGGTATAGCGCCCGCGCCTAAGCCCAACTAGCCTCTGCACCCAAATAAGGTGTTCGTGTGAATCATATCCTTATGTATGCACTCCCATGTCGAGTCCAACTCTGATGTCCGTGCTGAGGCCCAAATATAGCGTTAGTGTACGCGCGCAGGTCTAACTGTAACGTCTCACGTCCCGATTTCAGGTCCAAATATGGAGTTGGTGTCCCGATGTCCGCGTGAAGGCCCAAATATAGTGTTCGCGTCCGCGCTCAGGTCAACTATAGCGCTTGCGTCCGCGCGAAGGTCCAAATTTGGCGTCGGCCTGTGAGTCATACCCTTAGATTTCAGAGTTAACTACGGCGTCCACGTTAAGGCCCAAATATAGCGTCGGTGCATGCGCGCAGCTCGCGTCCCGCGTCCGAGGTTTAGGGCTCATACTCCCCCACATACACTACTATCTTCTACTTGAATACAGTAAATCGACGTTTCGATGTGCCTGTAATTCAGTTGTTGCATGTCGTTTGTTGCTATATATCATTGTTATATATCGCGATCTACATTATCCGTGAAAATATCTTTACTTAAATGTGAACTTGGCATGTCATACTTGATAAAATGCGGACGTGAAAGAAAACAATCTTCACATACGTGTTAATCCCAATGATTTCGTCATTTATATGATAACTCTTAATAATTCTTTTATAAACGAAAAACGTATCTTTCATGTGTATGACAACAGATATTACCAGTATTTGAAGGTGTCATACCACCAATTACTCAACCAAATTGAAAGTAGGCCTATTCGGACAGAAAATAGTGCATTTGATGTCATTGTTCACCTAAACTAACCCAAAAATTTGCAAAAATGAAACTTTTGTTGAAAGAGAAATATATTAACACCATTTTGAACCAAATTTTACCTGTCTAGGAGTTTGCATTAAAATTTAAGGATCAACGCACTCCATTGTATACTAATTTAAGATTTCCAGAAAACCAAGGGTTATTTTTTATGGTACCTCCTTTCGGGAGCTTTCTTCTTTCTTATGTGATGTTGAATGTATGTTGAAAATTGGCATGCAGAAAAGTGACACCTGTACAATTCAGGATTTACCTAGTTTCTATGAAGTTAAACTTAAGGTAAAACATTTAAATAGCTGTGAAAATTGCAAAATTTGGTTGAACAGATAGGGACTTTTAATTGGCGGTGTGACAACTGAAGGAATAATTATAATACTGATATGTAAAAACAAAGACTTCAAAGTATTATTGCTATCACTGACACTGTCGTTGTCGTCAGACACCAAAGTCCGGCATCAAAATTATGACTATGAATGAAGCATTTTGATTGAGGGCCGAAGACAATCTTTGACATTGTTTTAGAGTTAGAACAGTCACGTGCTGCATGCAGAGACTATTTGAGCGATTGAATATTTTAAATATAGAAACAAAAATTCAAGTTTAATACTCATTGAATGTGGTTTTTCGACCACCTAAATGACTTCATTATTTCAGATACCAAGATTTATGAGCAATTACATAAAATATTCTGGTCCTAGTCATAATTGCAATTGTTGGTTATTACAAAATGCACCCTAAACCATTTGCATGTTAAATAGTAGTCCAAATAATTATGATGTTTGGCAAGGCTATTTAAAAAAAATTTCTGGGACGCCTCCTCAAAAAAATTAAAATAACTTTGCCAGACGTCATAATTGTTTGGACTAGGTATATAGATGCATATTACCTTTTAGATTACTTTTTTTCAGTGCATTCACTGAAATTATTTGTCCATTCAAGTATATTTCATTTTGAACTGGAAACATATCTAAAATATGCTTATGTTTCCCTAAAAAATATGAACATATTATGAGATATGTATTCAATAATTATTGACAGTCATAATTGTATTCACTTATCATGCGATTAACGTTCAACGACTGATTAAAATTAATCATATGATTAGTTTAATTACAAGTTTAACAACAGACCCCTCCTGTGTTTATACAGTCATGATGATTTTTGAAAACAAAATCGAATGAGATAACAGACTGACCTAAAAAACAATTAACATTAACAATGTACACATATGAATATAACTGTTCACACTGTGCTATTATTTGTACAATTTTTGCCAGATGTTTATGAAACTAATATCATTAGATTAGCAATGTCAGGCATGAGTTCGAAAATCAGTGTCGATCAATATTTTTTTTAAGTTATGCCCCTTTGGAAACTTTAAGAATATGGAAAATTGCAATCCAAGTGCTCTTATGTGTTCAACTCTTGTCACATTTTTTTTGAAACTTATATCACGGGTTTATATCAGCAATATCTTTGATGAGTTCAAAAAAGTGACAATCAATTATTTTTGTAAAAGTTATGCCGCTTGGAAAATTAATTGTATGGCAAATTGCTTTGTAAGCGATCTCATGTTTTCAATTTTTCGAACATTGTCTGTGAAACTTATATCATGGGTTTATATCAGCAATTTCTTTGATGAGCTCAAAAAAGTGACAATTAATTATTTTTCAAAGAGTTATGCCGCTTGGAAACATTCATTGTATGCAAAATTGCTTTGTTATTGATCTCAGGTGTTCAATACAGAGTCAAGGAGAAAATATACCGACGAGGATATCACTGCCATGCTGGACTTTTTAATTGTCAACATACTTGTTGAATTTACAGGTTTGGTTTTCCAATAGACTATTGGAATCCCAATGGGTACCAATTGCGCTCCTCTACTTGCAGATTTGTTTTTATATTCCTTTGAAGCAGAATTTATCCAAGGGCTTCACCAGAAAGGAGAAAGAAATTAGCCAAGTCTTTTATTTTCACCTTTCGGTATATTGATGATGTACTGTCTCTAAATAATAATATATTCAGTGATCATTTACATTTAATATAAACTTGAAATTAAAGATACTACCGACACAGATAAAACTGCTTCATATTTAGACCTTTTCCCCGAAATGACTACTGATGGTAGGTTGAATATCAAAGTTTATGACAAACGCGATGATTTTAATTTTCCTATAGTTATCTTTCCATTTCTGTGTAGTAACATCCCAGCGGCACCAGGATATAGACTATATTTGTCTCAATTGATACGTTACTCTAGAGCTAGCTCAAAGTACGTTGATTTTGTTGAACGAGGAATACTGCTTTCTAAAACAGGGCTATGAATCAATCAAATTGATCAAAAGCTGATTGGCCATTATGACAAAAGTGTGTCAGAAATCATCTAATATTCTTCCTCAGTCATCATAACCTTGCATCATTACCGAAATGATCAAAGACATAACACGACGGGTGCCGTATACGGTTCAGGAAATGCTAACCCTTCCGGAGCACCTGATTTCACTCCCAGTTTTTAGTGGAGTACGTGTTGTTTCTTAATTATTATTTATAACTGTTGATGTAAATGTCCTTTGGCTTTGGGAGTCTTTGTTTACTCCTTGGTTTTGTTTGTTATTGTCTTGGCACACTTTTTGTGAAATTTATACCATGGGTTTATATCAGCAATATCTTATGAGTTCAAAAAAGTAACATTCATTATATGAAAATTTGCATTGTTAGCGGTACAATATTATAATTCGTGACAGAATTTTATGAAACTGAAATTGAAATTATAGATTTATGTGAGCAATATCTTTGAAAAGGTTTAATAAAAATCAATGCTAATCAATGAGAGAGTTATACCCTTGGAAATATTGAATTCATGACAAATTGTCTTATGAGAACTCTAATGTGTACAATTCTTGCCAGATTTTATAAGTTGTATATAATCAATGTCTTTAGAGAGTTCAAAACAATCAGTGGGAATCAATGATCTTAAGCGGAGTTATGTCCCTTGGAAATAATGATTATATGAAGAATTGCATTGTCAACACTCTCGTCTGTACAATCATTGCCATAGAACATATATCATAGGTTTATAAATAAACTTATCATAGGTTTATATCAGCAATGCATTTGACAATTTCGAAAATATGTGCTGATCAAAACTTTTTAACAAGTTATATGTCCCTTGGAAATATTCATTATGATAAAATACAATACAAATCACGTATTTATGTACAGCAAGGTATCAGCAAGTTACATTCGAGCGTTTTTGATGTGGTAATTTAAGAGTCCTTATGATTCATTTTATGTTAGGAAAAGATGTAAGTAGAACGTATTTTTAATGTAGTGTCCTTGTGTAATAACTCATAATTTAAACATACTTTTCGTATTATAGAAAAGGAAGAAAATTCAGGACTTAAAGAGAAATTAAAGAAAATGGAAACTGAGCTATGTGAAATAATTCCAAAGAATATTAGAGGTATAATATAATTTATGTATTTTTACATTTTATTATTTGACAACAATATAGTGCACCTCAATGCTCTTTAACTTTGTACTTATTTGGTTTTATAACTGTTTTAATCTGAGCGTCACTGATGAGTTTTGTGTATACGAAACGCGCGTCTGGCGTATATTATTATTATCTTGATACCTTTCATAACTATTTGCAATCCCTGGACAGACTTCTCGCTTAGTATGTTTGATATTTAGTCAGATCAAAGACTGACTCACCTCTAAATTAATTTGTCAAGTGTGGAAATAGATAAAATGTATTTGGTACATTGTATCATTGCAGTCTACATGGTTGTGAGACAGAGTATAAATAAAGGCAACAGTAGTATACCGTTTTTCGAAATTCATAAATCAATAGATAAAAAAAAAATCCGCGTTACAAACTAAAACATAGGGAAACGTTTCAAATATAAGAGAACTACGACACAACAGAAATACAAGAATACAATGTTACACACACAGATAACTATAATATAACAATGGCCATTTTCCTGACTTGGTATAGGGCATTTATAGAAAGAAATAGAAGGTTGAAACTGGTTTTGTGGCATACCAATACGGGGGGTTCGTGACACTGTTAATTATAACATTAAAATGACATCATTACATGACGGGACAAATACATGGTTGAAAATATAGGACAGAGAAACAACCGAAGAAAAGTCAACGAAAGGTACCAGGTTAAAAAGAAATATTACGACAGATTTAAGCCACGACCATTTGACATTGATATTATTTAGATAGATCATGTTAAATTTCTGTGATACGTGTAAGTAAAATCTCGATCGTTCACACTCTTCTTATATTCAGGCAAACATTACAGGGTTTAGGAAAAACGATTAAAGTACATAGTACAGCAGCATACTCTTGAACATGACCATGCACAGTCAGATCTCAGTCGAAAAATGACATACAACTATTGTCTATTTAAATTGGTACTGTGTGTTGTGTATTGTCATGACTTTATGCGAACTTAACCGTTGGTCTATTGGTCAAATCAATGTTTCCCATACCATGATGATAACATGTGGCCTTTAACACTCAGTTAAAAAAAAATTAAAGGCAATCAAAAACCGTGAATTTAAATATAACTTTGAATGATTTTGAAATTACTTACGGTTAACGACAACAATTTTTTTGCTATTAATTATATGTTTTTTTGGGATAATTTTAATTTATATTTTATGAAAACAAGCAGATGGAGTATTTTCATAAAGACAAGCATGTAAATATTCACAGGTCACAATCCAGTCTTTAACAATGAGGAACCCTTGTATGGTATAATAAGTTTTAAAAGAGAGAGTCAAAATGTGAAACAACTTTTAACATAGACTCAATCCACTAGTTTATGTCCGTTTTAATTAATCATATAAATAGTAATTCTTTTTAATAAGCTACACTTTTGTATTTTTCAGAACTGATAAGAAAACAAATAAAAGACTGGGAAGAGAAAGATAAAATATTCGTGTCTACAAGAGCCAGTGATTACGTAATGGAACGCTTACAGGACAACAGTTGTTTGACTCTAACAGCCCCATCAGGAGTTGGAAAATCATTTATTGCAAGACATGCAGCACTTCTTTTAAAGAAACAAGGATACAAGATAATACCAGTGTACTCACCAACAGACATTAGAACTTATTATCAACCTGGCAAACAGACCGTCTTCATTGTAGATGATATTTGTGGAAATTTCACTGCCAGCCAACAACAGATTGATTACTGGAAACAATTATTACCTGTGATTAACACAATTATTGCAGACAAATGTTGTAAGATTATTGTATCTTGTAGATTACAAGTTTATAAAGATGACAAGTTTAATATATTATTACCTTTTAAATCCTGTGAATGTAATTTAATATCAGATAAGTTATGTCTTACATCTGTAGAGAAATCTAATATCGCAAATGCCTATATTGGTAAAAGCATGACAGATATTGATAAGTTGTCTTCTAAATGTGATTTTTTCCCACTTTTATGTTCCTTATATAACGAAAAAGAAGGTGTAGATGTCAAAGAGTTTTTCAAAAATCCATTTGATGTCTATAAAAATGAGCTAGACAGGTTGAGTGAGCATGGTGATGAAGGAAACTATAAAATATGTAGTCTTGCTTTGTGTGTTCTCTTTAATAATCAGCTTAGTGAGAAATGGTTCCAAGGTAAAGCGACAGATGAACAACAACAGATCATAAATGACACATGTGAGGCTTGTGGGTTCAACAGTATCCCGAAGGCAAAACTGAAGAAAGCACTTGACACCCTAGATGGTACATTTATTTGTAAACAGAATGGTATTTATAGAACTATACATGATAAACTATTTGACTTCCTTGCTCATTACTTTGGTCAGAAAATGATTGAATGTTTGATAGATCATGGTGACAGTGCTTTAGTACATGAACGTTTAATTTGGCAGACAATACCAGATAACAGGAATAGTAACGTAGACTTCATTATTAAAATACCAGATGACTATTTAGAATCATATTTAGAAAGGTTTATAAAGGACTGGTCAGTAGGAAATGTGACTGGTGTATTCATAAACATGAATATCGAAGATTCATTGTTCAGAAAACAGTTATTACAGCACTTACTACAATTAGATAAATCACAACAAGTAACATTAGCCAGTACAAAGGATACAGTGATACCAAAGGATAGTTATGATTCAGGTAATACTGCACTGTTACTCCCTTGTTATATTGGTTATACTGATATGGTACAGTGGATGTTAAATAATGATGTGGATGTGGACCGATGTAGAGATAACGGGACCACTGGACTAATCATGGCAAGTCAGCAAGGACATACTGATATAGTAAAGTTACTGTTAGAGAAAAATCCTAATGTTGATCTATGTAACAATTATGGTCATAGTCCTCTGTTAATGGCAAGTAATATTGGACATACTGAAATAGTAAAGTTACTGTTAGAGAAGGATGCCAATGTTGATCTATGTGACAATGATGGTTTTAGTCCTCTGATCAGGGCAAGTTATAAAGGACATACTGCTATCGTAAAGTTACTGTTAGAGAAGAATCCCAATGTTGATCTATGTATCACGGATGGCTGGAGTCCTCTGTACATGGCAAGTGATAACGGACATACTGCTATAGTAAAGTTACTGTTAGAGAAGAATCCTAATGTTGATCTATGTAACGAGGTTGGCGATAGTCCTCTATTATTGGCAAGTTATAAAGGATATACTGCTATAGTAAATTTACTGTTAGAGAAGAATCCTAATGTTGATCTATGTGACAAAGACGGTTTTACACCACTGATCATGTCATGTAATAGAAACCACACCAGTATAGTCCAGCTGTTAATGAAACATAAACCAGATATCAATTCCCAGACGGATGATGGAGGTAATGCTTTATATTTCAGTGCATTGAACGGAAACCTAGAGATAACACGGTTACTGTTAGAGAACAATGCTGACTGTAATATCTGTATGCATAGTAAACAGTCTATAGCAGATACGTATAGTAACCATTACAGATTAACACTAGATGAAGAAAGACAGGAATGGTTTGACTTTCTCATAGAAAAGGCTTCATTAAATGTAAGAGATTACATCAGTGATAAGACAGTAGATTATGGGTTTGATGTAGTAGTTAGTTCTTCTTCATTACATATAGCCTGTTTTATGGGGAGGACAGATGTAGTCCATTGTCTTCTTAACTACCATGTTAACATCAACATAACAAAAGAAGATGGAGCAACACCATTATTTTATGCATGTGAAGTAGGACATGAGGATATTGTACGTTTATTGTTAGCTAAAGAAGCAGATACACAGATATGTAGACTAGATGGGAGATCTCCTTTAAACATTGCTACAGATAATGGACATGCATCTATTGTGAAGATGTTAACAGAACACATAAAGAAGGAGGACACACTCTCTTCTTAACTCTTATTATTCAGTTGGTGGTTCTTTATGACATTTAAAAAGCATGATGTTGGAATGTTTTCTTTTGAATTCTTGCTCTTCATTGTCCTTTAGTTAATGGTTTGTTATGACATGAACATCATGCTGCAGATGAGAAAAAAAGTGTCTTTTTTATTTTCTTGTTGATTAGTCTTTAATGTTCTAAAACTAATTCAATTACCTTCTCTCTATTCCTACATGCAAATCATGCTGCAGATGAGAACCAAAAAAAAAAACGGTTCGGGCCCCCTGTGAGGTTGTGCCATCAGTTGGCGTCTGTCGTCGTCGTCTGTCGTCGTTAACTTTAAAAAAATCTCCTCTTAAACTACTGGGCCAAATACCTTCAAACTTAAACTTTATGTTCCTTAGAGTATCTTGTTTATAAATTGTATCCGAAGTATTGATCCATCGACAAACAAGGCCACCATTACTAGAAGTAGAACATAGGGGGCAAATGCATTTTTGACTTATATCTCAAAAACAAAAGCTTTTAGAGCAATTCCGACATAGGTAAATGTGTTCAATTGATCAAGATCTATCAGCCCTTAAATGTTCAGACGAATCGAACAACCCATTGTTGGGTTGCTGCCACTAAATTGGATATTTTAAGGAAATTTTGCAGTTTTTTGTTATTATTCTAAATGTTATTGATGATAAAGATAAACTGTAAACAACAAAATTGTTCATCAAAGTAAGATCTACAAAACGTTTTTGAATGACCAAAATTGTCAATTGACCCCTTAAGAAGTTATTGCCCCTGAAGGACAATTTTACACAATTTGTTTTTTAACTTAAAAAATCTTCTCGAATGAATCTAGTATACATTTTGTATTTTATTTCCTTGTACGTCAAGAAATAGACACTATGGCTAGAATGGAACATATGGCTCAAGTGCATTTATTTGCTTTTGAATAAAATATGACAGATACAATGAACATTTAAATGGCATTTTAAGCCACTTATTAATATATATATTGAAAAACAAAAATAATCATTGACGAAGGATTTAAGTAATAAAATCACAGGTGAGCCTCTTGTATATTGTCTTGTTGATTAGTGTTTGTTTTTGTATGTTCTAAAATACATTCCATTACCTTTTTTCTATTCTGACTTGTAAAGCTGAGTATTTCTGAATTGTATGACCAGGAATACATGGAATAGAAGAAACATTTTAGATTTAAATGCAGTAAAAACATTATGTTGATACCAATGAATAAAACTGTACCACACTTAGTGAACATTGTTATTCTATTATTAATTTGTGTTTTTTTTTATTACTTCATTGTTTTCTAAGGTCATTTATCTGTCTGCGGATGAGTCAGGCTATTTTTTGTCGTATTTAGTATGTTGGCCCTTTAAAATGACAAAAAACAAAATATAAACAAGGTTGATCATTTAGAGCTTAAACACGTCTACCAATATCGTTACTTGTTATTATGTAAAAAAACATATTTCATGACGTCACTAATGTGACGTAACATCCGAAGTCGAACCGAAACGCTCAAAACATCTAAATTCTCGAAGAATTTCACACTTCTTTGCTCATGTTTAACATGTTGTACCACATTTTAATGATTGTGTGATATACTTTTTATACTGTATATATAAAAATAAAGACTACCATTTTATTTGTAGTGTTATGTTAGTCTGGTATGATTTTTAATTTTAGTTTCTTGTGTATAATTCGGAGTTTAGTATGACGTCCATTATCACTGAACTAATATGCATATTTGTTTAAGGGAGTTTCTCGCTACATTGAAGACCCTTTGGTGGCCTTTGGCTGTTGTCTGCTCTATGGTCTGGTTGTTATGTTTTTGACACATTCCCCATTTCCATTCTCGATGTTATTATGTTGATTCATGTGTTATCTAGTGTAACATTTTAGTGATTGTATGATATAGTTTACATACTGTTTACAAATATAGACTACCATTTTATGTATATTGCTATGTTCTGTTCTGTTCTGGTTTAGAAAATCTCTCCTTCAAAGGAGCACTGCACACAATGACGAATACATGTTTATATATATACATTTATATGCCTAAAACGACATACTAGGTACGCCTTGTAAGATGACTGTTGGTTACTATCAAAGACCCTTACTCTTGCTTGACATATTTAATAGACTGTATAGACCACCATTTTGCTGTTATGTAAATTTATTTTTTTCTATTGTGTAACATTTTACTTATTGTATTATATACTTTATTACTGTCTACACATATAGACTTCCATTTTGATTTTTTAGCTATCATGTTGATTTGTGTATGTATTTCTTGAAATATGTTTGCTCACAATGATTTTTGATTTTTGTCATTCTTTATTATATAGAAAAGTAAAGCACATATAGAAAATACATTTTCAGCATGATAGTTCTACAGGTTTCATGAAACCCTCTTCAAAACATTTAATGTCCAATATCACAGCTTTTACTGTTTTAGAAGCGCGTAAGCGATGCACACTGTGGATAACAGCTTAAAACCTTGTAAAATTATATCAGAATCAACCTACAAATAGTGTAATGAATGGTTTCATTATCTGTACTGTTTACATTGTATTATAAAAATATATTTTGTTGATGTAATTATAAGCATAATAAAATCATTGTTCAATATTGTATATGTTTTTATATATGTGTTTTATATATTTGTTAAAATGACCATTTTAGTTGTTGTTGTATCAATTTATCTTTGAATCAAAGTCCTATCCACAAAAAATACAGCATACAAACGACCCTTTGGCAGGAAGAAGTTCACTATTGGTATTGGGTCAGTGTCAAAGTTTAAGGTTCAGTACCCATTGATATATAGATAGAATGAAAATTTCAGGACAGTATCTTTTGAGCGAATAAAGTATATGTGGTGGATTCAGTGCCTTATAGTGATAAAAAAAAGTAGTAATAAGTCTTGGGTCAGAGGTTAATTTCACAGTGGTTATCAATAGACTGAAATTAATTGTGACTCTGTTTATATCGTTTACGGACTAAAACTGAATTAAGGTTAAGATGAGTTTTCAAAGCTAATAATCAAACCACTTATCCATGTAGCTGCGGAACCGTAGCTCTTAGGTCCTTATGTTATTTTTTGACTATTTGCGGCCCATTAAGAACCTAAGCTACGGTTCTGCACTATAATCCATGGTAATAGTATTTAACTTATTAAAAGACATATGTTTTTGAGAACACCAAGTAGGCCTAGTAACATTCAGAACAGCGAGTAATTAGATCCCCATTTGATTGAGTTAATTTGTTTTGAGTACACTTATGTGTCAAAAAGAAGCTACTTGAGACGTCTCTTGATACTGTAATTGCCATCCAGTGTGTTGGATATCGTACGGTCGATCACAAGCAGGTTCAAAGGTATTTTCCGCTTGTCCTCAGTATTTAAAAATTGAAGCTCGGATTGAGAATTCTGTGTTTTTTGAAAGGAGACAAGTTTTTGTGGACTATTACTTTTCAAACTAGAACCGATGTCTTGCCGGGCATGGAGTCAGCCTTTTCTGTGTCCTTTTAATGGAGTCTCCACAGCGATCCCACTTTCTGTCGTATGCGTTGATAGTTTGTGGTAATATGAAAATAAGAAGACATGTGATTTTTAATGAGACAGATAATCAAATGATGTAGTTGTGAATAACTATAGATCACGGCTTCAACAATGAGTAAAAAAAGGAAAATCACAGAAAGAATGAACTAAAAAAATTCAAAACCAAAAGTCCTTAATAAATCATATTGCAAAATATAAAAGCTCAAACACTTCAAACGACTAGCACAATCCTGCCTTGGTACAGGCATTTTCTTTTGTAGATCATGGTTGATAAAACCTGGTTTCATAGCTAGCCGAAACTCTCACTTTTATAACAGTTGCATCATATTCCAACGAGAAAATCAATGATGTGATTTATTCTTAAATCAATAAATGAAAAACAAATATAGACATCCACCAACGACTATAGAATCGTGGCCTTCTCACTCTGGACATGCACATACAGGATGTGCGGTTTTATACACATTTTGGTGATATCAACCCTTTCCCTAAATTGGGATAATGGTGCAACAGCACAACATATTTATTAAGAAACCAAGGGATGTGACATGAGCAAAATATGCAATCGTTACCCGTAAATATCACCTTGATGTGTTTTTGAATTGATTTATTTGATCAACTGGAAATAGTGTTCTTACTCTACGTTACTGTGGTGAAAGTCAAATCGCATCAACATGTCTTTGTCCTGATTTTCAAGTAATATTTGCCACTGGACATTCAATACAAATTCCTCACCATCTTCAATTTATACACTTACCATGGCTTGTCCATTTCAAAATCAATGAACATAACTTAAACAAGATTTTTCAAACTTGACACTACTGACATTGTGTTACCTTTAGAAGACAATGTTATTAACTGCAATACTGTGATTCAGAGAAATATATGTATTCCATATGTACACTTTTCCTTCAGTTCATAGATGTGTCAAAAATCACATAAACTTTGAAATCTTCTGTTATTTCAAATTATTAAATTTAACCAATTTACTGGTAAACGTTGTATGTAAGTCCTCATAAATCTTACCTACATATTACCTCTAGATATGTTATCTATGAGATTGGTGAACTGTTTGAACTATTTATACAGGTTAGATTTTGTCATAACTTCACTTTCTAGTTCTGAAAATCTCGTTACAGTTGCATTTGCTTTTCAAAAGCCCATGCTTCAGATACATTATCCTGGTTGTCCTAATAAATATCAGTACACTTTTATGACGTCAATAGGAATTATCTCCTTATTTATTACGTCAAATGGAATTATCTCCCTTATACCATTGACCTAATAAAGAAATCAATAAAAAAAGTTGCTTTATAATTCTAATATGAGGCAGGCATTACCTGTAAATGGGGACGAAGTCTGTATGAATTATTTTTTGTAACTTAAATATTTGTTTTAAAAAAAGGAACGGAAATACCGTAACGTTTCCGATTTTGGTTCTGTTGTTAGGGATTTAGTTGTGACGTTATTTAAATTATGACTTCATATGCAATGTAAACAAAGAAACGCTATCATCAGGTAACGTTTTTTCATATCAAGGAATTATTAAAAATGAAATTGGTATTGCGAGTTCCTTCCTATTTTATACTAGACTGATAAATATATATTTTACTCAAAGTTTCATACAAACGAGACCGGAAAAAGGAAGTACATTGTACATTTCTGCGCAGGCCCGGCATTTCAAAACACGACAAAAAAAAATTTGAACGATTTTGAGTTCATTAGTACAATGAAAAATTCGGGAAATTTTCCCGTATTTTTTTTTATTGAATTTTCTACTGTTATTGGGGACTCCGTCCCCATAATATTTTAAATTCTCACAGTTTTAGGTTAAATATCTAAAATATATTTGGTTGATATTGTACTAAATTGAATTTGAATGTAATGATATGTAAAATACAATGATATAACAAAATCAGAATAAATTCATAGCAGTTTTCAATTGTCCTAATACGGAATTTATCCGGTCAATAGCATTCAAATGGGGTTTGGCTTCGCCTCACCCGATATGTATTTTATTGACCCGATAAATTCTCGTATTACAACAATTGCACACTGTGTATTTATAAATATAACCGAAATGACAAATGTAAACAATTCAAACGGCAAAACTAAAAGCAAAATGCATGTACAAAAAATGAGAGAAAAATAAATATGTAACACACCAACAAACGACAACTGCTGAATTACTAGCTCCTGATTGAAGACAGAGTTTGATTTTGGATTTAAGGAATAAAACTGGTATTACTTTGAAAAAACCATGTGGGCAAGTATTCCACTGTGTAATTAAGTCCTAATTTGATTGATTGTGTTTGTATTGAGTGCAATTATGTGTCAACAGAACCTCTTTTAGTAGTATCGGGATACTGTGATTTTCCTGGGATTTTATACCAGATTAAGAGTCACAGGATTGCCATATAGTGTTGGAGGCCGGTAGGTTGATCCCAAGGACTTGGAAATTGAACATTGGTATTTGCTTTTAACTCGCTAGTATGCAGCATTTAGACATTAATACTTGGATTAAGAATATTGTGCTCATGGAAAGGGACAAGTTTCTGTGGACTATTCATGAACGTGTGCACTAAAACTGATTTCTTGGCTGGTTTTATCTTTAAGCCTCCACAGTGATCCCACTTTCTGTCATATACAGTATAAAAAGAAGATGTGGTATGATTGCCAATAAGACAACTATCCACAAAAGACCAAAATGACACAGACATTAACAAATATAGGTCACCGTACGGCCTTTAACAATGAACAAAGCCCATCAGCTACTAAAGGCCCGATAAGACAATGTAAAATAATTCAAACGAGAGAACTAACGGCCTTATTTATGTAAAAAAAAAATTACGAACAACAAATATTTAACACATAAACATACGACAACCACTAAATTACAGGCTCCTGAATTGGGACAGGCACATACATAAACAATGTGGCGTGGTTAAACAATGATAGTAAGATCCCAACCCTCCCCTTAACCTGGGACAGTGGTATAACAGTACAACATAAGAACGAACTATAAAAATCAGTTGAAAAAGGCTCAACTCATCAGATGGACAAACATTAAAGTGGACGTGCCCGGGTACTTATACATCCCAACACAAAAAGACACAAAGAACAGATCTGAGAGTACTCGCAGTTATCTGCCAGCTAATTCAAAGTCACTAACAACTAATAAAAATATCATGCATCTAAGACAGTTTTGGGTTATATGTGCAAATAAAAAGACATATGATTTTCAATGAGACAACTGTACGCCATACAATTAAATGATGTAGTTGAAAGCAACAATAGGTCAGCATACAACTTTAACAATGAGCAAAAAGTAAAACCGCAAAAATACTTAACTCTAAGGAAAATTGAAAATGGAAAGTCCCTAATCAAATGGCTAAATTAAAAGTTCAAACAATTCAAACGAATGGATTACAACTAAATTATTAACATCTGTGTTATCAACAGTCAAATCCGGGCTTCAAATTTATTGTAAAACTGCCTATTTATTCTAAATGTGGCGTGAATCAGATGTTGAATTAAAAAAAATCCAAAGATCTTTTGGAGTACATACAATCTAGCTCTTTTTCATCTTGCAATAGTATTAAAACATTTTACTTTTCTACACGTTACACAAGTATTCCACATTCCAAACTTAAAGATAAATTGAAAGAGTTGGTATTGCTTTGTTTTATAAAAAAAAGAATGGTCAACAAGTATCTTGTCTTAGGAAGGGATAAATCCTACTTTGTAAAGGATCACTCTGATTCAAACAAAAAATTCTCTGAAACTGACATTATCAAGATGGTTGATTTCTTGATTGACAACATATTTGTTACGTTCAGAGGACCTGTTTTTCAACAGACTGTAAACATTCCAATGTAAACTATTGTGCCCTCTTCTTGTCGACTAGTTTCTATAGTATAAGGAGGCTGACTTCGTACAAGAAGAAAGATAAGAAGTTAGAAATATTTTTCAACTTTACTTTTCGCTATATAGATGAAATTCTCTCACTAAATAATTCAAAATTTGATGACTATTTTGAACGCATTTATCCAATCGAACTAGAGATACAACAGATACAATTAAGTCGGCCTCATATCTCGACTTACATCTAAAGGTTGACAATGAGGGTCGGTTAAAAACAAAACTTTACCACAAAAGAGATGATTTCAGCTTTCTAATTGTGAACTATCCATTTCTAAGTAGCAACATTCCAGAAGCACCTGCATACGGGGTATATATCTCCCAATTGATACGATATTCCCGTGCTTGCATTTCCTATAATGTTTTTCTTGATAGAGGGTTGCTGCTCACAAGGAAGCTATTAAACCAAGAGTTCCAAATGGTGAAGTGGAAATCATCCCTTAGTAAATTTTTACGGACGCCATTAAGAGTTGTTGACCGTTATGGAATAACCGTTTCACAGATGATATCGGATATGTTCCTTACGTCGAAACTACAATTCCCTTCTATTTTATGACTTAGTGTTATATGTTGTATCATGAATGTTATTGTTTGTTAAAGTTTACGGACTAAAACTGGAATAAGGTTAAGATGAAGTTTTCCAAGCTTGTAATCCATGGCAACATTATTACAAGGCATAAGTTGGTCTTGTAACACTCAGAGCAGTAATTGAATCCCCATTCGATTGATTTCGTTTGTATCGAGTGAGTGTATGTGGCAAATAAACACCTCTGGACGTTTCGTGATCATGTGCTTGTCGTAGAGAGTTGGGGTCGTGAGGTCGATCCCAAGCATGTTCAAAGGCATGGTCATTGGTATTTCCATAAATGCATCATTTAGAAGTTTAAGCTCGGATTGAGAATACTTTGGTTTTGTAAGGAGACTAGTTTCTGTGGATTATTACCTTGTGAATTAGAACTGATTTATTGCCAGGTTTTGGGTTAACCGAGCATCCACAGTGATCCTACTTTCTGTCGTATCCGTTGTCAGTTTGTGGTAATATGAAAATGTGTAGATGGTGTGGGGATTTATACATGTATATATTTGGGTGATACAAACCGTTTCCCTAAATCAGGATAGTGGTGTAACAACACAACATAAGAAATAAATGGATGTGCCACCACGAGCATAAGATGCACTCGTTACCCATTAATCTAGAAAATTAATGGAAATATTATGAACACTCTCCGTTAAAGTGTTGAAAGGTGTCCGTGTCTTGATATTCATGTAATATTTGCCACTGTGCATTAAACACAAATTCGTCACCATCTTCAATACATACACTTATCCTTTCTTGTCTATGACAAAATCAATGATAATTAAACCCGACTTTTCAAACTTGACACTAATGACATTTGGTAAGCTTTGGACGACAATCTTATTAACTGCAACACTGTGATTCAGAAATATATTGTTACTCAATATATACACTTTTCCCTACAGTCTTCAGATGTGACAAAGAACACGCAAACTTTAACATTTTCTGTTATTTAAAATAATTAAATTTAACCCATTTACTGGTAAACTTTGTATAAAAGTCTTACAGATATTTTATCTTTGAGATGAACTGTTTGATTTTTTTTATTCTGGTTAGATTTTGTCATAACTCCTCTTTCTAGTTCTGAAAATCTCTTTACAATTGCATCAGGTTTTCATAATTTACCTTATGACTTTTGCAAAACTATCATTATTGTTCTGGATCTTCAAGGTTTGCCTATACCATAGTTTTAATGTGGCAGTACGGGTACTTATGTCTTGCCCTTCATCCCTGACGATCATATTTTCAGAACCATCCTATTGCACGATCATATTTTCAGAACTATCCTATTGCATACATACCTGTTGATACTTTCTTGTCCTGAGTCTGCATGAAATATTTGCCACTGTTCGTTTACGAGTCAATGAAATAATTCTATGGGGAATCAAATAATTTCCTTCAATGGTGGACAAATTCAAAATGGACAACGTAAATCATAAGAAAGAAGACAAGAGATTTCATAGATTTATTGTAAACGTTTTATACAGTTTGTTCAATAATGTTGTGACAAGTTTCTAAAAATAACTACAAAAACCCTATAACAAGAAAATTACTATCATTTCAATTTCACAAATAAACATATACAATAAGTTTAATTTCTGTAAAATCATGTAACAAAATTGTAAAGAATTCTTGGTAATATAATCAGAAAATATTTGTATCAATACACTACATGCACTAGGAACAATGTCAATCTTAATACATATTCAAAGTAATGTGTCATTTTCATTTTAGTGTAAAAACAATACAATTGTTCATAGTCATTCTGAAATATTGCATTGGAAATTACATTTTGTAGCCTTTTCACTTTCATAAATTATGTTGTGAGGGCAAACGTCTTTATGACTTTTCCTTAATTTCTTTTATGAAAAAAGGTTCATTTGAATAGTTGACTGGTATCAAAAATATTTAAGAAATACATAAAATAAATGTTAAATACAAATCTACTAAATACTCATGTGCAACAAAAATCAAACAATTCAATAGTAAATTGTTATTTCAACTGCTACAAAAATGCTTAAATTTGTACAAAAATAATTTTAACTTTTACAAAAATTTTAACCATTTAAATAAATCTGTCTAAACCTTTCGAAAAAATAAAACATACATAACAAATGAACAATGTCTGAAAATACCATTGATACTTTATAATCTTATTACATTCAATCTAATGAATACTAAATCCTTTAATTCATCCTGTTCTGATATGTCAGGCCTTGATTTGTGACCTATAAGAACGGGAGCAATTTAAGGATTTTATTCTACAGGTTCTAATTATATTTAATTAGATTTTTTGAAGTCATACAAGAGGCTTTCAAAACTATAGCAAACAAGGATTTTAAAATACTAATAAGGGTCAAAGTGAAAGCAACGAGGACCAAGCCTCTTCCTGAACAGACTTGAGTTAATTTTGTCATCAGTTATAACATGATCTTAAAATTTGAAGATCAAAGGTCAAACAATTTATTGCATGGAAACTACATAAAATGTCATTTTCTTGTTTTTTGATATCAATTACGTCTGAATAGTTAAGGGGGAAAAGATCAATATTGAAGTTACTTAAATCAGGTTCATTTGTTTGACAGTTCTCTTCTTGGCAATCATACCAGATAATATAAAGAATTTCAATGAAATTTTTAAAACTCATGTAACCTTAAAACTACTACTAAATAAAGTGTATAGTAATAATGCCCCAAATTTTACATTCTATTTAACAAAATTTTTGCTTGAGCATTTATTTACTAATAGGAATTATGTAAAAATTTGTCTACAAGTTTTCATAATATTATATTGAAGACTAAATATAATAGTATTCAAAATATCTACATTTCATGATAAAAAGATTCGCAACTGTAAGATTTCATAGAAAGATTGACACTAGCAATCATAAAAGAACCCCTTCCCATTGTTGTTAAAACACTATTGTGGTGTGAAAAAGCATACCAATTATCATACTTACTAAACTCAAGAAAAGTATAAATGTGATAGGAATCAAACCCCAAATACAAAAACCCTACTAATACAAAGATATTATATATATGAGACATGATATTATTATGCTATGTAAACTACCCTCCTTTAAGAGTAGACTACTCGGACAGCTAACCTATCTATCTATCTGTTTGTTGAACTAAACTACTGCGGAAGGAGGGTTGTATACATAAGGGCTATTCCAGAAAAAAATGTATGGGAGGTTGGAAGGCACATTGTATTAATAATACATGGGTAATGGGTATCCGAGCAACTTTTCACACTATAATGCACTATAATTCTCAATTACAATTGTCTGGGTGGCGGGTGTTGACAAAAACTGCCTTCCAACCCGCCCATACAATTTTTTTCTGGAATAGCCCTAACCTAATAATGACGGTTCAGCTAACAAGCAAGCTAACCAAAGATTCTACCTTTACCTACACACTCAATGCATTCGGCTGTAACAAAGTTAAATTTCTGTCCTTTCTTTTTAATTATAATCAATAGAAGCAGTAATGGCATTACAAATGTGACATGAAACAATAACTTCAAATAAGTTTCAGATAAAAAATATAATAGGGCGTTATATTTTTGTTTGAATTCACACCCCTTTTTACAAGATCTCAGGATGACACTCCCTCTTACCATATTTCATTTAAAGAGGCTCGAGGGTATAAAAATTTCAGAAAACAAAAAAAAACATTTGTTTTTCATTTCAAATTTTATTTGTAGCCTTTTGTAGTTATCTCCCTTTGGTGGAAAATATCATTTTTTGGCTTTAAAATTTAAATATCTTTTTTTACTCATCAGTGACCTATATTTTTTAATATAATTTCCATATAAGCTGTACTTAAACTAAATTATTGTAAAATTTAAGTGATTTCTGTAATAAATTTCTTTCTTTTTTTTCGATATTACCTTTATTTCTCCTATTACTTCAACAGAAAAAAAACACCTTTACAAAAATGTATGCTTCTTTCGAAGGCAGATTGTGAGCGCAAATGAATGGTGACCCCGCTTTTTTATTTTATTTTTCTATTAACTATAAGATAAAGTTAATTTATAGAAAAATATAGAGAAATCCTATATAAATAATTTAGACCCTCGAACCCCCTTAATAACTCAGATCCCCATTTTAAAACAGTTCATGTCAAGTTTTAGATACAAACAAAAAGTACACCTCCGGAACCAGTTGAACAAGTTGACAGACATGCTGAAAAGGTGGAATAAATTGAATATATAAAAATAATATTTTGTTCTTTAATATAACACTTTATGGAATAAAATATGAAAATATGAAGAACTGTGGCCTATGTACTTAAATAAGTTGATATAAATAATATATAATTATCAAATGACAAAATTCAAAAAGTAAAATAGGTCATTCAGTATACATGATAAAAATAATCTGTTTCTTAAATCATTTCTTTGTAAATTTATGTTTGAAGTCGTATACAGTGAAACCTATATATGGACAGACAGACAGACCATCATATCAGTAAACATAATGAACGCCATGGTTGTTGGCAGTGCATTTAAAAATCCATAGGAGTAGATTATTTCAAAGACCAGGGTTTGAGGAAATAAATTATTTATTTTGAGTAGCCTATTTATTAAAATTTTTTAAATATATCAAAAATAACCAATACTAAATCTACTTGTAAACAAATAAAAGAATCATAATATTCAAAAATTCATTCAAGAAAAATATTGTAAAAATCTAAATAATTTTGTTAATTCAAATCAAATGTATATCAATTTCATTCTAAATATAAAAATCATATTTCACTAAATTTACTGCCAGCCCAGAAATATAAAAAAAATATGTAATAAATGGTCTACATTTTTTGGTACTTATAAGTATACTTAACATTTTTAATCATACAATGAACCTAATACTTAACTACAAAAAACTTGTATCAATAATAAACAATACAGGTTCTACCATAATTTGACAGCAGCCTAACATAGTTATTAAAATAGAAAAAGAAATCCAAATGGTCCTCTATCTTCATGGATAGAAAAACATTGTGTTATTTTGAAATATTCAATAGTCAATTTATGATATTCAACAAAATCACACTCTTTTCCGTTTTGTTGATACATATATAGAAGGGCTATTCCATTAAAATGTATGTGGGAGAGTAGGCAGGAAATTTAACTATTGAATATGGGTCATGTATAGAAAAGATGGTATGATTGCCAATGAGACAACTCTCCACAAGAGACCAAAATTGTCACAGAAATTAACAACTATAGGTCACCGTACAGCCTTCAACAATGAGCAGAGCCCATACCACATTGTCAGCTATAACAGGTGTCTTTTTGAGTATGTGTTTATTACCATCATGCAAAATTATGGAAAAAAAAGTTCTTGATTGTACAGATTTTTTTCTAAATCTCTTCCTAGCCTCCCACATACATTTTATTTTCAATATAAGTAAATCAATTAAGACCCCTAGATTGATGTGAAGGGATTCAGGAGATAGATTTATGTCAGTCCTGTTCTATACCACTTAAAAAAGGATAAATATTTACTTATATAAAAGTTGTGTCAAAAAATTGGTACAATTAATGAAATATTATCACAGAAACTGCTTTAAACATGTTAAATGGTATTTCATCAAAAAAGATATATTTATATATTTGTTTTAAACGATAGAATTTAAAAAAAAAGGAGTCTACTTATTTTGTCATTGTATATATACAAAAAGGATGTGGAAGGATTACAAATAAGACAACTCTTTACAAGTGACCAAATTAAATGACAAAGAAACTATAGGTCACTGTAGGGCTTCAACAAAATTGATGTTATTTCTAAAGGTTCAAAACAGATAATTTCTTAATACTCATAATAATCAAAAGAATTCAAACAATAACAGTTCTTTCTAACGTCTTAAAACATCAACTGATTGCCATTGATGGAACACTTTTTCTGCTTCCCTCATACATGTACCACTAATATATGCTCCAGTAACAGATTGAGGATGCTGACGATTAGTAGCTTCTCCGGCAAAGTGGATTTTGCCTTGAACATCTGCCGCTAGATCATCATACAGATCTCCAGTAGCTCCTACAGGGATGTGGCTATAAGCCATCTGTATATGTTTGTCCTGGTACCATCTGGTTACTATGTACTTCTGTGGCTTTGGAACTTTCTGAAAATAAATGATTTTGATAAGTGTAATTCGAGACATTGCTAGGCTTTAGTTTGTGTTGTTTCTTATTTATTATTTATAACTGTTGATGTGAATGTCTTTTTGTTTTGTGAGTCTTTGTTTACTCCTTGGTTTTGATTGTTATTGTCTTATAAAAATACTCTTAAGTCAAAGTGCTTGTAAGCACTGAACGGTAAAGATTGCTCCAATTTATCAGTGGGAAGTAAAATTAATTATTGCATTGGCTGTAGTTGATTTAACAGCTATTCTCGACAAAGGAAGACAACTCCCAATTTTAAAGGTGATTTTAACAATGACATCATTCTATTTTTAGAACAGATATTAGATTAATGCACCTTGCTAAAGTAATGTTATTGTCTGGACAAGTGTAACATCATTTTATGCCTTGAATATCTGAGCATATATTACATGTATTTCATTGATAAATTTCTGGGAATTTTAATGAATAGGATGTATAGAATGTTATGATCAATGCACTATATCTTGTGTATCAAAAAAGGTAGTGATCAGCCTTGGAACATTTAGATATCAAGTCAGTTCCATAAGGTTTTGATTGCATTTCCTAAAATTATGATTTTGGCATATATGATGAAAGCATAACTGCATTTGCTGCAAAAATATACAATTTTGATATGCTAAGCCTCACGCTGCCTGATTCAAATCATAACTCCACTTTCTGAGAATACATGATTTTGATATCTATAATTCAAGACTGAGCCACATTTTATGAAAATACATCAAAAATTTAACACGATGAAAATACACGATTTTGATATATGAGTAGTTCAGGACATAACTGTCACTTTTTGAAAATACATGAATTTGTTACATGTATGTGCAATTTAATACATAACTGTGCTTAAAGGGGCACTAGCTGTCAAATGCATGGTCACCGATTTGACTCAAATTCTCATATTTGATTTATAACAATGTAAAACATTTATCCAAACTATCAAAAGTCTAAAATAAACAATTTACAGAGCATGGGGTAGATAATATATAGGTTCGTTTCGTGTGTATTTTAGTCCAGACTCCATCTAATTAACTATTGATTTGACCTCAGATGACCATATAAGCGATGTAAACATAAATAAAGATATGAATAGATTAAACCAACACTTGCAAATGGATTTTTATGGGTCTGTTTGATTTTATTTTATAGATTAAAAATAGATGTTTCTCATTGTTTTTAACCGTATAAGAATGATTTAATGTGCACCAAATTAGTAATCAAATGATTTACCGTAGTTTCACTTTCATTGTTGACATACTTTTTTTTTAAATAACCAGTACACGTAAAATGCATGCGTTGTCAATCTCTAGCTAGGGGTTAAATTGAAGTTCAAATGAATACGGATTTAAAGAGGTCGACTCATTCACTTGCAAGTGAATTACTAATTATCAATGTTTCTTAGCGTAATTTGACAAAATTGAACCTTTTTGGCTGCAAAAAGCGAATTGTTATTTCACTATTTCACTTTCATTATTGATTGAACAGAAAGCAAGAGTGCACACGCTGAAATGTCTCGCCTTCTATACTAATCATTGATATTATGTTGATAGTCCTAAGTATAAAGCTAAGCTTTATTACAACTGTCACATAAACTTAACATGAATCAAGATAACTTAACAGAGACCAATGAACCTTGAAAATGAGGTCAAGGTCAGATGAACCATGCCAGGCAGACATGTACAGCTAACAATGCTTCTATACAACATATATTGTTGACACATTACATATACTTTAAGAAAAATAGACCAAAACACGAAAACTTAACACTGTGCAATGAACCGTGAAAATGAGGTCACGGTCAAATAAAACCTGCGCGACTGACATAAAGATCATAAAATATTTCCATACACCAAATATAGTTGACCTATGGCATATAGTATTAGATAAAAAGACCAAAACTCAAAAAATTAACTTTGACCACTGAACCATGAAAATGAGGTCAAGGTCATATGACATCTGCCCGCTAGACATGTACACTTTACAATTATTCCATACAACAAATATAGTAGACCTATTGCATATAGTATGAGAAAAACAGACCAAAACACAAAAATTTAACTATAACCACTGAACCATGAAAATGAGGTCAAGGTCAGATGACACCTGCCAGTTGGACATGAACACCTTACAGTCCTTCCATACACCGAATATACTAGCCCTATTGCTTATAGTATCTGAGATATGGACTTGACCACCGAAACTTAACCTTGTTCACTGAACCATGAAATGAGGTCGAGGTCAAGTGAAAACTGTCTGACAGACACGAGGACCTTGCAAGGTACGCACATATCAAATATAGTTATCCTATTACTTATAATAAGAGAGAGTTCAACATTACAAAAAAATTGAACTTTTTTTTCAAGTGGTCACTGAACCATGAAAATGAGGTCAAGGACATTGGACATGTGACTGACGGAAACTTCGTAACATGAAGCATCTATATACAAAGTATGAAGCATCCAGGTCTTCAACCTTCTAAAATATCAAGCTTTTAAGAAGTAAGCTAACGCCGCGGCCGCCGCCGTAGCCGCCGTCGCCGGATCACTATCCCTATGTCGAGCTTTCTGCAACAAAAATTGCAGGCTCCACAAAAATCAAACTTTAGATTTTTTATATATCTCGTAGCTAGTGCCCCTTTAAAGAAAATACACGATTTTGTTATGCGACATTCTTAAAATAACTGCATTTTTGAGTGAATCAGTTATTGACATTTTGGCTAGATTTTACACAGCACCATCATGAAGTCAGAGAAGTATTTGCAGCAAACAATACATTTTTTACAATCTCTGTCAACTACTGCTATTATGGGGAGGTAACTCTGTAAAATTCAGCTGAACATTTTAATCTTGTTCCGTAGTTAAAGAAATATTTATCTTCTTCATTATCAAAATTAGTGTTTGTCAAACTGCTATATATAGAATAATACTTTTCTGATAAAGTGTGTGTTTCAAGTTTATTTGGAAATATTTACATTTTTGTTATAGGGTAAGAGTAAATATTTTGTGAAACTTTTATGAAAATAAATGAGCCAAATTACTTAAAGTCGAGGTGTTTGATACCAAGTGCACCTTAGATAAATATTATAGCTAATTGTTTTGTATGCCAATATTTAAGAATATTTTCTGTTCCTGTTTACCTCCTTTCCAGGAGAAATGTGCTAAGCCTACCTTCTTAGGGAAGAGTTCTGAGAGAGTTTCTATACACATTGATATTATTTCTTCATCTGATTTCTGTTTTAGAATTTCTACACCTTAAGTACCTCCTTTCCAGAAGAAATGTACTATGCTTACCGTCTTAGGGAAGAGTTCTGAGAGAGTTTCTATACACATTGATATTAGTTCTTCATCTGATTTCTGTTTTAGAATTTCTACAACTTAAGTACCTCCTTTCCAGAAGAAATGTGCTAAGCCTACCTTCTTAGGGAAGAGTTCTGAGAGAGTTTCTATACACATTAATATTATTTCTTCATCTGATTTCTGTTTTAGAATTTCTACACCTTAAGTACTCCCTTTCCAGAAGAAATGTACTATGCCTACCTTCTTAGGGAAGAGTTCTGAGAGAGTTTCTATACACATTGATATTATTTCTTCATCTGATTTCTGTTTTAGAATTTCTACAACCTTAAGTACCTCCTTTCCAGAAGAAATGTACTATGCTTACCTTCTTAGGGAAGAGTTCTGAGAGAGTTTCTATACGCATTGATATTATTTCTTCATCTGATTTCTGTTTTAGAATTTCTACAACTTAAGTACCTCCTTTCCAGAAGAAATGTACTATGCTTACCTTCTTAGGGAAGAGTTCTGAGAGAGTTTCTATACACATTGATATTATTTCTTCATTTAGAATTTCTACACCTTTAGTATCTCCTTTCCAGAAGAAATGTACTATGCTTACCTTCTTAGGGAAGAGTTCTGAGAGAGTTTCTTTACACATTGATATTATTTCTTCATCTGATTTCTGTTTCAGAATTTCTACACCTTAAGTACCTCCTTGCCAGAAGAAATGTACTATGCTTACCTTCTTAGGGAAGAGTTCTGAGAGAGTTTCTATACACATTGATATTAGTTCTTCATCTGATTTCTGTTTCAGAATTTCTACACCTTAAGTACCTCCTTTCCAGAAGAAATGTACTGTGCTTACCTTCTTAGGGAAGAGTTCTGAGAGAGTTTCTATACACATTGATATTATTTCTTCATCTGATTTCTGTTTTAGAATTTCTACACCTTAAGTACCTCCTTTCCAGAAGAAATGTACTATACTTACCTTCTTAGGGAAGAGTTCTGAGAGAGTTTCTATACACATTGTTATTATTTCTTCATCCTATTTCTGTTTAAGAATTTCTTACACCTTAAGTACCTCCTTTCCAGAAGAAATGTGCTAAGCCTACCTTCTTAGGGAAAAGTTATGAGAGAGTTTCTATACACATTGCTATTATTTCTTCATCTGATTTCTGTTTTAGAATTTCTACACCGTAAGTACCTCCTTTCCAGAAGAAATGTACTATGCTTACCTTCTTAGGGAAGAGTTCTGAGAGAGTTTCTATACACATTGATATTATTTCTTCATCTGATTTCTGTTTTAGAATTTCTACACCTTAAGTACCTCCTTTCCAGAAGAAATGTACTATGCTTACCTTCTTAGGGAAGAGTTCTGAGAGAGTTTCTATACACATTGATATTATTTCTTCATCTGATTTCTGTTTTAGAATTTCTACACCTTAAGTACCTCCTTTCCAGAAGAAATGTACTATGCTTACCTTCTTAGGGAAGAGTTCTGAGAGAGTTTCTATACACATTGATATTATTTCTTCATCTGATTTCTGTTTTAGAATTTCTACACCTTAAGTACCTCTTTCCAGAAGAAATATACTATGCTTACCTTCTTAGGGAAGAGTTCTGAGAGAGTTTCTATACACATTGTTATTATTTCTTCATCTGATTTCTGTTTTAGAATTTCTACACCTTAAGTACCTCCTTTCCAGAAGAAATGTACTATGTTTACCTTCTTAGGGAAGAGTTCTGAGAGAGTTTCTATACACATTGATATTATTTCTTCGTTTGATTTCTGTTTTAGAATTTCAACACTATCCCCACATATATGTGTTGATAAGATATAACAACTTTTACCACTAGCCTGCACAGACATAAAATAGACAAATATCATTAAAAGTAATAATTCAATTAAGTTTCATATAACAAAATTCTTTGATTATTTACTACACTTTATTTGGCTAAATATGAGCTGGGTAGGACAGAAATTTCCCTTTTACATATATTTCTACACAATAATATAAAACTTTAATTTTGGAAAATAAAAATGATTTTTGGTGTGTTTTGTAGATTTACTTATAGTAGTTCAATTTTCTAACAGTTACATACTTTCTATAAAAATAGGTTAACAGATGCATTGATATTTTTTTGCATAAGGTAAATATCTAGATCAAATATATATTAAAAAACTTCTTTCCTCAAGTAGTTATTTCTATTTACTCATTTAGCATTTCTTTTCAGTTTTGTTTCTATTACAATTGATATTTATATTATGAACAATGATAATTTCCTTATTGTTAGAACTGTAATATCTAAAATGCCAATTTTTTTTAAATTTTAGATAAAAAGTGAAACTTTACCATATAATATACTTCCATTATAATGTCATCAAAATGTTTTAAGAAAGTTAAACTAAAAAATACAACAGCTTTTCTTGTACATGTTGTAAGTGACTGAACAAGTATGCAAGTTTTCTAAAAGAAAGAAGTCAATAGATTTTTATGTAGTGTAATGTCAGAATTTATATCATACTTTTATTATTACAATTTTAGAAGGAGGAAAATCCAAGAATAATTGCACTTTCAGAAAAATCTGCATACAGCTATCAGACTGTGACGTCTTATTGTAAATTTAGAAATTAATGCACAGACTCAAATGTGATTTTAATTGTTGCAATATTGTGAAAAATACTGATTAATTCTCATAAAAAAAATAAAAAATGCAAGTTTAAATTATTACATTTATATCCCTGTCGCATTTTTCACAATGAATAAAACATCGTAATATTTTCTTAATTTATAGTTTTATTGGGATTCTCACCCAGTCACACTTGAGTTTCTGAATAAAAAATATTAAAGAATTTTCTTTATTTCTATGCAAATTTCCAATTTTCTTTATAATTAAAGATTTTATTATGTTTTCTTTTGGAGGGATCATGAAATACTCCGAACAATCCTTTGCGACTAAATTCAGTTTCTACTCTTCCAAAGACCTCTGAAGGAGCACTCATACCACATCTTCCTGTATTTAATAAAAGAAATAAAACACAGTGATGTTCTGTTGTTGTCTTTTGTGGATTAGAAGTGTTTTCTCCTTTCTTGTTTTTTTTTATATAGATTAAACCGTTGGATTTGCTGTTTGAATGGTTTTACTCTAATCATTTTACGAACCCTTTATAGCTTGCTTTTCAGTGTGTGTCAAGGCTCAGTGTTGATGACCCTACTTTGAATTATAATTGTTAACTTTTACAAATTGGGACTTGGATGGAGAGTTGTCTGATTGGCACTCATACCACATCTTCTTAAATTACATATGGTGCCGCATTCTACTGTTTTCATTGGATATGACAATCGCATGTTTCAAAGGTTATTTTACAATGTTTTACTTATCCAAAGACTTGTTTCTATTTTTCAGTATATTGATGGTAAAAATAAACAAGAGGCTGTCACAACGACAGCAAACCGGATTTATTAACATTTATTTGTGTCACAAGAACCATTACTGATGAATGCTGAAAGTGAAAATCGTCAATATAAAATTTGACCTCCATTTTGTAGTCAGTATCGACATATTAAAATTTGAAAAGCTTAGATTGAATGGTTCATGAGTAAATGCAACAACGTGAATGGAAAAGCCATTTTACGATCTTTCAAGAACCATAACTCCTGAACGGTAAAAGTCAAAATCGTCATTATTGAACTTGACTCTATTTTGTCATCAGTAACAACATTAAAATTTGGAAGCTTTGGCAGAACAGTTCATGCGTAAATGCACGGACACGACTGGAAACCCATTTTTCATCTTTCAAGAACCATAACTCCTGAACGGTAAAAGTCAAAATCGTCATTATTGAGCTTGACCTCCATTTTGTCATCGGTAACAACATATTCAAATTTGGGAAGCTTTGGTTGAACGGTTCATGAGTTAATGCACGGACAACATTTGATTGCCGCCCGCCCAACATCCCGACCGCTCGACCTCCGCCGTACATCCCCAAATCAATAACCGACATTTTTGTCACAAAAATTTGGTTACAAACACTTGCTAAATTTAGATTTATGACGTCACACATAACAACCGTGGCGAAGCACCTCGGCAGATGAAAAGAAAATTTGCAAGTTAATCAGGAGATTTCAAGAATTATATGTTAAATGCAGATGCTAAGAATACAAGAAAGCTTATGCAACAAGCTATGAAGTTGGTCAAAGAATATTGACATTTTCAATAGCATGTTAAAATCATTACAAATTATACAATTTAAAAATACACTGAACATTGAACAGTTATATGATCCATTATTTACATATGTGATATATATAAATTAAAGAATTTGACTCAGTCAATATGTTATATATGGACCTGTTTGATTATATTAACACTTGATGTTCGTCCTTAGTCAATTATATAACCTGAACAGGTCCATATATATAATGTATTAACCTCGACAACAGTCCATAATTCATAAATATCTAATTGAAAATCCTTGTAAGTGTTACATTGTAAACATTTAATGTGAGTGTCTGCATAATATATTGCATCAACTCTTCTCTCATGTAGCATAATGCCCATTGTTGGGCATACAAAAAAGTTTTAACCTTTTATGCTTTTGGAGCATATAAGTAGAGAACCATAGAATAAACGTGTAAAACTATAGAGTTACTAACTGTATGCAAAGACTTCAATTTTCAAATTACTTTTTGTGTTAAAAAAAAGGGATTTTTTACCTTAAGGAGCGGAATCAGAAAAGGATTGTTCTAATTTACAGAAAAATGAATCTCACTTAATATCCAAATGACTCAGCTTTGAAACGAGCCATGAAGAAGATGTAAAATGAGCACCAATGTCAGAAACAACTCTCCATCCAAGTCACAATTTTCATACATATCCAAATAAAGGCAACAGTAGTATACCACTGTTCAAAACTCATAAATCCATGGACAAAAAACAAAATCGGGGTAACAAACTAAAACCGAGGGAAACGCATTAAATATAAGAGGAGAACAACGACACAACACTAAAATGTAACACACACAGAAACGGACCAAGCATCAGACAAAATCCCACGAGAATGACAAATATAACACCAAAACAAGTTTATGATATGAGCATAGGAATTAAAAAAGGCTACCAAAATGGTCTACCTGAAATGAATTGTTGATCCATTCCCATATGTCAATAGTCTGAAAATTTAAATTACCTTTTCCATATATCCTACACCTAAAAGATGAATAGCCGTAACTTTATTCTGTGGTAGAGGAGGAGTAAACTGGACTGTTTCATTCTTCAATACTGCTAAAGGCAGGGTCACAATGACCTAAACAGAAAATCAAATATAGTTGTGAAATACAATATTAACAGATTGATGGTGTTGTTGATGTGCCAAATAATTCTCTTATATCTGTCGTGTTAAAAGTTTTAGTGTTTTAGTATAACCTGTCCCTTTATTTGATCCATTTACTCATGCTCCAGTCAAGCCAAGCTCAGTCATGTTATCTGCAATATAAACAACAACTGTCACATGAGTAACAAGAATCCAGGATACTAATGTCAAGGAAATAATACTCTGCAAGAATCTTTACCACTTTTACAAAGTATTGTTAAATGTTACCATGTTGCAATACTGTCTTTAAGAAATTATGTATTTTATCATTAATGCTATTTCATGTATTTATACATCTAGCTGGTGGATGTCGATGAGAACGGACGTGAAATTTTTGCAGAGAGAATCCATCAACATCATCCAAATTGGTTTTTCTAAATTGTTTTCTTGGATGCATTTTAACATCCATGGATTATATACTTTCAATTTCGGTCATTATTTTCTTGTTGTAGAAAACCTCTGCAGATATGTTCATGTTTAGTTTTAGACATGTAATCTGCCCATATGGGATCCATTAGTAGTTTCCATTGGAAACTATCAAACCTTTCATTTGAAGTCTTAGAGTTTTTGCAGTTATCCTAATCATTAATCTGTACTGATACAGGCTCCTTTATACACCATAACTCATGGTGGTGATCCATATAAAGGATGCTCATACGGAGACAAGAAGAAGAATATATACTTCTTTCTGTGAGAAATTTTTCATTTCTTTCATTGCAATTTTGGAATACTATTAACTAGTTTATAATAATCTGATATAATGTTCAGAAGCTAATATCTTTCCAAATGGTCTCTTATAACACAGTACCTCACACCTACCTTATCTCCTGTCCAGCTTTGTCCATCTGATGATTTTACTACTACTTTATCACTGTATTCTATTGATGAAATCTACAAGATAAGAAGGAGATTTTGTAAGAAGCACTGGTCCAGTAGTTTCAAAGGATAATACATGTATATATTTTTTTTAATTTACAATGGCAACAAAAACCAAGTCATGCAAGTGATGGAGGTAGCTGACTTGGTCAGCTTATAACGTGGAAAAATACTAGCAACCAAGTCAAAGTTTGTCTCTACAATCATGAAATATTACTTCAGGAAAACAAACTTTTGGTGAAAAATTTGGTTGTATAGGGAATCACTGAAGCATGACTGGAGCAGACTGAGCCCCTTATAAGCTTCTGAATCCGCCACTGCTGAATAGAATCCTACCTATGTAGACAATGTATAAATTTTCTGTAATCTTATCCAAAATTGTGGAAAATCCATCTGCCATTAAAACATTCCTTCCTGAGAATTGTAGGTAATCTTTTGAACCCAGTTCATAGATGATATATTAGATAAACTCGTACCACAAGCATGTTCTAGATTTCCAAAATAAAAGTTAAGTAAAGTTTCTTGTTGTTTTGAGAAAGTTAATTGTGACTCATCCATAAAGTGCTAATGTGTTTTATGGAAGTTATCCATTAGATTTAAATCTTGAAGAATTTCTTTATTTCGACGCCAGTCTGCAATAATGTCCAGAATAGCATTGAAATGAAGGTCCATCTAACTGCCTGTTTTTTCGTCCACTTTTTTCTCCTCCTTTCTGTAGAAGACAACAATTTTCACTGAGCTCCTTGATATGAACACCTGTCTTAAATGGAAACAAAGTCTTACTGCAAATTTAAAAAAATATTGCAGATTTTTTATTAATGCAAATAAGGTGATGTGGCGGGCATTGCAAAAAAAAAAAAGCTCCCATTTTGATATCTGCATGCAGATTTTCCTAAAATCGCAAATATTAATCTCATATTATCATCCATTTAAAAAGAAATCACAATAATAAATGAACGCGAAAATTTTGTTTTTCATATATTTTTTGTATTAAGTACCAGCTAGCTGACTCTTTGAGATTTTGTAACTTGCTTAATGTATTTAATGTAAGGGTATTTTAATACCACCTCTTAAGTTGGCTGGGTGGTATAAAAATCTAATATAGGAATTGGCATATTTTTATAGTAAATGAACTTTATCATATGTTTAGTGAAAAATAAAATTGGTGGCCTGGTTTTTTTTTAAAACAAATATAGTTTACTTATAGCTATTGCTTATAGTTTAAAAAATACAGACCGTAAACACGAAAAACTCGACTATAACCACTGAACTAGGAAAATTAGGTCAAGGTCAGATGACACCTGCCAAGTATCACATATACACTTTAGTCTTTCTATATACTAGACATATTGCTCGATATATAATCTGAGTACTGACTTGACTTACTAAAACTTAACCTTGCTCACTGACTCATGAAATGAGGTCAAGGTGAAGTAAAAACTGTCTGACGGGCATGTAGACCTTGCAAGGTAAGCACATACCAAATATGGATATCCTAATAATCATAATAAGAGCGAAATAAACATTACAAAAAAAAAATAGAAAAAGGATAAGTCACTGAACCATGAACATGAGGGAAAGGACTTTGGACATATGACAGTGGGAAACTTCATAACATAAGACATCTACATACGAAGTATAGAGCATCCAGGTCTTCCATCTTCTAAAATATTGAAGTCGTAGGCTCCAAAAAAACACCTACAGACTCTCTCAGAAAGCTGACTTGCACTGATTATTCAGTTTACTAGACCATAGTGCCTCTACAAAAGACCACAGGGACCTCCATTATTTGTATTCTAATTTTAATAAAACAATTAGCAAGCATGTAGAACTTGTAATACTTATTTTTCATGCAATTTACACTATTGCTATGGTTGAACTAAAGTTGACCATCAGGAAGTTCTTAACTGGTCAGCCTGATCTTAATGACGGCTATGAATTGTCTATTTCCAAAACAACTAATGAGTTAAGTCAGGAGCCTGTTTTTAAGTGGCTGTCGTTCGTTGGTGTGTTATTCATTTGTATTTGTTCAATTTTGTACATAAATAAGGCCGTTAGTTTTCTCATTTGAATTATTTTCATTCATCATTTCATGGCCATTTTTGAACTGACCATGCATAATGGTCTTTGCTCATTGTTGAAGGACATAGACTGACCTATTGTTGTAAATTTTTGTGTCATTTAGTCTTTAGTGAAGAGTTGTCTGATTGGCAATCATACCACATCTTCTTTTTTATAATCTTGTCATATATGTTTTATCCTTACTGTACATGACCCTCATTGACCAGCACAAGAGGTGTCTTGTAAAAAGCAGGAACTGTTCATCCTTCCAGAGCATCTAAGTACAACCCCTGTTTTAGTGAGATTCATACTGTACCTTGCACTTTTATTATTTTTTTTTTGCTTGCCTTTTTTCCTTTGGTATGTGCTCTGCTATGTTTCTACACCCATTTTTTGACACTTTGTTATTCACAACTTTTGAGATAAATTGACAAACAAAATTATTCAGTTCTGCTGAAATAACACAATTGATGACCAATTACATCCTGCACAAATAATAAATAACAAACAGCATTCAAATTTTAAAGTGAGGCCATATACAAATATGTGTTCAAAACTGTTATGCATTCCCTTATATCAGGTTTACAATCATAAATACTGATAAACTACTAGACTAAATATTTTGGAAATGTTTGAGATTTTTGTAGGTCAGGTCTGTTTTTAGTTTTATTCATCAATAAATCTATTTTTCTAATAAGTTTAAAATAAAAAAGTGTATACTTCTTATAAGGAGTGATTGTGAGCATAAATGAACAATATAAATATATCACTTAGAATTTAAAAATATTAAAAAAAGCAATTGTTATCATAGTAAGTTTCAAATTGCCCAAGCCACCTTAAGGTGGAAGACCTTGGTTCAGGGAGATAACTCTTTAAATCAGTTATGTGTTTGTAAAAGTCACGTTTCATCAATGTATTTTAAGCATTTACCTGAAACAGATTGAAAATAATCTATGTATCTTTCGTCCCTCTTTTAAATATATATTTATGAAAATGGTTGACACAAACGTACTGATGATTTTAGGAGTTATTTCCCTTCGCCTAGGTCTACCTCCTTAAGTTTCTCGAGTGAAGAAATCATACAGCCTCGAATAATCTTTTTACAACTGGTAACATGCACTTTTCCCTGAATCGTAAGTTCGGACAACAGTGCGCGTAAACCATCTAATCCATTTCTTTCAATAGATAATTTTAAATGACACAACCTTATATTAGAATATGCAGCTTTCAAAGATAAAGCTTTACAGTTAATAGCCTCAATACAAGTTTTCAAATTATCTTGTTGCATGTGACAGTTATGTGGATAGTTGGGAGAAAAAATAAAATCTGTGATGTTATCAGATATAACATTTCCTTGTGATGTACAAGTGATTAATCTAAATAATAGTATAGTGTCATCTAAGGCATTATGAGCAGCATAGGTTTCATCAAGAAGTGTGTCGACAAGATTTGTCTGAATATTTTTAAATTTTCCGTTTTTAATATGTTCCATATCTTTTCCGTTGTAGTGGGTAGTATCAGTAGACATATTTAATTACCTACCCATTGTCGTGCAAACAATGCTAGAACTGTTTTTAAAATACTTTAGAATGACGACATAGACTTTTTATATACTCATGCGCAAAACATTTAAAGAGAGACAAACTTCTCATTCATCTTTTATTTTGTAACAAGGACACATTATATTGTATTTCAGACGTGGGTAGTCATTGAATATTTCCTCATTGTTATGTACAAATCCATTTTTGATTCAGATGCCTTAAAGTGCATGTAAGTAGTCTCATTTGGTTTTTTTTTCTTTTACTAAAAGTTATTTTTAATGTTCACAGTAGGTAGACTTATAGTATCTTACTGGAAACATTTTTTTTTTATAATGTAAGAATGAGATTTTTGTAGGTCAGGTCTGTTTTTAGTTATATTCATCAATAAATCTATTTTTCTAATAAGTTTAAAATAAAAAAAGTGTATACTTCTTATAAGGAGTGATTGTGAGCATAAATGAACAATATAAATATATCACTTAGAATTTAAAAATATTAAAAAAAGCAATTGTTATCATAGTAAGTTTCAAATTGCCCAAGCCACCTTAAGGTGGAAGACCTATCTATCGTCCCTCTTTTAAATATATATTTATGAAAATGGTTGACACAAACGTACTGATGATTTTAGGAGTTATTTCCCTTCGCCTAGGTCTACCTCCTTAAGTTTCTCGAGTAAAGAAATCATACAGCCTCGAATAATCTTTTTACAACTGGTAACATGCACTTTTCCCTGAATCGTAAGTTCGGACAACAGTGCGCGTAAACCATCTAATCCATTTCTTTTAATAGATAATTTTAAATGACACAACCTTATATTAGAATATGCAGCTTTCAAAGATAAGCTTTACAGTTAATAGCCTCAATACAAGTTTTCAAATTATCTTGTTGCATGTGACAGTTATGTGGATAGTTGGGAGAAAAAATAAAATCTGTGATGTTATCAGATATAACATTTCCTTGTGATGTACAAGTGATTAATCTAAATAATAGTCTAGTGTCATCTAAGGCATTATGAGCAGCATAGGTTTCATCAAGAAGTGTGTCGACAAGATTTGTCTGACTATTTTTAAATTTTCCGTTTTTAATATGTTCCATATCTTTTCCGTTGTAGTGGGAAGTATCAGTAGACATATTTAATTACCTACCCATTGTCGTGCAAACAATGCTAGAACTGTTTAAATACTTCAGAATGACGACGTAGAAATGTTTATATACTCATGCGCAAAACATTTAAAGAGAGACAAACTTCTCATTCATCTTTTATTTTGTAACAAGGACACATTATATAGTATTTCAGACGTGGGTAGTCATTGAATATTTCCTACATTGTTATGTACAAATCCATTTTTGATTCAGATGCCTTAAAGTACATGTAAGTAGTCTCATTTGGTTTTTTTTCTTTTACTAAAAGTTATTTTTAATGTTCACAGTAGGTAGTCTTATAGTATCTTACTGGAAACATTTTTTTTTATAATGTAAGACTGCTTTCTCGAGTGATTATGATATATACAATTGAGAATGGAAAAATGTAAACAAACATACATCAATTCTTGTATATTGCAAAAAGAGAATATAACCTTATTTACAAGATCATAATTTGTTACTTATTAAGTAATTGTAATGACTCTCTCTTCACATCCAATTTTGACTGAACTTAGACATGTACTTGTCTGTCTCACTGAGCCAAACGGACGCACTGTTAGACACATTAACCAACATGTGTTTGAATAGTCGACCTGTAATGGGACCTTATAAAAAGTGTATACAGTAATAACATTAACGGTACCAGTTTTCTTCCACCAGATTCGCATTTCGACAATACATGTCTCTTCAGTGATGCTCGTTGCCAAAATATTTGAAATCCAAAGCTTATATAAAAGATGAAGAGCTTTAACCTAAAAGGTCCAAAAAGTAACGCCAAATCCGTGAAAGGAATCAGAGCTTTGCATGAGGGAGATACATTCCTTAATCTATAATAATGTCTAACATTTTAAAACAACAGAGCATCAGATTGTGGTCTAGCGTGTCATGTTTGTCATGGACTTCTTGTGGTCTAGCATGTCATGTTTGTCATGGACTTCTTGTGGTCTACCAGGTCATGTTTGTCATGAAGTTAGTGTGGTGATTGGTCATCAAAGCTTACTGTTCAATTGTGAGTGTTGAATATTGTTCGCCTTTATCATGTTTATTTCGTTTGGCATAATTCGGGTCTTGTCTTGCTATTGTTCTATTGGTATATTTTTACAATTTGCTCTTTTTTTTTAATCTGTATTGATATCAAGAAAAAACGGCGAAAATTAGTCATGAACTCCCTGTTTTTCTGCAGACCATGCTCACATTTATCCCTCTTTTAAAATGTACCCCTTCAGTCCTTTTTTTTTATCTATAATGTATTTAATTTCGAAAACACAAATAGTTTTAACAGTTACTTTGATATGATATTTTTGTCCAGAGGTCGATTCTAGTATGAAGCTGTACAATGTCTATGCACTAGTGTAATATGATATATCCTTACATGCTAATTGTTTGTTACTTTTTGTATGAATATGTAGTACAATACAATAACACGGCTTACTGATACATATCATTTATATACTTAATAATAAACTATAGAAAATCTACCCTGTTTGTACACTTAATAATATACTATAGAAAATCTACCCAGTGGTTGTTTCCTCAATAACATTATGCTTTAAAGTTTTATATCAAAACACATTTTTAAGATTGAGATAGATAATACTTGACAATAGAAATTATCTTTAAATCGTTTGTCTTTGTTTCGGTGAGTGTCATATTTACAAAGATTTGTGGGACGTTAAACTGTTTAGATCAATAATAACACATTAGATAATTTGTAAGATTAAAATGTCGAAACTATGACCGTGTAGCATAATACATTTTGAAAGGCGGCTTTTGTGTGTCTTTTTAATTTATTAACTCCTAACTAAAACTTCAAGTATTCAAATTTCAAAACATTCTTACAACCTTATTTTAATTTATTTTGTAAATTTATAAAATATTCTGAATTTAAGTTTTCAGCACTTAAGGTGTTCGCGGGAATATTAAGATATTTTATATCAATATTTTTTTTAAACAAATGATTTCGCTATATTTTTCTATAAATGAACTTTAATCATTGTTAATAGGAAACAAATGGGGTCAACGTTCATTTAAACTTACTATCTGCCTTCGAAAGAAGCATACATTTTTGTATAGTTCCATACACAGATTACTTGACGTAGCTTTTATTAATCCAGTCTTTATATCTGTCGATACCTGTAACTTGGCATTGTACAAGGTCATGTTTTTTCTGGCTGTTTATGACGTCTTTACACTATATCCATTGGATGTTGGATGTGTACGGATTGATAGTTTATATGTTTTAGATGTTTTAGATGCATGATTTTTTTATTGGTTGTTAGTGGCTTTGAACTAGCTGTCAGATATCAACTGCCAGTACTCTCAGATCTGTTCATTGTGTCTTTTTGTGTCGGGATGTATAAGTACCCGGCTATGTCCACTTGTATTTTTGTCCATTTGATGAGCCTTTTTTAACTGATTTTCATAGTTCGTTATTATGTTGTACTGTTATACCTCTGTCCCAGGTTAGGGGGAGGGTTTTGATCCAGCTTACATGTCTAACCCCGCAACATTATTTATGTATGTGTATGCCTGTCCCAAATAAGGAGCATGTAATTCATTGGTTTTCGTTTGTTTTTCGTTCATTTTTTTATATAAATAATGCCGTTAGTTTTCTAGTTTGAATTGTTTTACATTGTCTTATCGGGGCCTTTTATAGCTGACTATGCGGTATGGGTTATGCTCATTGTTAAAAGCCGTACGGTGACCTATAGTTGTTAATGTCTGTGTCATTTTGGTCTAGCTGAGAACACCATTTTTAAACAAATCTCAAAACAATACAGATAACCTGGTGCCACCTTTATTAAACGAGTTTGCATACACAAATTACCTGAGATCACCTTTGTAAATCCAGTTTTTATATACGGATTACCTGAGGTCAGCTTCATTCTTACCAATCTACATTCACAACAGACTAGCTAAAAACACCATTATTAAAGGGGAAGGAAACCCACTTGTAATTGTGTTAAGAATCTATTTTATATTTGTATAGTAATAAAGCGTCTTATCTCTTTGAAATTATGTCAGAAACCTGTAAAAATGATATTAATATTTTACCCATTTTAAATTTCCCGTCAACATGGCAGATATCATTTTGTTTTTATTAGTGACGTCACCCCGTCTTTTTGGATTCCAACGTTCGATTACGTAATACAATCAGAGCAAAACAAAAACATTCACCGATTATTCATGGATAGAGAAGATAAAATGGGCTTGGTTCCGTATAATTTTGAACCAGAATATTCTGTCGAGGAAATGAACACTAATTCCGTAGCCGAGCCAACATCACAGCAGGCATTCCCGACTTTTGAAGAATGGTGTGACTGTGGAAATTGCTAGCAAATGCCGTCCCCAGAGGAATGTGTATGTTGCAGACATGCAGAGTTTGTTTATCCAAATTTAGAGGACCATCAGTGCATTACGCAGATTGAGAGTTTTGACAATATTATTTTAAACCCCGATGTATTGGCACTGTCATTTATACAGATGATGATGTTTAAGAGGCAACGTGGTCGTGCACCTGACCAGCTAAACTCAAGGTAATTTCTTTAAATATGTGAAAAAATGGGAGAAGGAACCATTGGAACTTTACCGTAGGTGATTTTTTTAACTACCAGAAAATGCCGTTTTGCCGTTTTATATAATATTATCTGATATCATTGTCGTTCTTTCGGTGTGGAAAAAAGACTGTGTTGGGGGGGGGGGGGGGGGGGGGAGAAAATAAGCGTTATAACAATCTTGGAACATTGGACATTTTTCACAAAGAAAAAGTTTTTCTTCTTAACCTTTTTGATACTTGCAGAATATTTTACACAGAGCATAATATATTGAAGCATGCTGAAGGGATTAATATTTGACAAATTTATATTTTCAAAAATATAATCTACATGTATAAAATTAATTTGAAAAAAATGAGAGGCCGATATTTATATCAATGAGACACTAACCAGAAACCTGCAACTATAAACAAAAAAACCAACATGCTGGTATATACATGTACCAGGTCTCAAGTAGAATATCCCATATTAAGACAAGTGAAGTTTAAAGGTTGATCCAACATTTGTGTGTCTACCATGCACATTATATATCAAACTGTAAAATCTCACAGAAATTAGTCATTGTATATGTATTTATCCTATTTCAGACAGTCACGGTTAGTTGCCTACAGACAATTTGTATGTTTGATGCTGAAAGGTGAGATACTGGGAAAGGGCAATAGAGTAGTTATTCCATCCTGTGTTGTTAGAAAAATCAGAGATGCTTTCCTAGATGATGATGGTGATTATACTGGATTCAAGTTGGCTATTGATGATGTTCTGGACTTATTTGTTTAACATTACACTTTTTTTTCTTACCTTTGTTATCATTAAAAAAATGTTTTCCAGATTTTGTGTATTTTAGAATATTTATTATTAATACTCAGTGGACCTATCACCCATTGCTTGTCATTAGCTTGGACTCGGGAGATGTATTGAAATCAAATTACTTTAGTAGCTGTCTGTAGTATTTGTCTTTTTGTCCATTATTTTACTCAGTTTTAACATATTCCCAGCTTTTTTTTTAATTGTTCCGCATTTGTTCAAGTCCTTTTACTTACAGCTTACTATTGGATACATGTTTTGATCATTATTTAATGTATTGCGATGACCATCATTTATAAATAGAGTTTTTCACCCTTTTTTTTGGTGGATAGGGGTAGGGCATTGACCATTCTTATTTTATGTGTGGGTGATGGGAATGTTAAGGATCAGAAATGTTTTTTGGGAAACTCAAGGACAAATTCATTTCCCCCCTAAATCATCAATGGAAACACTCCTGTTCATTAAACTTTTATTTCAGAAATATGAAATAACAAAAAATAAAAAAAAACATGCCCCTTCTCCAAAAGATGAATGGTTAATGCCAAATTGTCTCGCTTCACTGGACTTTAACTTCAAGTAAAACATATTACTGAACTATATACGGTACAAATTGGATTGATAACAGTGAATTTTATGTGATGAATATGAATCGTGCAATGTACTAGAACACTACTGAGAGCTGGATTTTTATATGAATATAGTTCTTTGTATTAGAACTACATTGTAAGTTATATTTTTGTAAGAATGTGCTTTGAACTATACCACCATGGTCAGCTGGATTTGCATATGAATAGTGTTTTGTACTATATATACTAGAGAATCACTGTCTGCTGGATTTGTATATGAATAGTGTTTTGTACTATATTTACTAGACCATCACTGTCTGCTGGAGTTGTATATGCATAGTGTTTTGTACTAAATGTACTAGACCATCACATCATAATCTGAGAACGCCATGGTTAAAAATCAAACAGACAAACAACAGTTCAAAAGACACAAAAAAAGACACAGAAAACTAAAGACTAAGCAACACGACCCCTACCAAAAACTGGGGGTGATCTCAGGTGCTCCGGAAGGGTAATCAGGTTCCACTTAACATTAACTTGACAAGTCTAAATAAATAAGGCCGTTAGTTTTCTCGTTTGAATTGTTTTACATTGTCTTATCGAGGCCCTTTATAGCTGACTATGCGGTATGGGCTTTGCTCATTGTTGAAGGCCGTACGGCGACCTATAGTTGTTAATGTTTGTGTCATTTTGGTCTTTTGTGGATAGTTGTCTCATTGGCAATCATACCACATCTTCTTTTTTATATACTAACAAACATAAAATAGAATTGTACAAATGAAACACAAACAGCTCCATACGACAAGGACTAAGTATGTCCTGCACCAATAAAGACAATCATGCCAAATTAGCACTATCACTTTCTATGTTCAGTGAACCATACAAAAGTGCTTAAAACCATAATTTGGTATGCAAAATACATTTCTGCAGACCACATAATAAGGTCAGACCCACAGACCAAAACACATAATGCCCCTCTACTATAGTCTATTGTAGGCGGGGCATATAAAGTTAACTAGAGAGTGTAATGGTTCCAACTATCATACATTGTATTACTATGTTCAGTGAATCTTGAAAATGGGGTCAAAACCAAAAGATCTACTACATGTACTAGGCTCCAGGACACATTATTGATTTGTCAAGTCTTTGCCCTTTATAGTAATTCTTCTTTCACCATGCCCAGGTAAAATAAACAGCTGTGCCATGAAATTGAAATGGAGCTTACGTCAATAGATACATTTATAAACAATTCACTAAAGTTTCATGAGATTGGCTGAATGCGTTTTTGAGTTATTGTCTGAAAACTGTAAATACAACCCCTCCCCCTTTTAATTTCTAAAACACCATTACTCATGAACGTAAAATTTAAAATTATAAAAATCAACATGATCAAAAGGAAGCGAACACCAATACATATATAAATTATTTACAAAAGTTTCATGAGATCTGGTGAAAGCATTTTTGAGTTATTGTCCCAAAACTGGAAAATCCCAGGGCTTTTTTAATGAATAAAACTCTATTACTCGAAAATATGAAATTAATAAAAAATTAAAGGGAGCTCACGTCAATAGATAAAAACAATTAAATGAAGTTTTATGCAAATTGGTTTAAGTGTTTTTGAATTAATGTCGGACATGTTGACGGACAGACAGACAACCAGACAACAGTATACCATAATACATGTACATGATGACATAATTGTAGCAAAAAATTCAATAACAAATAAAAGGTGAAATAAAATTACTTAGAAGTTTTATCAAATCTCGAAAAAAAATTATGAATCAGTTCTGTTTTTTGAGGAGCTGGTCTCGGTGCAATGTTGCCCTCATTCTGCCTTTTTTTGTACTGGAAGCACAAGTGTGTCTTTTTGCACAAGTACATTTTCCATCATTGCATATACCCATTGATAAGTTTTGTTTTTGAATACTGGTTTCACAACCCTGTCCGGTGGCTTTAGGGCACACTAACTTGTATGCCTTCTCCCCATTTTTGTTAATCTTGTGATCCCGATTCTGATTCAAGTTGTGATCAATAACAGCTAAAGTTGTCCTTGTCACGATTTGATCATAATCAAATTCCTGTCGTTTTGGACAATATTTTAACATAAGGCTATGATATACTTCTAAATTGCCAGTATGACAGAACTCACTTAATTGACATATGTCTTTTCTCAGTCGCTTATCAAGAACAACTTCCTTAAGTGCCTTGTGTGCCTTTGATTCTCTTACAAGCCATTTGTTCTTTGCAGCAACATCTGTTGGAATAAAAGTGTGAGCACATTGTTTGAAATTTTTTCCTTCAAAGGTGTGTGTGTTGACTATGTGATCACAAATTGATAACCAACTCTCTTCCAGCAGGACCTTGTCACCCTCACAGTTGCTGGCGCACCACCATAAATGGTTGCAAATGGCTTTAATCCAAAAGTTCAAATCTTCACAACCTTTTGACTTAGCTTTGCCAGTCAACTTTTTCTTCAGTGATTTGCATAAATGCCATACATCAAATTGATGATCTACATTTGAAAATTCCTTTTTCCATAATGCTTCTAATTTGCACATGGCGATCAGTTGCCAAAACTTCAATTGTGAATCCTTGATCTAATAAGTAAGTTATATAAATGCATCTTCTAAAACCTTTTACTTCCATTTTAGAGGAGGAACCTGTTTCTGTAACCTTTATCATTACAAACATAACAATATGTTGCGTTTCAATGTCAAGAAGTGAGTACGTATAGTACTTGGCACTGAAACCCGGCGAGTCACATCTTCCGTCACCAGCAAGGCGGAAACTGGTTCCCTGTTGTTTTATTTTGTCTAGCTCAGCTTTTTGAAGCAATGACCATGTGTGTTTAACGACCGGCATTAAATACTCTCTCTGAATTTTTGTTGAATGTTGTATGTGATATGAATTTCATGTTTAAAAATTCTGAAAATTGCGATAAATGAGTAAAAGTTTGTCCAGAAAACAAGGTGGCAGCACTCACCAGTAAGTTTCCTACAGGCATTTTACCGACAACTGGCTGTGAACTCCATTTAGTTATTAAATGGCCACTGGTGCAAAATACCTTTAACGTGAGAACTGTACCACCAGTTAAGTCTTTTATGGTGTCATTTGGATCTACTGGACATCCACATAAATTACATGTTATCATATTGACTAGAGTGTCAATAGCACTTTCAAAAACAAGATATTTGTTTTCCTTAATATGTAACTGTTCCGGCGTTAAGATGACTAAGTCTTGTTCAACTGAATCACATTCGCTTTCTTCAGAATCAATTACAGAGGCAGACTAATGAAAGTTTCATCTAAAAATGATTCATTTTTGTCAGCTGTACAAGTATCCCTTTTTGAATAAGCCTCAACAAAATCCTGCTTGGTGGGTGTTGATGATATAAAGTTAAATGTAGTAGTATGCGATTGCAATATTGAATTGTCTTCTTCATGCGAATTATTTAAAGTATTGTCCTTTGACTTGGAATAGCTATGATCCTTGACTGTTAACATGTTAAAGCTTTCATTTCCTTTATACCTGATACAAGTTTCACAAGGGTGACCACAGGAAAGTATTTCTGGAAAACACACAATTGATTCAGACAAAGGCACAAATATTAACAATGATCATCATTCCAATATGCTGCAGTTGAACAATTAAACAACCGGTACCCTTTTCACAATTTTTTTTTATTGTGAATAAATATTTGTTTGATATACACATTTATACATAATTATCCATTTATGTATGTCATGAAGTTTTTTATTCAGAAACTGAATAATATATAATAAATAATAACAATACTTACAAAACCCTCCGACATGTGACTGTTCCCACTCGCCTTATAATTACAGCCACTCTGGTCATGTTATAACTGGAGATCTAAACATAATTCAACATGAAAATCTCCGAAAGGTGATTTCTCATGGTCATAAGTTTAGAGAACCCCAACACATCAATTGGAACCATAACTTTAAAATAATTATGGATTCCATTGAGGACTACGCCAGAGCATGGGCTAAGCGAGAAGAAGTTGAACTGGACACTTTGTCAGAATGGGTTAAAACTATCAGGTCTCTGATAAAACGTCGCATTCACAAGTTGAAAAACTGTGTGAACGATCGACCAAAGTCCGTTTTCAGAGACAAAGAGGCCATGAAATGTCTATCATCTCTTCATGATAAGTATGTTGTTGTTCCTGCGGACAAAGCTTCAAATAATATTGTCTTTGTATATAAATCGTATTACTACGAATGTCTTGTAAAAGAATTGGGTATAAATGAGCACTCAGGTAATCCCACATACAAAGACATATCATTTGACAAGGATGAGATTTTAGCAAATCATAAGTCCTTCATGGCTTCAATAAACATTACATTGAACACCAAATCGGAGGACTTACCTTGTTTGTATTGGATACCAAAGCTTCATAAAATTCCGTACAAACAACGGTATATTGCTGGCTCATCTTCATGTTCCACTAAAGAATTGTCCATTAGATTGACTAAAATTTTATCCGCAGTGAAAGAGGGTCTTCAGAAATACAGTGAAACTGTTTACTCGCGTAGTGGTATTAACCATATGTGGATTCTTAAAAATTCTAAAGAACTTCTAGACAATTTTAAATCTCGGTCTATTTCTGAAATTAGTTCTATCAAAACTTTTGATTTTTCAACCCTGTATACCACCATTCCCCATGTGAAATTGAAAAATCGCCTAATAGAAATTATCCACAATGCCTTTCAACATAAAAATGGTAGCATACGCTATAAATTTATTACTTTGGGATTTCATAAGGCATATTTCGTTAATAGTGACAAACAAAAAGGTAAAACATGCTACACAAAAGAACAAGTGGTCAGTATACTTGAGTTTCTTATCGACAGCATATTTGTTGAGTTTGGAGGTAGACTTTTTCAACAAATTGTCGGCATTCCTATGGGAACGAACTGCGCGCCTCTCCTTGCTTACCTCTTCTTGTTTTCATATGAATCGGAGTTCCTTCAGACACTTGTCAAAAACAAGAAGATCAAAGAAGCCAGGTTATTTAATTTCACTTTCAGGTATATTGATGATGTTCTTTCCATTAACAATCCGAACTTTTCTGATTGGGTTCCATTAATATATCCACCAGAACTAGAAATTAAAGAGACAACAGACACGGCTTCCTCCGCCTCATTTTTAGACTTATACCTCGAATTTGACATACACAGTCATCTTAGTACCAGAATCTATGACAAACGAGACGATTTTGATTTAAAAATTATCAATTTCCCCCACCTTAGTAGTAATATACCAACTTCACCTGCATATGGAATATACATTTCCCAACTTATTCGGTATTCTAGAGCTTGCAGCTCCTACTCAGACTTTGTAAAACGTCACCAGTGTCTGAGCAGAAAGTTGATGAACCAGGGGTATGTCAAAGAACGTCTCGTCCTTTTTCTAAAAAAGTTCATCGGAAGGTACCCAGAACTTGTTGATAAATATTCCGTATCAACTTCACAAATAATACACGATGGTCTTGAAGTATAGATTTTGCGTACTGACGTTGTTTATCATCTTAATAACGTGTTATATAATTCTTTTATTTGTCTTTATTAATATTACTTTTACTGTTAAGTCTGTTTTTTTAGATATCCTTTTGACGTTACTCTGTGCTTATGTATCCCATCATACCTATAACGACAAAATTATTTCATGATGTGACTCTGTACGTATGTATCTTGTCATACCTTGAATGACAAAATTATTTTATTTTATTAATATTACTTTTACTGTTAACCCACTGTTTTTGTGATATACATTTGACGTGCCTCTGTACTTATGTATCCCGTCATACTTTGAACCGCACTATTATTTTATTTATTATTATTACTTTAACTGTTAAGCCAGTTTTTGTGATATCTATTTTGCGTGACTGTATTTATGCATCCCGTCATACTTTGAACGACAAAATTATTTCATGTCTACCTGTGCGAATTTCAAACGCGCAATTTTCACCAGTACTCAAAACCCTCCTTCCTTGATGGGTGCATTTTACATAGACAAATAAAATCGTATAATATAATCAAAATGAGGATGTTAATTTGATGTATGCCTTTTTATGCTTCTTCGTTACATTTGTTGTTTTTATAGTGATTAAGATGATAACACAATGTTGACTGCTGTACCCCTATTTTTGACATTTTTACCTATTGTGTCTGTTTGTTTTGTTCACGCATCGGTGACAACATAATGGAATTTGATGCGACTGTCATACAAGTGAGAGGTTTAGCTAGCTATAAAACCAGGTTCAATCCACCATTTTCTACATTTGAAAATGCCCGTACCAAGTCAGGAATATGACAGTTCTTGTCCATTCATTTTTGATGCGTTTTGTTATTTGATTTTGCCATGTGATTATGGACTTTCCGAATTGATTTTCCTCTGAGTTCAGTATTTTTGTGATTTTACTTTTTTTCATAAGAGTTCACATGCTAAAATGGTTTGCCATCTTTACTTATCATTTCTGATTGATGTTAAAAGTCTTAATGATGAAGGTTCCACAAGAGATATCACATAAAGCCATATAAAACATAGGTGTGTTTAAGGTTAAATCTTCATAAAAATTAGAGTAGATAGATTTTTTTTTACCTTGGTTCAAAACGAAGAAATTTTGTTTTTTTACGAGTGCTTGTCCAAAAATAGCAAACAAAATGGTTAGGGTCTAAGCATTTTCTTTCCTAAATAAACAGATACGCCCTAAGCACATGATACGCCCAACGTCTTGTGCGGAAGTTTTAACAAATAACCATATATTGTTTTGAGATATGGCGGGACATGTAAACAATGTCCCAACCCCCGTGGTTTACACAAAAAAAAACTAAATATCACTTAAATAAACACCAAAAAGTATACAGATCATTTGACCATCATAAGAAACAACTATATTAAGTTTTATGAAATTTGGATAAGTCGTTCTCAAGTTACGGTGCGACATGGGTACGCCGGACAGACAGACGGACAGACACCGGACATTTGTATACCATAATACGTCCCTTAAAAATTTTGACAGGTGTAAAAATATATAGGGTAGGTAGGGAATCCCTAGATACACATACTTTTTTACTTGGCCTAACTGTACACTCAATATAATTTACCTATTGCTTACTGTATCAGAGAGTGAGAAACAGACTAAATCATAACAAAATGCTACGCTGGGCCCAGTTTGATCCAACTGATGAGGTGAAACCTGGCCAGAATATGAACACAACAGCCTGATACGACCTCAGTGGTTAAACCCTGAACAATTGGTGCAAGTTTGGACACAATATTCAATCTTGACACTGTCTGAATTTGGATTATGATTTTTGATATGATATAGGTTTCCGACACAAAATGATTTTGAAATGGTTGAAATATTTCTATTTAATTTCTATTGAAGATTTCTTGCTATTGCACAATACTGTGCATTTGAAGATTTCTTGCTTTGGTGCAATATTGTGGTATATAGTGAAAGAAAAAAAAATTGCTTGTTTTTGGCCCCTTATTCCTGAACCATTAGGACAATTACCCCCAAACTCAATCCCAGCATTCCCTTTGTGATATGGAACCTTGTGGTACAATTTCAGAAAGATACATACATGTACAACAGTCATGACAGTGGCATAGCCAGGGTTTAAAATATGTGGATGCGAAACTGTCGCCGAGCAGAGAAGGCGAACAAATTTTGGGGCTTTTTAATGCAGAAAATTATATTTATCGGACGTTGTCCCTGTATGCTTGTGTACTCCCCTAGAATTTGACACTGGTTAGACATTTTTCTTTAATTTTAAAAACCCCACCAATATATATTATATTTCCAACAGAATTTTATTGTTTTCTCCAACTTGACCATCACTAAATTCAGAAATATTTGATGTGAAATCTTATGTTTGACATCTATATATATATATACTACATGTACCTGTCCCAAGTCAGGAGCCTATAACTTGTACATGTAAGTTAGTTATTGGTTGTCGCTTGATACTGAGTGTTACTGACTATATATGTTTTTCGTGTATTGTTTTTATATTTAAATCTGTCCATTACTTTGTCCTGTCTGAATTGTTTCACATAGTATTTTGTGGGGCCATTTATAGCTTACATTGTGGTGTGAGTCAAGGCTCTACATTGAAGGCTGCACTGTGACTTATAATTGTTTATGTTCAGTACTTTTGGTCTTGAATGGCGAGTTGTGTCATTGACAATCATACCACATCTTTTTGTGTTTATAGTTATCCCTATGTTTTTTATTCTATAACAGGCATTAAATAAGATAAACAATTGCTATTCAGTAGTGTATATGAAATTATAATTTGACATCTTAACTAATAAGGTTTATAAATCCATGTTTGCATAATATCATAGTTGTCAAATTTTATAACAATATGCTCTTCTATTAACATGTCTAACTTGTTCTAAATATATTGTTATGTAATAATGATAATAAAGGGTGTTGCTTGTTAATAAATCATTTGCATTGTACAAGACACAATATCACACACCTATACCCCCCTCCAAAAAAAAAAAATTGACCCCCAAAAAATTACCCTTATTTCAAGTAAAAGAGCCCTAAATTTTCATAAAAAAAGCAAAAAACACCCAAAAAACACCAAATTTTCTTACTCCCAAAAAAAATTTTTTTTTAACTTTTTTATAAAAAAAAACGTTATTAAAAACACCCAAAAAACAACAAAAAAATTCCAAAAAAAAAAAATAAAAAAACCGGGAGAACAGGCAGAGAAAGAATTCTGTGGGATTTAAGAGAAAAAATAATTTCCCCAGTGCGCCCCAACCTTGATTTTTAATTAATTTTATCAATATAGTCTAGTAATAAAACGGATCAATACTACTACAACTTAAATTGCTTTTTACATTTGCTATTTAATAGGACATGACTTTTAAATAGACTAAATCGATCATTTACATGTTGCCTAGACAATGTTGTCATCACATGTAAATTGTGATTTTTAATTAATTCTATCAATAAAGTCTAGTAATAAAACGGATCAATACGACTACAACTTAAATTGCTTTTTACATTTGTGAAGTGCTATAGACTAAATCGATCATTGGAAATATTTACATGGTTACATGTTGCCTGGGTTATGTTAACATATAACAGAACGTTTATTAACAGTGGAGAGAAGACGTGTTTTATTAATGTCGCAAGAAAGTTTAATTTTACCTTCTAATCAGTGTATTCCAGGGATGTGGTCAACGGAACAGTCTGTTATTATTACTGAACATTCGAACTATTATGAACAAATGACATTAGTTGTAAAACAAATTATAGAAAGCGGACCTGATGCACCTAAACCTTCTTTGCCAAAACGGCCAAAGTCGAAATTGGATTCATTATTCACACATGCAAAAAAGAAAAAAACATTTGACCCCCAGGAACTCCATGATTATCTTCGTTCCAAATGTGTGGATCAGTATGGGATAAATAAACAGTTTATCGTTGAGGACATGTGGAAATCGGGGACAGTACAAAAAGAAGAACTCCTGGATATTTTAAAACGTGCAACAAGACAAATAAAGAGGTGTGAGGCACAAATGCTTTTGTTTTATATCAAGTTCGGTACCTTTTTGGAAACAGTCAAAGCTTGGCACGAGAATGAATACAACAAAAATACAATTCAAGAATCATGGCCTGTTTGGTTAAAAACAAATGCAGATTATTCAGATAGACATGCAAGAAGGCTACGGAATCTCTCTAGGGTTCTTAAAGATTATCCCTTGTTCGGTTTGGTTGGATTGCCAGTTTCCTATTTCACCACTGGTAAATTAAAGGATATTACAGAAATGCTTTCCATTCCAACATATGCTGAATACTGGAAACAACCACTACCTACGACAACCAACGAAATGCCTCAATCGCAATAAGACAGTTATTGATCAACGGACATGCATGTCCGCCGAACAAAAGGTGATGCATGATGTATGAACTATTGATGAAATATTGATCAGACTGTTACTAGATCTCTTAGCGGACATGCATGTCCGCCGAACAAAAGGTGATGCATGATGTATGAACTATTGATGGATCCGTGTTGACTAGAAACCTAATTAACAACCAACACATACCAGTTGTTTAGATACATTATTGTGTGTATATTCAACATTATATTTTTAAGCAACGTAACAGTGACACTGCAGTAGTGCCGTTGCTAAGGATTTTGTGTTGACTATTAACTGATAATGGATTTTGTACGCAGTGATGTTAAGGCAATTTCGCCGAATTTCGCGGAATTTTTGTCAGGGGTAGGTAACTCCGCAATTACCTCATTATATATTCATCAATGGCGGATTCCGTAAGCAGCGTCCATCGATAAAATTGTAAAATACAAATTGCATGCAGGCATGCGGATAAAAAAGGGATACTGGTATGATGTCATTTGATTATTAAAACAAGATTACGGCATTTTTTTGTTGAAAATATATAATAAATGGTTGCAATAGATGTTTTTATTGCCGGGATTACACCCCGCCTACTTCCGAGTAGCAACCAATGAGAAGCCGATCGTCCCCAAATCGCCGTCATTAGATGTTTGGAAGTTTGCAGAATGGAAAGCACCTTGCCGGAGCAATTATTTTCTCTAATGTGTGAAAATATACCGACAAAAGTAAGTGACAGCTACAAAATATGTAAGCATTAATGAATGTAAATTGTTTACTTTGTAATTCATCCATTTTAGTAGATGAAAAAAGGTGGAGAGTTAGATAAAAACAAGTTTAGCTTTGGCAAACATGCTACACGTGTTCAGATGGGGGAAATTAAAAAAAGTATAATTGACTTTCATTTTTAAATTGATAGAGGAGCGGGTGAAATGAATTAGTACATATGCTACCACTTTTACCACTTGCATTCTCGATAGTTACGGCACTGTCAAAGGGTTGCTTCGTAAAAATTGTTATTTATTTGTTGTGAGCACCTGCTTGTCCTAATTCAGATAATCATTTCTGGTGATCAATTTATAATTTTATTATCTAGTAACAAACAAAAAAATCAGCCTATCAATATATCATAGATAAGAATTAAATTAGCCTTACAAAAGTCTTAATTTATTTAATTAATTGATATGGATGGAGGAGGATTTAACACCCCCCCCCCCCCCTCATTTTCTAATAACATATTTAACCATGACTAGACAAAACCCTACCTTATTCTGTATGTGCATCTGAAGTCAGTATGCGAATATCATATTTGTTCTTTTGTAGTCGTGTTGATAAATTAGGCTGTCAGTGTTTTGTTTGAATTTGTTTATGTTTTGTTTTGTCTGGGCCTTATTTCATTTAGTTTAAATAATTATGACGCTCAGTTATGACGTCTGGCAAGGCTATTTTAATTTTTTTCTGGGACACCTTCCTAGCGTCCAAGATAAAAATTAAAATAGCCTTGCCAGACGTCATAATTACTTGGACTAGGCCTTATTTTAGTATAATAGCTTGGTACAAGTTATGGTTTTGTTTATTGTTAGGACCAATGGTTACTTATATTTACTTTATTTGGTCACTGGTTGATAGGCATGTCTCATTGCAATTGGCGGTAACATATCGTCTTACTTTAGTCAATATAATTATGACCGCTATAAAAAAAAATATTCTGGGACACCCAGACAATAAGGGACGACATCAAAAGATCGATGTAGGATAAAAAACTTAAATCAAATAGTTTGGGGGTGGGGGTCAACATTGCTGCAAGTTTTGTTAATCCAAAATCGATTTTACATACATGTATATCCCTATTGGTCAATCAATTTTTCCAAAATTAAGTTAAGAGGGGGGATGTAGGGGTTGGTGAAAAAACTATGTGAATCAAGTTTTTTATCCTTCATTGAACTTTTGATGTCGTCCCTAATTAAAATACATGTACATATAACCTTGCAAGACCTGGTTCCTTTACACATATTATCATTGGTATTATGTGCTGCTGGAATAGGTATATATTCTGCACCAGAAATCTTTCTGACTACTAGTTTGAAGTAAAATTGAGAATTGAAATGGAGAATGTGACAAAGAAACAACAACCCGACCATAGACAACAGCAGAAGGTCACCAATAGGTCTTCAATGCAGTGAGAATTCCCGCACCCAGAGGCATCCTTCAGCTGGCCCCTAAACATATATATTATGTATATACTACAGTGTAGTTCAGTGATAACGAAAAGACCTGTTTTCCGTCATTTTATTTATATGTTTTAAGCAAAGATTTTTAAAACTTGCTAGTTCAACTTTTTATATACTTGTCTAGTTTATCTTACTAGTGCCTAACAGTCACTGAATAAGTCTTTTTTTCAAATTTCAGCTTTAGAATATGTGAAAATATTGGGTAACTATCAAGTAAAGTCATTAAAGTTCCAATATTGACTTTTATCGCACAGCGGGTAAATTATGACGTTGTGATTGGTTTAATGCCGTCACGTGGTGACCCCCTATGAGACCATAGTAGGGGGTTCATGGCACGTTAATGGTGACATCATCTATTAATGTTGTGTTTCATTGTTGATTTTTATCAAAACGCAGCAGAAAAAGTCTAGCGTGCGATAAATTCGTTATACGGTTATCTACTGACCCCCTATGGATCCATAGATGGTGAATAAAATCCATAAGGGTCCCCCCCCCCCCTTTTTAGGGGATAAAATTGGTTGATTATATAGGGAATCACTTGGACCTCAAAAGGGTAAAATCTGACTTCCCAAAAAAGGTCCTTAAACAAGCCTCTCTTTCCTTGTTATAAGGGACTCACAACTGCTAACTCATTCATATGTACATAATATATGACCTGTATACTGCTCTATAGATCTAAAATTCATTATTTTGATAATTAATCTGGCGTTTTTGTCTCAAGGTTGGGTGGTAAATACCACACCCGGTATTTACCAGTGGTATTTACCGCCCCGGACAATACTCCCCAAGTGGTCAATACTGGCAAATACTGGTCAATTGAAATTTTCATGGTTGTTTTTACTATTGATTGAAGTAATAACTTGATAAAAAGTTTAATATACTTATATTGTATACTTAAGATATATATAAAAATTTACATTTTATTTCAACATTTATACATCACTATATTTTTTTCTCCAAAATGTATGATTTTACAGGTAACTAAAATTAAAAGTAAATAAAACTACAGGTAAATGAAGTTACAAGTGTCTTTTTACCTATCACCTGGCATTGCTAGGTGTGAAAAATTAAGTACTAAAACAACAGCCCCCAATAAAAGTTGACATTACATGGGTTGAAAGTAATAAAAGTGATATTTGAAGACTCCCTTAAACAATAAATTATTTCCTGTCTATTTAACTGTGTGACAAAACCTTCTTCCTGCTGGAAAAAGAAATTTCGAAGCAGAGCAAAACGTTTTTATCTTTTACTACACATTGATCAATATAGATCCCTGTTTGAATTTACAATAGAAATGGAATTGAAAGCATTAAAAATGATTTGAACACTTTCTATATTTAATTATTGATAGTAATTATAATTGACCAGGTAAAGAATGGTTTATATAGTAATGACCACTCAAAATTTCAATCGACCAGTATTTGCCGTTTTTTCCCAGTATTTCCCGGTAATTACTGGTATTTACCACTGGCATGGTCAATATTGACCACTTTTTTGCCAACCTTGTTTTCTCTGGTATCAGTTTGCAGTAAAAATGTAGCAAAATCTCCCTCTAGATGTCCGTTGAATATTTTGTTGGATTTTTATCTCCTTTATCTATGCTGTATGGTCATTTTATATATATTTTTTTTAATTAAATTGCTTTACATTTGTTATGTCATTTCACATGTTTCATGCCTTTCACACATGTAGCTTAGTTATGTATGTGCCTGTTGCAAGTCCGGAGCCTGTAATCATGGTAATTCAGTGGTTGTCATTTGTCTATGTGGTTACACCTGATCCTGGAGTCCCAATAAAGGTCCTATTCCTCCCGTATGGGTTTTTCTCAATGTTGAAGGCCACACTGTGACATATAGTTAAACTGTGATCTTCTCTCTGAATTTTTTTTTCCTGATAATTGGCACATCTTCTGATTTTATATGTATAAATTATACAAATATCACTAATTACAATTTAATACGGATGAGTAAAGTTTTGATTTGACTTGTCGATAATATGAGCCCTCTTACTACATAGTATGGTTTCAGCTCATTGTTAAAGGTTGTATATATTTACCTAGAATTGATTAAATCAATGTCAATTGGATTCTTTTGGATATTTTTTCTCATTGGCAATTATACCAAATCTCCTGAATTTTATTTTGAATTTTTTTCATAATATTATTACAAGCATGAGAAGTAAAGGTTGTTTCTGTACAAACATGCATTGGACATCTGAAATTTTAGTGCCTGAGAGTTTTCATGAAGTGAAAGTTCAAAAGAATTCCAAAATTATAATATGCTGTGGATTCATCTCTTTTTTGTGTTTTCTTGCATTTGTAGTTTGTTTAAAGCTTACGTACTATCCTAAGGAGGATTTGTATTCTAATGCAATTATTTTGTATCAATGGTTCTGATTGGATGACAGTAAGCGTAAAATTCTCTATCTCCTAAATTTGCGACAGTAAAACTACTGATGGACATCCTTAAAGCTTCAAATACAATACAGTTATCTCTTAATTTTATTGAACATTTTTTATTAGGTTGACCAATGAAATCTTTGAAATTGACTTCCAACACATCCAAAACTGAATCAACATTTTTATCGTACACAGTTACCTTTTTTTAATTTCTGGAATATTTTTGTTTCCACAGGGATTAATATTTTATAACCATGATAACCTTTATGAAGCCATTTATCACCTGCGCTTGAAAAGAGTGACAAAGATACCATAGGGACAATCAAACTCGTAAATCTAAAATAAACTGACATCGCCATGGCTAAAAATGAAAACCATGTGTAATTTTACATTAAAAGTAGCATGTTTCAAATTATATTCAAGAATCACAGATCGAATCATAAAATAAATATATATTTCAGTTTATTTTTAAAGCAAATTTATATATTAAAGTAAACTATAATGAAGATGATAGACAGAATCTTCTTTTTATTTACAAATTTATTATATAATCTGAAAAATAACACTCAACTTCTTATGGTGGTTCACTCTGCATTCAGAAGGTTACTTCCATATCTATTGAAGCTACCTTCCTTCCAGGCTTGTGACTGGCAAGATTTTAAATATCTTGGCTGCATTCCCCACCCACCACCACATTGCAAAATTCAGTCCAAGAGAATTTATTTTATACTTTTAACTTTTATCAAAATGGCTGTGTAAAAATTAGTTAAATTTTCTATCTATATGTATTAATTGTAATTTTTATAACAAAATGATTACATAACTTTCCCATGTTTGAAGCCAACCTTTATTATTTTAGTCTGAAGAAACAATACTGATTTCAATTACAAAATGTAAATGTTATTTTTACGTTTTTTTAAACAAATTAAATGCAGTTAATCTGCTTGCTATCATTTGAAGAATATGGTTACATGCAGACATAATTGATATTTTTTAAACATTGACCTATATTTAAATTTATAAGAAAGAAATGACTTACTCTCATATTTATCATTTACTCTACATTGTATTTATAAAACTATATATGAGGAGAGAAAAAAATCAGTTTGATTTAATATCCGAAGTTCCTGAAAGTGCTTGACTTGGACTGATGAAATATTGCAAGACAAAATATAGCATGAAATGTAGCATTGCGAATTTTTACACAGCAAGTAAACCCTTAAATGCCACTCACATCTTCTCTGAAACCACTGTTTTTATTACTTCTTTTTTGAAACGACTGTTTTTATTGCACCTTCAGGCTTCTTTGAAACAAATAAACTAAATAATTTGCAATTTAAAAAAATCATTTATAAATTTTTGCTATATTGCCAGTCATTCTGATTTTATTGTTGGCCTTTTTTGTAATACTTGGTCCTTTGATTTATTTTATTATTTTTTCGATCGTTATTTGTTTATATGATAATATTTTAAACTTAACTATTCAAAAGGAGAAATTTTTAATGCACACAAGAACTGTGTACAAAACATTAACATCTTTAAACTTTATTTAATGATTATAAACATCAAATTTTAGTAGATTATTTATGAAATCGTAGATGAAAAGTTAAAACACTTTCTGACATTATTGAGTCAAGTCATATCCATTAATTGTTGTCAAATCAAGAGAAAAGTCATATTCGGTAAACTATGTTGTCGTATCCCAGGGGTGTCTGGTACTGAAGGTCTAATGCAGCATCCATCTAGCAAGTATGTACAAGGGTCTCTGTCTAAATTCTAGATACATGGTTGATGAAGTGTTTCATGATCTTTGTGTCTCTTCCAAAATTTCCTTCTGAGCAAAGAATTTGAATAAGGGTATAGCGTAGAAAACCCACACTGACCCAAAATTCTTTCAGAACCCTATCTATGACCTAGCTTCTCCTATATATGGTATAGCGCGGAATCCCACACTGACCGATAGGATACTAGTCATATCTGATAGTTAAAGGAAGGACTCTTAAATTCAGATGTTGTCTTATAACTTGTTTAAAAATACTTGTCCTGTTGCATGAATATACGGTATGTGTCCTATGGGTTGAACTGAGAATTTCTGCACCCCTGGGATTATTGAGTAGATCATTGTCATATCAAGTATATTAGTCATACATGTATTAGGTAAATTTTTGTCATATCCTGACAGCGGTATCATCCTGATGTTATTGGAAGCTTGGTATACGAATCTCTGGTTGTACTCATGGCAGTAACTTAAGTACAGGTAATGAGGCTGATGCTGTATTCACTGTTTTAAAAAGGAATTTAGGAAAAAGATTCCAACCATGCTTATTATTAAACCAAACTTGAATTTAACATTCTCATTATACACCTAAAATACATGTATTTGAAAATTGTATTTGAATCAAACTTTCAATTGTATGAAACTATATTGAAATCAAACATGTTAATGACTTCTATTCCTTACACTTATAAGTCTCAATATCATATTCCTGATAGGTTGTTCTTCAGATTTACAGGTATGCAGTCTCCTGGACTTAATTACAAAATATATTAATTTCAAACAGTTTATACTACAGATGAATACAGTATCAGCCATGTCTGTCTATTGAAGAGTTCCCCTTCATAAATCCTTTCATATTAACCACAAGATCTATTTAAAAATACAGGGGCAGGCTTTGAAAATGAATATAGTTGCAACATGGTTAAAGTAAATGCTCCTATCGAAGGTCAGTTTGTGATTAATGTTCACATAGAAGAGCAGCCATTAAAACTACCATTTGTTTTGTCTCTTTGTTGTTTACATGGGATGCTGTCGGCCTAATTTTTTTATATTTTGCTTTAAATAGCACTTATCGGGCAATAGATTTACTGATTTGATTTGAATCTTGCTTCCTGGTATAGGTTTTGCTCATTGTTAAAGGCCCTCCCAAACAATAATCTACAATTATATTCTATTCTGATTTTATGACTATACATGTATTGTGAACAATAATTGTGTCATTTGCAATCCTATCACATTACCTTATTCTTATCATACTAATATTAATGGGAAATTACATTCCAGTCAATCTACCAAGAATAATTGTGTCATTTGCAATTATATCACATTTCCTTATTCCTTGCCTCTTTCCAGCCCTTATCATGATACATCTGCAGTAGAAATTATTCTGAGGATTCAACACACATATTTTAGTAGTTCGTTATTATTCCCCGTTTCAAAGTGTTACCAGGGTATGCTCTTAACAACCTGCCCCCTTCCCCTTTTATATAAGTTGCCTTTATGAAAATAGCCTTATGATCCAAGCCACTAAGGGTGCACATACAAAACATATCCAGTGCACCATTTTACATATTAAAGTACTCTATATAATTGTATGATTGGTCAATTCACTATTAAATGTGCATTAATGTAGTGGTTATTGAGTATAAATTAAAGCATATAACATTAATATGTTCTAGTCCTAATATGCATGTGATATTTGCCACTTGCGGTTAAACAACTGCCAAGATGCTAAAGAAATATGGAATTTATCTGAACTTAAACCCATGTATTTGCACCTGTTCTCAATCAGGAACCTGATGTTAAGTAGAAGTCGCTTGTTGATGTGGTTTTTAAGTTTTTCTTGCTATTTTAAGACCGTTGGTTTTACCATTGAAATCATGTTTTGGACCCTTTATAGATTGCAGTTTTGTGTGAGCAAAGGCTCTGTGTTGAAGACATCACTGACCTTTAAATACTTTTACAATTTGTGACTTCGGATGAGAGAGTTGTCTCATTGGCACTCACTATCTATTAAAATATAAATTCCAATTGAATCATGCTATGATACATATATTGTGCCTACATTGGATGTTTTTAAGAAATAACAAAAGTCAAATGCTATAAAACAGGCAGTATGATAAAGTAGAATTTAGAAAATTGCCTTTTCTTGAATTTCTTGTGCTCCATGGTGACCAATAGCTGCTTACATCTACATGTATGTCCTTTTAGTCATTGCATTGTAGCAATTGGCAATCATACCACATCTCTTTATTTTAAAACTTAAGTAGGTATGGCATTTAGTAATATTATTTTATATGCAACATTTAAACATTTTAAGAATTATTATGTAGTGCACTGGACATTAAAAGTAGTACACTCCCCAGTGATCAAGCAGCTTTTGAGCAATCTCTTTGTCGGCTAACAGATTCTCCCTGTTCTCCTTTCCCTCATCTTTTGCTGTTTTATCTTTCAGGGCAAAATACCTTTTGCTGACCTCAATCTGTAGCTTAGAGAAAGATTGATCAAAAGCTGATACGAAGGATTTATGACCATGGTGTTTTAGCTTCAATTCCCTGTACTTAATGCAGTCATCCACATCTGATGATGGGCCGAGTAGTTGGACAACCAGATCGAATGTTGTCTTCTTTCTACGTGGTGCTGAAGCATAAAAAGGTAAATACTATCACAGTAAAATTATACTGAATTTTAACATACATCCCTTTTCACAAGTATTCTTTATTTTTTTTTTTTTTTTTTATTTAGTCAAATTACAAAAATAGCTACATGAAAATGTATGTTTTATTCCTAAAATATTAGATGCTGCATACCTATCATTCTAATAATAATCTTTAATTTAGCACACAACTTAAGCTTGTAACAATATTAATTAACAACATGCATTATATTAATCAGTGATTAATTTTTGTATTTATAGTTACTGTTTTGTCACAAAATATTGCCAATTTTCTTTATTTTAGCTGAGAAAGTTTATATAAGGAAACCTTTACTTACCAGTCTCAGTGTTCGAAATTTCAGATTCAAACAATTTTCTTTTGCACGTTGATGGTTTTCGGTTAACTGAAAATTAAAAATAATGGTTTCATGTATGGAAAAGGCAGATGAGACAGCAATCCAACAAAACAAAGTAGAAAAGTATTTGCATACATGTAATTTCGGTTTATTTATATATATATACAATAATAAGACACTAAAGAATGAGAGTCTGAAGTTTAAGTAAAATGACTATATATACCTGGTAATATATTTCGTTGGGTGGTAACACTTTCATGGACACTGATGTTGCTAGGCTGTATAGTCCACTTTAAAACTGAAATTAAACATATATTAATTTGGAAACCTGTCAATAGATATAACTAAATAGATTCCTTTAAAATAGTTATTAAATTTATGATATTATTAAGGCTAGCTATTTCATTAAATGCATGTAGGTGGAAGATGATTATGCATAATGGTAAACAAAAAAACCATGGAATAATTAAACTTCTACCCTCCTACCATTTTAATGGAGTAGCCTTTACAGAAACTATACATGCTATATGATGTTGAGTTATGAAGTAATATGAATCCAGGAAGTTTGAACATATATAAAATTATATGTCATTAACAGCTGCTTATTGTTTATATATTTGTACAAGAATATAAAAAAAATGTTTTATTAAAGGCATCATGTAGGCCAGTCTGCACCAAAAACTTTTTCATTTACTAGTCCGGACACTAAATATCAAAACTTGTCCATATATGACTATAGAAAATTTTGAGAATTTTCACCAGTCCGAATTAATATTTACTAGTCTGGGGCATCGGACTAGTGGCTAACGGTGCAGACTGTGTAGGAACAATGTATGTATGTTAATGATGCAGGAATAAATCCATCATGTCCATCAATAAAAAAAAAAGCGCAGAAGAATTTTAGAAGTCTTTTTTATGCTATGCCTACACTATTATTAGGTAGGCATGTTCCTGGTGTGGGTGTCTGTATGAATCTGTTCTCTTGTGGTAAAATACAATTTTATTCTAGGATCAATTTGAATCTCTACTTGATTTGAATTATTTAATTACCTTTAATATGTGATTTGTACAAATGTTTAATGTTGTTGTTCTCAAGCAGTTTCCTCTCTCTTTCCTCTCTGGTCTCAAGTTCATTTTCTATGTCTGGAATTTGATCTGGATCTATGATAAATGTTAAGAAGAAATAAAATTTATGTAGATTACTGAAATAAAATTTATGCAGATTACATAACATTTTCTGAAAGGAATGTTAAACTAAAGTGTCAACAAAAAAGGGCAAAATATGATTAGGATATTAACCTGTAGGCTGTACCTTTCTTGCCTGAAGAATCTTAAGTATTTATAATCCTGTGTTTTTAATATGCTAAATGAACTTTATTGGTGATTGAATTTATATTAGATAAACAATCAAATGAAGTTAACACGCACCTTTTAAGAACATAATCATCATATTAATACATTATTTCCTTTGTAGTAATATACCTTGTTCTAAATTCTTTTCAGGCGAAGTTGATGGTTGATCCTCGTTGGCAGGTTCTTTGGTGCCACTACTGCCTTGAAATTCTATGGAGAATAAAAATAAACAAAAAAATGCAGGTAAGGTAATTATGATGCTTATAATCATACTGAACAGACACAGTTTTTCTGTCCAATATTGATTTTGTTGATCTTGCTAAACTCGATAGACATAATTATATATACATATGCTATACAACTGACATGAAAGACAGTACACAAATTGGAAAATAGATAAAGGCAGATGTGGTGTGAGTGCCAATGAGAGAACTCTCCATCCAAATAACAATTTAAAAAAGTAAACCATTATAGGTCAATGTACGGCCTTCAACACGGAGCCTTGGCTCACACAGAACAACAAGCTATAAGGGCTCCAAAAATTACTAGTGTAAAACCATTCAAACAGGAAAACCAACGATCAAGTTTACTTTCTCCATATCAAAATAAGAAGATAAAAAGACACATTTATAACTTATTATACAAAGAACTATTTCTGTGTTTGTTTTTTTCCCAGATTCATAAAATTTGTCTATCAACTAACATGAATGGAGAAAAACAAGTTTAACTTAAGGTAGATGGGGTGTCTTAATTGTATTTCATAGAATTTTTTAATAATTGGACCATAAATCATAATCTACGCCATAGAATTTTGAGATAACCTATGAGAATATAACTTTAATAGTATGCTTTCAGTAAAGAAAAAGAAAAAATGGGGTCACCAGACCCGTTTTCTTTCTACATAATAAAACAGGTAAATTCCTAAAACATTCCATTGTTAAAGTACCTTAATCTGAATTATCTGCCCTTGCATTTGAGTTGCCTCCCCTTATGTGGCAAAATTAGAAAAAAAGTAATTTAACAAAAGTTTACTGTTTTTTGTAAAATACAACCCTAAATATGATACAGCATGTCATTTTCTATATTGAAATGAAAGTTCTTACACATAAATTTCCTACTACTTTCAAAATTTGCACATTCTATTAAAGATATAGACCTTGTTTTCTGGTATTCCGAAATGCATGATGGAAGAAGACACCCTATCTACCTTAAGATTAATCATTGATATTAGCATAATTGTTTTAGTATTGAGAAACATTTAAATCTATCATTTACCTTGTACAGGTATGTTGTGCTGGTAGTTGTCTGTTGACTCAGATGGCAAGTCTACAAAAAACATCAGTAGTTTCTGGTAAGTTTATACAGTATTAAGATGCAATTTTAAGGAATTAAATAATAACATCTAAAAAGAATTTTAAGTTATTTTTCACTTAACATTTATTACTTTAGGCATAACTTTCACAACTTGAAATATTGTCAAACAAGTAAGAATTAAAATGTATCAAATACCAGATTTTCACCAAAAAAATCATGAAATTATTATTCGAAAAAATACCTAGATTTCCAAATATATGTATGATGATGAATATATAATATAAGGTCTTTAAAACTTCTAGCAGCAAAATATTTGCAAATTCAAATTGAGAACATGCAAATCAATATTCTACATTGCTTTGTACACGATTGTTATACTGAGCTGGATTTTAAACATGCTTGTAAACAAGGAACACAATTAATTCCAAACATGAACAAGCACGTCTTTTCTTTATATCCTTAATAATAAAGTTATTTTTGATTGATTAGTAGAGATGCAGCCATAAAACAAAAGTTTATCAGTTAAGAAAGGTATATATAACAAAAAATTCCGAATTTTTGCAAGAGTATTCAGTTATGTCTGGACCCGATTTATCAAAAATATTATAATCTAAATTATGTTGTCGCTTGGGAAATTTTCATTGCATTTCTCATGAATAGTCTTGAAATATCATCAATAATATAATATTTTGGAGTTGACATTGGTTTAAACAGTTTATACATACCTGTCTCAGTTGGTGTTATATACACGACTTTGCCATCTTTGTCAAACGTCTTAATTCTTTGAAGTGGTAATGTGATGATGTTTCTTTTATAATTTTCTATAACCTTTTCCCAGATGTCTTTCAGTTGTTGATGTTCTTCTTTATAGGAGGATGACCGGAAGTGGTGCATGTCTGGACCTTCGATGTGAAAAGGTTCATCATCAGGACCATCATGGAAGATCATGTTGCCATCTTCCATATGCCACCAAACTCCTTCGCCAGGTAAGATGTAATCACTTATCCTCTCCAGATGGCTTTGTAATAAAATAGGTCTTTTAAGAATGGTTGAAGGAATTATAGTTCTGGGTTTGGCCTGAATTTGTTTCGCGAGCTTTTGAATGATAGATTCTTGAATGTAAATACTGTCCTGCTTGCTGGATTGTTGACAAGTGAATCGAAGAACTGCGTTGTCGCATACGGTTTTTGGTTGACGGTTACTGGTGTTTTCTGAAATTCTTCGTAGATCTCCAAAACATCTTTCTTCTTGTTCTGTTACGAGGGACCTTAAATTAAATATTCTTTGAACTTCTGCAAGATGGATGGATACACTGTGGAAATGACTACCAAAAAATTTCCTTGATGTCATTTTAGACGGGACTCCGACAACGTTTCTGCAATTTATCGCGAGAAGAAAGCTTTGATTATATAGCCTTAGTATCTGTTTTGGAGATCTGGTGTTGTACTTAGAATACGAAATGTTGGTTATTTCAAGAAGCGAGTCAATCATCTGTCTTATGCTTGGATCAGTCTGTTGTGAAGAAGCTAAAAAATGGGATAATTTTACTAAGTATAGCGCGCATCGGATCCCTTTATTTGATTTTTATCTCCGATGGTGTGTTTTGAAAATTCCTCTAATTCTTTTTGAAGTTTTTTGTCGCTTATATGGGATGGTAATTCAGTTATAATGTTCTGTATAAAATTGGAAAGATCATGTAATGGTTCCATGCCAAATATTTCATAGTTGTTTAAGTTCAGATGATGGGTTGAAAGAGTAGGATTTGTTGTCATTAGAGCTGGTGGTCTGCAAATTCCATGAAGTAGGGTGGATAGATTTTCTTGTAGTTCAGGACGTAACATGTTGTGAATATCAATATCTCTGCTTTCTAGTTCTTCTATGAGGTCGTCTTTCTTTAAATATTGGAATGGATTTAAATTTCCCTTTTTCAGTTCTTCGAAACATCGTGTGGATTTTATTAAACCGACTCGTTCATCTAGTGTAAGAGGTGAAATGCCATAACAAAGAACAAAATTTCCATGAGCATTCGCGTGAACTCCACATACACAGGGATAATTTCCACCTCTCTGCTGTCCGATTTCAAATTGTCTTGCAGGACCGTCGCCGCTGAATACACGCATCACATCAAAAATTTTAATATTACCATTGTCTGCTGTGATAGGTTCCGATAAAATTTGGAGGTCTTCAATTCTAACTGCAGTGTAACTGGATTGTTCTACGTCGCTGCTACCTGATTGGCCGAAAATATATAACTTTGGTTTTTCTACTATACCTTGAACATTAATTGGCTTACGGTCTTTATACTTCTCTTGGTACTCTATGTCAGTAAAATAGTTGGCAGGATCATATAGCCATGAGATGGTGAAACATACATAGGAATGGTTTAAGATGCAGCTGTGGTCGTGCCATAGTTTAATTTTTCTTGTTCTTTCAGTGAGTTTTAGATGTTCTATTTTATCTGAAAGAGTTCCTGCTGGTGGTTTTTGTCCGATCCTGATATAACGAGATGTAAGTTGGTCCATGGTTAAGCTGTCATATTCCTGGTCACTAAAATATCGTAATACTCCACTGCTTACCTGTTCCTGCAAAGCTATTCTTCTAAGTCTAACGAGGGGGAATTTTCTACCATGTATAACTGTTGTTTTCTGCTGCAATTTTCCATCTGTTATTGTAGTTGAAATGATGTCCTTTGGTGCTATTTCTTCCCCTAAATACAAGTCTCCGGAAGCTATCTTTACCTTTATATCTTTCTTCAAGTGGGATGACTGCCTTGGAGTAGGGAGGGAAATCTTTGTTCTGCTGACGATAACCACTTTTTTTGCCCTCCTTACCCTTCTAAAATATGCCCTTTGGTTTTTATAAACTTTTGATTTGAATTTGATGGTGTTAATTCCTTTGCTTCTAGCATATTCCTGTATAATTTGCCCCCCGTTTGCAGGAAATTTGTCGTTGCAGGTCATTTGATATTTACGGGCTAGAGCTGTCCAGTTGATCGTGTCCCCTTCATTTTTGGATTTAATCTCTGCTAAAAATTCTGTTCTGTCAAATCTGTAAGAGTCAAATTGTCCATGGTGGTTTTTGTGTTTCCTCTTACCAGTTTTCTCTTTCTCTAGACTCTTATTTACTCTCTGTTGGGCGTTGTCTTTGGTTTCAAAAAAATTGCCGAGGCGGATCCTGTCATGCTCACGGAAGGAAATTGATGAAGAAAGGAAATTGTTAACGTCATTTCCTCCGTCGGTGAAAGATTCATTGATTTTTTTCCTGCTTTCTTGCATAACTTTAATTTTTGTTGATTGCAATTCCTTTGGTGTTACTGGTGGGGACAGCATGATGGAATCTGAAATGGGTCTTGGAAATTTCATATCTAAACGTTGCTCTACTATGGGTTGGATGATGTTGACGATTGATTTTATTACTTTCATTCCCTTGGTAGTGGTATTGCTGTTTGGTGATGTTATCTTTAATATGTTTTCTGTCCCTTGTTCGTAAAGCTGGTGTGCATTTTCAAAATTAGGTGCTATGGATTTATGAAGAGTTGAAAAGTTGAAATGAACAGTTGAACAAGGTCTACAGTCGACTAGCTGGTGTTGAAGCCTTTCATTGGAGCTAAGTGAAAGCCAATTTTTAAGAGAAAAATGGCCAAGAAAAGAATGCTGCTGTCCAGATTTGTTAAGATTTTGCCAATATTTCTTGTCTGAGAGATATGATTGTAGTTTTGTGGTTTTGCTTCTAAATTGATCGAAATTCAAATACATTTTTGGGTACTTTTCCATAAAAATTGAATAGTTGTAGTATCTATCTTTCATGTTGATATTATTTGTCAGTCTCTCCTTCTTATTTTCTTTATCTTTTTGGGTATTCCACCAGTTTATTGTCTCTATATCTTTGGTGGATCTGCTGATGATCACTTTTGCAAAGTTACAGTAGTTCATCCTAAAATTAATTTAATTCATTTTGTAAGTATATATGTAACACTCAGAAACGTGTCCTTCCCCCCAAACGTGTCCGATACTCCCAAACGTGTCCACATCGACGTCACTGAACTGCAAAACATGTCTAGTTGTAAAAAGGGCGTCAATGAGTGTCATTTGTATTATTTAAACGCCTAAACGTGTCCATTTTTTAATAAACACCCAAACGTGCCCAATCCGTCAAACGTGCCCAATCCCCCAAACTTGTCCTATAATATAAAGGGAACTTAAAGATTGTAACACTGATATTCCGTAAAAATAAAACTGTCCTTTTCTGCTTCAAAAAATATAATTTAATTCCGAGTTACGATTAGTGTAGATTCATAAAAACCGTAAAGTGTAAATTCTTATAACTGTACACAATTCATTTAGGCCTAATCCCAAATTCCCGGAATAATTAAGGTACAATCTAAGAGTTCTGGCAAATATTCTCCGTATCATTATATAACTTATCCAAAGTATGTTGTCGTCCTGTCCATGCATGAAATATTTGCCACTGGACGTAATGTCTCTTGATTGCGTGTATTTAAGTGATGCTCGAAACTAAAAGTTCATAATATAAAACCGTACTACCAGTTTATAATTTTTAGAGCTTTTTTTCCATTTTTTGAGAGAATCAAATAGTTTCTTAGTGAAGTTTTAAAAAAAATCGGTTTTTAGATTTTTAAATTTAACTAAGGTTTATCTCGAATAATCATGAACAAATTTAGGCCCAATCCTAATTTCCCGGTATTATAATAAAACTTATGTATAGTACTTATTGTTAATATGATATCGTTCAAATAATGCATGAAATATTTGGCACTGGACTTACAATGTATGACTCTTGTTTGTATGTCTTCACTTTAGTAGTGATGCTCGAAATCTAAAATTAATTAAAATACCTGATAACCAGTTTATGATTTGAATATCTTTTAAAATATCAGAACTGTTGAAAAAAGGGAAGTCAATTCTTTTAAAATCCTACCGTGCAGTATTCGCGGATTACAGCTGATTTCCTAATGTTTGCAAAGTAAAACTTTGTTTGGCTTGCTTGCTTTGTTTGTGTAATTGTTAATACAAAACAGGCTATTATTTGAACTTGGAATTATTTTTAATTATGGAATTCGCATAATTTCTTGTGTTTAAATTTTTTTATAAATTCCATGTTTATTTTGTATTATCATCTTTTGAGCGGTTAATAACACTTTCCATACAATGTATTTTGGTTAGATAGTGTTGTGCGCGGCACAGTACATTCTATTGAAAATATACTATTTTCTTTGTAATAGAAAGTGTTGTGCGCAGCACAGAACATTTCAGTACAGAATAATCATGGAATTTATTAAAAATTTCAATAACAAGAAATCAAGCAAATTCCATAGTTAAAAATAATTCCAAGTTTAAATAATAGACTGTTACAAGCTTTGTAAATAAGATTGACATCTTTAAACAATATGTATAGGCATAGTTTAACCTGAATATATTATATTTGAATTTAATTTGGTGTTATCCTATGATAAACGCTTAATCCAACTGAACTAAAATTGTTTGTACATGTTTGTGTCTAAACAAGCATAATACTTGCAACTGGACTATAAGCAATTTCAGTCAAAAGTCGATTTATATGTTACAGATTAAATTTGCAATAACAACCGGCATTGAACCAACTAATACTAATAAATGATCACTTCATCAACTGTGTCCCCCATTATAAAATTGCTGTAAACGTTATTTATTTTATTCATGTATTAGCGCTAAAAGACGTGAGACGTCCTGGCGTTAAATAGTGGACACGTTTTGGCGAATAACAATTATCGGACACGTTTGGGGGTTATAAAATCAGACACGTTTGGGGAATATTGGATATTACGGACACGTTTAGGGAGAATAGACACGTTTGGGGGAATCGGACACGTTTGGGGGACAGGACACGTTTGGGAGTGTTACATATATTTTAGGGGAAGGTCTTGAAGATTAAGGTTTAATATGCAATGTTAGATACATGTGATAGCTTATGGAATTTTTATGATAAAAGTACACAAGTTGTTATATATACTAATAAAAAAAATGGGAAGAAGCAAATATTGGCAACTGTTTGCCCTTCAACAATGAGAAAAACACATACCATATTGTGGGTGGGCTATTAAAGGTCAAGAAAGTAATGTTTGTCTACCATACATATATATACACTGTTCAGTCCTATCTTTCTCATGAACTATGTATAAATCACTTAATGAAATTTGGTATATTTTTAATTCATATGAATAACATTGCTATACTGTGTGATTTGTTTAGAGTCATCGGTTGGTAATTATCTGTGAATCAAAGGCTTCTATTCAACTTGATGCTTTTAATAATTTCATTTGTTATTAATGTCATATATTTTTGTAATTTGTCAATTTATCCCTTTCTACATCAATTGTATGAAGAAAAAAATAATCAACGTGTGGTTCAATTTATTTCAGTTCTTCATACGTTAAAATCCATTCTAATGCAATTAGTTTGTAATGATACTTTTATTTGACGTTGACAAATATTTTGAGGTGTTAGATTCCACGTTCTACCAGTCTGTAACTATGAAAGCCACCATTTTGAATTCCAATAATTTAATTTTTTGGGTATGCAATTTCTCAACAACAAAAATAAACAAGATAGTCACATTCTGAGCCTCAAAATATTCTCTTTGTCTATATTGAAACCACTCTGAAGCGTACTAAAAGTAAAAATACTTTAAGTATTCATGTTTGGTATCCAGAGTATACATATAAAGTCACATTGTTAAGATGCCAATGACGATGTGACAGTTTCAAGAACTTTTTCATTTATAGCATTTTTAAGCCAAATATTTTAGACTGCTATACTTTGTATATTATGTATTATACAGTATAGCTTGAGGTATTATGTTATTCACTCAAATCTGTAATTATTTTATTTCTAATTTCAGACTTTCTCTAAACCAGAGTGTAGTATTTATGTGTTGCAGCCAACAGAGAAAAGTAACAAAAGGACCAAAAACTACCACTACAACTGAATTGTTTAAATCCGACATCCAAGTTTGCATTTGATGTACATGAATATTGCTTTATAGCTTTGTGTTACTAATTTGGTAATACAACTTCAGCGAAATGGGAAATAATTTTGATACATGTAATACAATTTTAGTGAAATATAAAATGAATTTGGTATTAATACAATTTTAGTGAACTTGTGATATAAAAATATGAATAAAAAGTTGTATCTCAAAGGTTGAATTTTTCACAATTGCTATAATATTATGTAATCAAATGACGGAGAAAAACAGTGTTTGTTTGTTTTCTTTAGAAAAATTAAGACCAAATTGAGGGACAGGTCCTGATATTGCAATCTCAGACTCAAGTTGTTTTGAAAAAAAAAAATAAGTTGTACGGCATTTATAAAAAAAATTAAATGATATAAATGCCTATGAACATGATGAAACAACTTTTATGTCTGTTCTATGTTCGGTTCCGTGTCTCTTTGACACATTCACCATTTCCATTGTCAATTATATCTTTATTTATATGACACAGAAATTAGCTACTTAAGGAATGGCCTTCAAAAATGAGAAAAACCAAAACCGCATAGTCTGCTATGCTTAAAAGCCCAGAAATGACAAATAATGCATGAAAAACAAATATGATGTACAGCAACAAAAGACAACTGCTAAAGTACAGGCTCCTGACTGAGAACAGTCACACAGAATTGGCAGGGTCAAACCTTCAACTCCCTTTATTTAAGGAATGACTGTTATATTTTTTTTGTCTATGAAGAAATAACATTAAAAAATGTGGTGCACACCAAATAACATGTGTAATTTAAAGTGTGAACTGCCATTTAGAAAAGGCAGAAAATAATATTAGTCATTTCCTATAATTTAATTCTTCATTCAATTTTTAACCAGAGTAAATCATGAAAAGACGTTGATGACGATCAGTCACATGACAAAACTATGTCTGCCAAATGGAAGTTTTTAATGACCTTGACTGGCTAAAAGGCCCTTGCATGGTCGGTAAATTATGTCTATGGGCTGATTAACAGAACGACGTCAGCCAATCAGAAGACATGTTACATCCAAAATTAAATTATATAGAAATACAGTTGAAAATTTACGGCCACTTCTTTTTGGAGAAATCTTTTTTGAGAAATCTTTTTTCAGAAGATACTATGTCATCCCGAGGGAAGAATAATAATTAATTGGTGTTTTTTATTTTTTAAATGCGAACAGAGTCTAATTTATTATTTTTTCTGTGGGCGGTGGGGGTGTAAAATTAGTGCTGTCCCTGGTTGGGACATAGTATTTTCTGAAGCACCCCTTAATAGGAATTAAAAATCAAATCATGTTTGTATTCTGTGATTCTGGAACAGGCACAACCCTGTTTTCCAAACACAAATTTCCCGTGTTCTTATTCCTGAATATTTTATGAACTATTCCACACTTTATACTGTAGAGTGGATTGTTAGTTGAAGATTTTTTCATTTGAAAAATGCAGAACATTACCTTTCCGTTGGTGATGCAGGTAAACTTGATGTTCAGGAATATATGAAGGTATGGCTGGAATAAGGTAGGTGTTTCTCCACAAATGATGGAAAACTAAGTCAAATATAAATATTTTTGTGAAATTAAGTCGATCAGTTAAACTTTAAACACTGAAATTTAAACAAAATATGCTGGTGGAAAATTTCAAGGTGTCCTCTTCAAAAATGAATCTGGAAATAATATTCTACTCTACAAGGGGGGGGGCCGAAGGTAGCAAGGGCCACATCTAGGAAAGTTTTAAAAGTGGGCAGTGAGAAATGAAGGACAATAGAATTTGTACATCTGAATATTCATTCTAAAATTTATCAACTTGATGCCTCTTATATCACAAAATCGGGTATATTTTACAAAGTATTAAAAGATAGCACCCCTAAAAGCGTACTTGGACTTGACAAAAAAAATATCTGATCACAAAAATATTTATTTTTTCAATTCTGGCAGTAGTAAAAGTTTAATACATCAAATGAATAAATAAAATAATATATAAACAATAAAAATAAATACAAATAACACATTATATTAAAGGCGCAAAACTGTCCATCAATTCAAGTTTTCGCGGTATTTACACTTCTCCGGAAAATTGGATCTGTCCGCAAATGTTCAAGGTGTTCTCATACAACGTCATTCAAGCGATTGATAATGGCCCTGAAACGATACACAATAAAACTCGATTAATAATATTAAAAAGTCCAGCGTGTTCCCGGAGACAGAATGACTGGATTGTAACCATTCTGAAACAAGAAATGTCTCTTTTAACAGATAATTGCTATCCAAACACGTAAATATCTTGATATTAATGAAAACGAGTGGTGTAAACGGGACAAATCGTAAAAATATCCCTTTTTTCATCAGATTTACACCAGTTTTTACCTTTTGTCAGTATAGCTTAAACTTTGGATAGCATTTTTCAGAAAATATACATTCAGACGATTTCATTGATGCTTTATTTTATGTTGAAAGGTTCCAGCAACACGCTGGACTTTTGAGTTGAAAATGAAATAAACACCTTCAGTAGCTGCTCGGGTCACGTGACTACTTTCACTTTTGATATAAACAAACCGTGAAAAATTAAATTTAGATTCTAATGATTAACACTATTACTGCTGATAAGAAATTCTTTTCTGGCAATATTAAGTTAAAATTGTTTAAAATTAATATGTGTTTTAACGTATTTTTCTCGTAAAGTGCCTTAATATCACTGCGTATTTCTACATACCTGAGTGACTGTTATATGAACATGGATGATAATGTGTAATTTTGCAAATACTTTTACAAATGAGTGTTATAATAAAGATTTAAAACTTAGTCATTTGTAATTCTTGTTCATAGAAAGCACCTGTTATTTCTTCGCCTTTTAAATCAATTATTTTATAAGTAAAAGGAATTGTATTTAAAACTTTTTCAATTACAAATATTTCTTTAGTCCAACGAGTAGTATAACCCTTTTCAAATTTACCCTTTTTTTTGTTATTCTTACTCTAGTACCTGCTTCGAATTTAGGTTTTTTAATTTTCTCTTCCTTTTCTGGATATAAATTTTTATACACTGTTAATTCATTTTTTAATTTACTTGCTTGAACAGGTGTCATTTTAATTGAAGAATGTACTGTATTATTATAATTTTTAACTAATTTATCTAATATATCATAATATTTAAAAGTTTCATTAGCAGTAAAGTATTTATACATATGTTGTTTCATTGTTCCTATCCATCGTTCCACTACACTGGATTTTTCTTCATTCTCAGTTGAATATAACTTTATGTTATTATCTTTTAACAATTCTTTTACTTGTCGATTATAAAATTCGGATCCTTTATCTGACCAAATATATATTGGTTTTCTTTCTTTAAATAATGTTTTAAATGCTTCACTCACTGCTACTCCTGTTTTATTTTTCAATGGAATCAACCAACCATATTTACTAAAAACATCTATAACTGCTAATAAATATTTATAGTGTTTATTTTGTTTTGAATATTGTTGTATATCTATCAAATCAACTGCCCATGTTTGATCTATTGAATTAACATAAACACGTCTTTTAGGAAAAGATTTTATAACTCTATGATGTAATTCATCTGTTAATTTATTTGTTAGATTTGTTTTAGACATTTGTAAGTAACTAAAATGTTTTCTTAAAAAATGGAGGCAAAAAAGGATAAAATTTTATCCAAGCGAGGAGATTCATATAAACTTGTTTTGACAAAAGAATATAAACATAAAGCAAGTATTTATGTATTTAATTATAAAATTAGTCTAAAGGATGAAAAACAAGAAACATTTACAAATGCTTTTGATCACATGGTAGACTATTCCATAAAAGATTACCCTAATGGAAGAATTAAAATAGTACCTATTCATGAAATCATAATTACCAAACATAAAAGCTGGCCTATAAGAACATATAATACAGTTAAAAAGTTATTCATGGATCAAATGGAAAGATTATTAAATAGTGCTGAAGAATTAAATTTAGAAGAAGTTATTTTTGAAGTTACTATTATACCCAATAAAAGAGGAAAAGGTAAAGCTTTAAAAATATTAGATGTCATAAATAAAAGAAGTATTATCAAAATAAAAAATGATGATACAATATGTTTATCAAGGGCAATTGTAACTTCTTTAGCTTCAAATAAGTTATTAAAAGATTTTACAGATTCTCAATTAAAACATATCAATGAAAGTAGACCATTACAAAAAAGATTAGCTGAAGATTTGCATGAACAATCAGGAGTAGAAATAAAAGAAGAAGGTAATAATTTAGATGATTTAAAAGCTTTTGAAAATTATCTTGATATGAGAATAATTGTTTTTACATCAAATAGTACAGAATATATTGTATATAATGGTAATGAAGAATATAATGAACAAATATATTTATATTATCATGATGAACACTTTGACACTATAACAAATATAACAGGATTTTTAGCTAAACGTAGGTTTTGTAAAGTATGTTTAATTGGTTATACTGAACAACATACATGCAAAGATAACACAGTAACAACTATCAGAAAACAACATATTTGTGATAAATGTAACAAAACATATACAGGTAAAAATCACAAATGTGGTGAAAAAATATGTTTAATATGTTATGAAAAATACACGGAAAGTAATGAAGAACACTTATGTTATATGAAACCATCAGTACCAAAACAAGTAAAAAATAATAAATATATATATTTTGATTTTGAAGCAAATCAAGAAACAGGAATACATATAATGAATTTTTGTATAGCTTACGATTTAGAAAATATTTATTGTTTTAAAAATAACTATGTAAAAGTATTTAAATGTGATTTCAATATTGATGATTTAAACTTGTTAGAATTAGACATAGATGATTGTTTTAGTGATGTAGAAAACATTAAATATGAAACAAATTCTGTAATAGACAACTTTTGTAAATATTTCATAAGAGATAAATTTAAAGACTACACTTTTATTTCACATTATGGAAAAGGTTATGATATGCAACCGATTTTAGGATACATTGTAAAAAATAAAATTGAACATAACATAATTTCTTCTGGACTAAAATTAACAGCTATATTTATTAAAGGAATAAATTTAAGATTCATAGATTCTATAAATTTTACATTATGTGGATTAGCTGCTTTCCCAAAAACATTTGGATTTGTGGGTAACAAAGGTTATTTTCCACATTATTTTAATACAACAGAGAATCAAAAATATGAGGGAATTTATCCTGATAAAGAATATTTTGGTTATAATACTATGACAATTAAAAATAAAGAATTATTTGATGAATGGTATAATAAAGTTAAAGAAAAAGAATTTAAATTCTATAAAGAAATATTTTATTATTGTCTATTGGATGTTTTAATTCTTGCCAAAGGTTGTACCTTATATAGAAAATTATTTTTAAATATAACCAATAATTGTATCGATCCATTTCAATATATTACAATTGCTCAATGTTGTACAAAAATATTTAAAACATTAATGTTGACAAATGAAACAATTGGAATTCACAAAAAGATGACAATTAAAGAAGTACATTCACAAAAATCAATACAATGGTTAGAGTATATTTCTTTAGAATATAATATAATGATTCAACATGCTAAAAGAGGAGGTGAAAAGAAATTATTCATTAATAATAAATGTTATAAAGTCGATGGTTATTATTATGATAGAGAAAATAAAATGCGTAATGTTTATGAATTTTTTGGATGTTATTGGCATGGATGTACAAAATGTTATAGTCCTGAAGAAATATGTAAAAAAGATAGAAATAAAAAAACTATGAAAGAGTTATATGGCCAAACTAAAGAAAGACTTAAAACTATTGAAGATTATCTAAAACCAAATGTAAAAATTCATACAATATGGGAATGTGAGTTTGATCAACAAAAATATCCTGAAGTTGATCCACATTTAAAACCTATTGATAAAAGAGATGCATTTTATGGAGGAAGAACAGAAACTATTCAATTATACAATAATCTTTCTGATTTAAAAGGTAGATATGTAGATTTTTGTTCTCTGTATCCATCAGTAAATAAATATTGTAAATATCCTATAGGACATCCTATTACATATACAGATATTTCTGTAGATGATTATATAAAAAATAATTATTTCGGAATAATGAAATGTAAAATATTACCACCTAAAGGATTGTATCACCCTGTTTTACCTTATAAACAATCAACTAGTGATAATACACATAAATTACTTTTTGGATTATGTAGAACATGTATGAATAAAATATCTTTTAAATGTAAACACATAGATGATCCTACTTTAAATAAACATGATAAAATACATGAAATAAAAAGATGTAAAGAATGTAAAAATATTAAAAATGAAAAATGTATACATTCTGATGAGGAAAGAGTTATAGTAGGTACATGGTCTACAATAGAAATAGATAAAGCAATAGAAAAAGGTTATAAATTACAAAAAATATATGAACTAGAACATTTTGAAAAAACATCTACAGATATATTTAAACTTTATGTAGATACGTTTATGAAATATAAACAAGAAGCTTCAGGATGTAAATGTGATCCTAAATATTGTACAAATGATTGTAAAAACGATAAAGAATGTAAAACAAAAATACAATACATTATAGATAATACTGCTTATGATCTAGATATTGACAAAGTTAAGTACAATTCAGGATTAAGATTTATAGCTAAAATATGTTTAAATAATTTATGGGGACATTTTGGTATGAGAGATAATTTTACACAAAAAGAATATTGTTTTACTTTAGAACATATAACTAAAATAGTATTTAATGAAAAATATAAAGATATAAGTACTATGATATTAGATGAAGATATTGTTTTAACAGAATATAAAAATAAAGAAGAATACTCTAAACCTAATCCAAGTGTAAATGTTTATATAGCTTTGTTTACAACAGCACATGCTAGATTAAAATTATACGAACTATTGGATATTCTACAAGAAAGAGTTTTATACATGGATACAGATTCTTGTATTTATAATGATGATGGTTCTGAAGCTTGTAAAAAGATAGAAAGTATGATGGGAAATAAATTAGGAGATTTAACAGATGAAATTGTTTCAAAACATAACGCTAATCATATAAAACAATTTATATCTGCTGGTCCAAAAGATTATTCTATGAAACTAGATACAGAAAAACTAGTTAGCTGTTGTAAAGGTTTTAGATTAAATGCTGAAGTAGAAAAAAAGATTACATTAGATAAAAAAATAAAAATAGTTACTGATGAAAATGAAAAATATGAAACTGTTAAATATAATAATATAAAAATAGGAAAAGATCATCAACTTAAAACAGTTAAACAAGTTAAAGCTTATGGTTATATGTTTGATAAAAGAATGGTATATTGTGAAAATGAAAATCTAATTAGAAGTTTTCTTTATGGATATTAAAAAATATATAATTTAAATTTTTATTTAAAAAAATAAAAGACTAAAAAATGATTGAAGCTTATACTGAGAAAGATGATCCTGACGCTAAAGTTATATTAGGAAGAATAATGTTATCAGATTATCAGATATGTTGTTTAAGAGATGATGGAGAATGTCCTTTGACTCCAAAACAAATGGAAGTAATGGAAAAGTTTGATGGTAAAAAGTTATCTAAGTTTCCTCCTGGTTGGGATGCTTTTATTAGACCAGATAAAGTTTATGAATATGTTTTTGAAAAACCATGTCCTGAAATTTAATTTTTTAAATTATTTTATTATTTCTCTATACCCCTAAAAACAGAAAAAGTACAGGAATAGTACATACTTTTTTCTGCAATTTTGCTGTTTTTACCAGGAAAAGTACAGAAATTAGGGACTCTAATTTTTATCAATTTTTTCTTATTTTTCTAATTTTTCATACAAACGTAAATTGTATTTATTTTTTATTTTAATTTCCAAACAATAAAACCAGTTAATGCCATACCACCAACAACAAATGCAATCTCTCTATTTTTCTGGTCTTCTGATGGAGTATAAAAATCACTTAATGTAGGTTTAGGTGATAATGAAGTTAATTTTTTATTCGTGACACGATAGTATAGTTTCATTGCCTGGTCAACATCATCAAAAGTCTGAACCGCATGATGTTCCTTTTGTAATTGTTCATTTATAAAATCTAATCTTTGTATTCTTTTTTTATTCCATTCTGATTGTGCTTTTTCTAATTTTTCTATAGCTTTATCATGTCTTATTTTCTCTTCATTGCATTACTACCCATATGTGAAAATAAATAATTACTCCCTGAAAATGCAAAAGCATTTGTTATTGCCCCACCAAGCATCATTGTTAAAGCACTTGCCATTTTATAAAAACAAAAATTACTTCATAATATCAGCAGGTATAATACCTTGCTTAATCAACATATCTTTTGTTGCCATTGCAAGTAATATATCAATGGATAACATTACAACATCATTCATATTAAAATCCACTTTTGGTGCTGGCCTCCTTAATACCTTTTTACCTATTTCTGCATATCCAACTGTTAACAATGTTTCCACTCCAGCATGATATAACATATTTGCTATTTGTTTTCCGTCTTTTTGAGTTGTCATTTTAATGTACTAAATTTAATTAAATTCAAAAGGATCAATTTCTTTCTTTTGTTTTTCTGGTTTTGTTATTTCCTTACCCACCACGATTTCTTTAACCATTCTTTCTGGTTTCTTACTTTGGTTGTAAAAAAACAATCCCAATCCAACAATACTTATAGAAAAAAGTACAAATTTGTAATCAACTAGGGAACTGGAGTGTTTCTCGACCGAAGGAATATGTTCGTTTGATTCATAATCTGTTTCTGTATCAGAATCTTTTGTTATTTGTTTGATTTTTGAATTTTCTTTTTTTAATTTTTCCACTTCTTTTTTTCTCAATTCTGCATTTCTTATTCTTACTTCTGCACCTTTCTTACCAGCAGCTACTCTTTTTGGGTCTTTTGGTTTGGGTTTTTTAAATACTTCTTTTTTTTTCTTCTTTGTTTTCTTTTTGTTCAGGATTTTCATTCATCATTTTTTATGTCATTATTTTCATCTTTTTTTCGGAAATCGAGCGAAGCGAGTGGTTCGATATGTCTTGCTGTTGTTAATATTGCAGTAAAAGGAGCAAGATACATTCCATATCTATAGTGCAGTTCACAACATGTATTAGTTAAAGCATTATTGATAAAAGGATCTTCCTCTAAGTCTTGTATCAAAATTGGTGGATTAACAACTTTGAAAAACTTTGATACACCCATGACATATAAATTTATAAAAGAGTTTCCTAATGTCTTGGTCATACTAGCTCCCAATCTTGCTTCATATTTACAGTATAGTTTGTTTATTTGTTCTGTTGTCATTTTATCAATATCTGACAGTTGTAATTCTTTACCCAGATATTGTTTACTACTCCCACCAGCAACAACAGCTGATAATCTTTCGCGTTTTTTTTCTTGAAGGGAACCGTTCACTTCGCTCGCTTCATCATCAATATTTATGTTTTCCACAATTTGCTCGCTTAATAATTCTTCAGCATTCATTTTATACGTTTCAAAAAACGGATATAATTTATTTTTAACTTTAAAAAAATTAAATACAACATATCCAACCAATGATAAGACTGCAGTGTTTGTTGTAATTGTTAGTATTTCCAACAGCATTGCTTTTTTTATTGCTTATTTTTGGTTAAATTACTTAAGAATTACTTATTTTGGTTAAATTACTTAAGAATTATTTAAGCATTACTTAAGCATTACTTAAGCATTACTTAAGCATTACTTGAGAATTGCTAAAAAAATCAATTAAGTAACCAATAATTAGTAGGTTGATCTGTCTTTAATATTAATTTACGATGTTTCTTTTTTTTAAGTTCTTCCTTTATTCTTTGTCTTTCTTCCAAAGTAGGAATAACATCATTTTCTCTTAGACAATTATCAAAACTATCTCTATCTTTTGTGTAGAACATGCATAACCATTTTGTTTGTTCTCTTAAATCTTTTAAAACAGAGTTGTATCTCTGTGAAATGACCCACACTGATTGTTCCGCATGTCTTCCTGAAAATGCAAGCTCGGACAGCATATCTTTTTTCTTTGTTAGTTCTTTTGTTGCACTGCAGTCATCAATGATATATAATGTTGGATGACCAGCATATTTTTTAAAGAACATTCTTAGTAGTTCTTGTAGCTTCTCTTCTTCATAAAGGGAACCGTTCGATTCTCTCACTTCAACAATAGGATTAACAATTATTAGATTTTTTGTTTTTGGTTTTCTAACATCATCAATCCATTCACGATTTTTGTATGCTTTGTTCCATTGGATGGTTGGACAAAGAATAATTATATATTTGAAAACTCCACTATATTCTCCTTCTAATAAATCAAGAACAAACTCTGTTTTTCCACATCCTGTTTGTCCACATATAATAGCACAATGGGGATATTTTGGTAATTCATAAAGGGAATCGGAGTGTATCTCGCTCCGCTCGTTTGTTTCCATTTTTAAAGGGGAACCGCTAGTAATTAACTTCTTTAAATCTTCCATCTTCAAAATTAATTTGTGCATCTTGTATAACAAACAGATAAACATTTATTAATTTATTTGCTCCTGCTGTTTTAGTTATTTGGATAGTAATACCTTCAGAAGCATTTTCAATTCTTCTACCTGAACCGTGTAATGAGTTGTCATCTGTTGAACGTAAATCTAACCATAATGCATAATTAGTTGTAAGATATTTTTCTAATGTTGTATAGGATAAATTTAAATCCTTTAAAACTTCTTCTGTTGTTTTATTTCTTTTTGAATTTAAAGCAAAGAATTTATTTATTTCATCCCATTGTTGATATGCTTTCATTATTTGACTGTATAGTTGATTTGGAACACCTTCTATTGTCATTTCTACTTTTGTTATGTTAGGATTATAATAAGTTTCGGTACTTGTTCTTTCAGGATCTTCGAACAACATTAGAATTCCTTTCATACTTCTAGCTGGAACATTTAAATTTATATTCCACAATGTATCAGATTTGTTTTTGGTTATTTTTCTATGTCTTAGTATTCTATCGTACAAAATAACCATCTTACCATTAACTTGTTGTCTTATCTGTCTTGCTAATTCTGCATCAGTAACCATATCAAATTCTAAACAAATGTTTTTGATTGTATAACTTGCAGATGTATCTGTTGATTTAATAACATTGCTATAATTATTAAATGTAAGTTCATATTCAAGTCTATCACCAAGACCTGCTTGATAAAAAGGCATATGAGTTTCTAATAGTTCAAAATCAAGTGGGATACAAAATCTTGCACCATATGCAGTTGCAATTGCTTCATCGCCTATGTCTGATGATTTATCATCTGCGCCAACTCTGTGTTTTAACATGTTTGTTTCACCAATACCTTGGTATGCCATATTTAAACGTTCAGATGTAGATTTCCATAAATCAACATAACAATGATAAATATCACTATCATCAATTGACATAATTTCATTTCCACTTATACGAATTGTTGTTTTTTTAACTATTGTTCTTCCTATGTTTTGATATATAGTTGCATTGTCGTCTGTAGATGTGAGTTCTATTTCAAATGCCAATCGGGTTGTTCCAGGAACAATAACATCATTATTGCTTAGATTGGGGAATCTTACTAATAGCTGTTGATTTTGATCAATAGTTGAAGGATTATTTGTTATTGATACACTTTGACGAATACCTTTCACACCACGGGGTTCTCTTATTTTTCTGTAAGGATTTAATTTGTTTCCGTATGCCGACATTTTTAAGGATTAAATTTGTTATAAAAATAATTCAATTACCGCTGTTACTTGAGTATTGGTACATGTAGAATTATCACTCATACTTTCAAAACCTATCAAATCTCCAGCCTTAACTTGTATAGGTGGAGGTGTTCTATAGTTATGATATGTGTGTGTGACACCACTATTTAATAATATTGCGTAACTAATTAGCTTATTATTAACAGTTATCCAAACTTCTATATGATTTGCGTTTGTTCTTAAACTTAATAAACTAATACCCAATATTTGTCCTGGAAAGTTCATTACATAATTACCACCACCATTACCAAAATTAAACTTTTTATTTGAATGTAATGGACCATCAATTCCAGCATTTATACTTATTATTTTCCTGTCTGGTTTATTTTTAATATTACTAACTATATTTTCAACATTTAAAACTCTGATGCTTAGGGCAGCGACACTCCGGTGTAAATCTTTATCCTTAGTATCCATTGTTTGAAGCTCACTCTTCATATTTAATATTTCTTTTTCTACGTTTTTTTTTTTGACACCAAGTATGCTCATTTTATTAAATAAATTATATAACTTCTGAAACACAATTAATTGGTAAATGATTAATTATCTTGTTATTATTTTCATCTCTTATTTCTAATTTCAATTCTGTTATAACATCATTTACTAAACACTTATATTCCGGATGCTGAAATCTCGCTGTTATAACTTCACCAAACTCTTTATTCTCGACTGGGATAACAGCCAATAATGTACTTGGCTTACCATCAAGATAATTATGAGAAGTGCTAACTTGTTCCAAATGGATATATAATGATTTATGGATAGCAAAATCTACAAATTTGTTTCCATAATGTAATTCATTAGGTTCGAATTTACGTTTATTATCAAATCCTAACATATTTCCCAAACCCTTACTTATCTTTAACTCAGTAGTAGTGTTTAATGAAGCGATACCATTTCCTTCATTTACGGATAATACAATATTTTCTTTTTGAAATTCATCCACTATTTGTTGAAAACTATAATAACCATTCATAATCCTTTGTTGTTCCTCTCCGGTTTTCTTTATAAACCCATGATAAACATTATACCAACATATACTGTATCTTATAAATTTCAAACCAATACGTTTATTTCCATTTCTGTTATTTATGTATTGTTCTAAGTTTATTGTATTATCAATATTTGAAATAGTATGAAACATTTTTAATATAAAAAATGATAACAAAAGAATTTAAATATAATCCTAATGTTTCATATAATCCAGGTATTAAATATTCTGAAAAAGATCATCAATTAAAAACAAATCTTGTAAATCAAACGATATTTGTAAATCAAAAAGAAAACTTTAAAACATCTTTTCCTGATTTATTTCAAAACTATCAAAACCCATCAATACACACTAACGAACCATGGAATACATGGATTCATTCTTCATTTGATTGGTGGCAATATCAATTAAACTTTGCAGTATGGTGTGCAAGTACAGGATGTGGGATTTCTTATAATGATCATTTGTTACATACTTCAAATCTTACAAAATCTTTTTATATGTTTCATTTTTATTATTGTATTGCAAGAATTTTAAAAGAACTTAAATCACCTTTACCAACAGATTCTTCTTTCTGTTATTATAAGAACTCATATGACAAAGCTGTATATCAAAAATTATGTAAAGAATTTAATGTTTCAATAGATACAAATTGGAGACAAAAACTAGAATCATCATGTCAAGGATTAGGAAGTTTTGAAATGTATTATAAACCAAGTGGTGAATATAGACAAAATCATAAAAAGGATGGTCCATTCTTTAATATTCGTGATACAATTTATCATGAAAAAGATATAAGTATGGCTTGGACAACATTTATTTTAGATAACTCTAATGGGTTTACACAAGCAGGTATTGAACGTATTAATGAAAGTATTAAAATTTATGTATGGGCTTTGTTAGGTGCACAATCTCAAACAAAAACAAAAATTTTAAAAGTAGGAACAGGATTTGATGCACAAAAACAATTCTTAGCAAATGTACAAGATGTAATAAATAGTCCTATCGATTTACCCACCCAGATATCGAATTATGAAAATGTTTTAAAATATGCAAGAAGTAAAGTTGATTATGCTTATGGACTTGGTTTATATATGTCTCCCAGTGATATGGTTTTACAAATTGGAAGTATTGTTGGTTATAATAATAAAATTATAATTGCAACAGAAAATCAAACACTTGGGTTAAATGATGATTTAAATAATAAAAATTTTGATCATGTTGATTTTAAACCAAAAGAACCTGTAAAACCACAAGAACCTATAAAACCTGAAAAGCCTAAAGAACCAAAAATAGATCCAATAAAAAAAATTGAACATGAAGATCATGAAGATAATAAACAAGCAATAATATTTATAAGTATTGTAATAGGATTTACAGCACTTTATTTTTTCAAATAATCTCTAGCAGCAGTAAACAATAAACTAACAACTAAAATAAGCAATGCCCATAAGTTGTTTGCAAACCAATTTACTACGTCTTTTGTTGCAGACAATAACCAAGAAACAATAGAACCTATAATACCTGGTAATGCAGCTGCTAATTTTCCTGCAAGAAAAGATAATAGTTTTCCAAGATTGTTTAATTGTTTTTTTATCCAGTCTTGTACACCACCTTTAGATGGTGAAGGAGAAGGAGAAGGAGAAGTATTTCCACCAGTAAATGCCTCAACAATAACACCAATAATCATTCCAAAAGCAGTTAAAACACTAACTATTGTTATTCCTTGTTCTCTGAATAATGTTCTTATTCTTTCACCTAATGTTTTGTCTTCGTTTAACATTTTATGTATTGTTTGTTTAAATCTGTTTACTTTACTACGTAGTTTTTCTTTATTAATATTAATTACTTCTAGTCTTGCACTTCTCTCAGATTCCAACTCTCTTATTCGACTACGTATTCTATCTATTTGAAATTCATCATTGTCTTCTTTAGCTTGTTCTAATTTGGCATTTTCTTTTGCTAAGTCTTTATTTGTTTCATTCAGTTTTGTTAATTCATTTGCAATCTCTTCTTTTACTGATGTCATTGCACTGATTATACCATCCATCTCTCTTTTTGTCATATATGTTTGTGTTTCTTCATTTATGAAAGATGTTCCTTGTTCAATAAATGAAGTTTCTATTTCTTTCACATGTGTTTCTTCATTACTTGCTATTTCTAATAATTCTTGTCCTTCTTGTTGTGTAGATATTTCTTGTAATGGAATTTCTATATTATCGAGTTCATTTAACATTCTCTGAAACCCTACTCTACCTTCTATTATTCTATCAGATATTTTAAAATCATCTACACCTAAAACATCCCTAACAAAATTAACACCGTAATAACTTTTAAGAGTGCTAAATTTATAAAATTTTCTTTTTTCTTTTTGGTAATACGTTAATGCAATATCATTACCTTTTTCATCTTTTACATATAAGATTTGTCTTCCCTTATGATCTTCCCCAACAAAAAAAACCTCTTCATTACGCATAGTTTCACCATTTTTTTTATAAAATTGTTTAATCATTTTTTTTGTAGTTTCTTTTTTACGAATTTTAGCATCATTTTCTGATAAATCTCTTGATTTTTCAAATTCCTTATTTATATTATTTTGAAACTCTTCATTATCTTCTTCTTCTTCATCATAATCATTATTTTTAAACTCAGGATTATCAAACTCATAACCTCCTTCAGCCATTTTATTCATCTAAAATATTAGATAATAAACAATAAAAAGAACCTGCTTAAAGAACAACTTAAGATAAAAATAATTAAATTTTTTATTTAACATTATTTTTACATTTTTTACTAATTTTTCTTTTGTTTCTTCATCCATTTATTTAATTAAAAATTGATTCATAGTTTGGTGGATTTCCGTTATCAACTAAAATTATGTTATTAAAGAAAATCAAATATTTTCCATTTTTTTTTTTAATTCGTTTTTTACTCTATTTTCTGTTTCCTCAATTAGTTTTTTTCTTTCATCATCTGGTAAACTTTCTGAATTTTTAAAACTTTCTCTTTTTTTATTTAATTTCATTTCATTAAATTTTTCTAATTCATCTAAAATAAGTTTAAATTCATCTGCACTTATCTGTCCGTCAGTTAAAGATTTTGATATTAAATCTTTTAATAAATATGCTGTTTAACTTGCATTCTGCCATTGTTTTAATTTCATAATGTTTTTTTGATTTTGTTGTCAACTTTCTTCTAATTAATTTAACTAGACCTCCTAAACTTCCACATACAACAGCTGCAATTTGTATGGGAAGTAAGATAGGAAAAGCTATTCCTATACCAGCTAAAACAACAGATGTCGAAATTAAACTTGTATCAACACCATCAGTAACATTAACTCCGCGTTTATATTTTTTGTATAGTGATTTACGTTTATCTCTCTCATTTATTAATGTTTTTTCTATTTCTGTTATTTTTTGTAGTCTATAATTTTGTCCATCTTCTATAGGTAATTGTGGATATAAATCAGGAGCTGTAGGTTGTTTCATTTTTAAAAGTAAAAATTGATTTTTTTTTCTCTTAAATCCCACAGAGTTCTTTCTCTGCCTGTTCTCCCGGTTTTTTTATTTTTTTTTTGGAATTTTTTTGTTGTTTTTTGGGTGTTTTTAATAACGTTTTTTTTTTATAAAAAAGTTAAAAAAAAATTTTTTTTGGGAGTAAGAAAATTTGGTGTTTTTTGGGTGTTTTTTGCTTTTTTTATGAAAATTTAGGGCTCTTTTACTTGAAATAAGGGTAATTTTTTGGGGGTCAATTTTTTTTTTTTTTTTTGGAGGGGGGTATAGGTGTGTGATATTGTGTTACATGTACCTCAATCGTGTCAATAGATGAAAAGTCTTGCTTTTGTTCCTGGTGCTCCACTATTGAAGGCTTGTCTTTCTTTGGTGCACAATGTCTATGTTCAACCATACTCTTCCTTTTAACACCAGACATTTTAGATCCAACATCATTTTTCTCACCAATAAAAGCTACAATACTGTCTCTTAACTAAATATAGAATAAAAAAACACTTACAAGTTTATGCATAATAAAGAAAGAAGGGATCATGATATATAGATATATAGAACATACAAATTGCATTCTTGATTATTTTTTCTATGAAATGTAGGTTAATTGTACTGTCTAACAAGTGTTTTGGCCTAGACCATAAATTAATTGTTGAAATTTTCATCTGAGGCAAGAAAATGTGGTACTGTTTAAGTTTATTGTGAACTTTATATTTTACATAAAATTGATCTGATGAGTTGAACCTTTTCCAACTGAGTAATAAAAATAATTCTTTAATTATAAATAATAAAATTATTTTAAATGTTGTTTAAACATATTTATTGTCTGTATTTGGATCACACCTCTATCATGCTCTTTCCACTAAATATTAAATTGAATTGAATAAAAATATCTTATTATTAATAAGTAATCACTGATGTGCCTATTTATTTTTATGAAAATATAGTTTGATTCTGAATTTCTTGAAAAAAATAACTGTGTTCAGAAGGGCAGTCATGGCAGTGTAACACAAGTACAACAAAATATGGTTAAGGAAAGGATCTATATTTTATCCTTGGTTTAGGTTCATCTAAGGAATTGAAAAATATTGGCCGTTTTTACTCCAAGTACATAAACAACAGTGAACCCGGTGCATCAAGAAAAGTGTTCATGCATGGCATGCCTTATAATTATGAAAAAGATGCACTGTAAGTATGATACATGTACTATATACATAAAATTGACAACTGACCTGGCTATCACTGCACATTTCCCCCCAATATGCAGAAAATGGCAAGGTAAACAAACACTTTAGTTTCAGTATTTACACCACATGGTAGAAACAAGTACCTGTGATTTACAGTTAAATCACCTGCTGTGTACAAGTGTATAATAAGGGAAGCATTGAATTCTCAAACATTAGGTAAATAACGAGAGAATCGAAAATAAATCATGGAAAAGATTACTTATGCTTATGACAAGTTATGTGATAGAAGTTAGAACCCAAGGAGATCATATAACACAATATTTATCGATCGTTTGGTCTGACACAAAGACGTCATTTGCCAGACCCTCTAAACATACTAAATGTCTGCCCTAGCCGACGACTTACTGCATCTTTGTGTCAACTTCACATATTGATTTATTGTTATGTTTCACTCCCACGATGAATATACAGTGGCGGATGTAGTCCAAAATATTATGAGGTCTTGCAGAAGGGGGTGGTTGGAGCCCCTCCTTTTTCGACAATCAATGCATTTGAATGGGGACCTATAGTTGGAACACCCCCTTTTTATAATATACTGGGTTCGGAAACAACCCCCATTTAAAAATGGCTGGATCCACATCTGATATTTGATAACATGACGTATGGTGAAAATCCCCCCCCCCCTTTTTTCACCTAAAAAATACTGTAATAATGGACTTAAAATGAATTGTTCCCTCGATATTCTGTTTTGTGTTTACCTGTGCTTTCTTTCTTTTCTCTAGTAACTGATGGGTAGAGTGTCTGTCTTGTTTCTCATGCCTTACGCCTGGACCTGGCTTTACTATTGTTGGCACTGATCCCGGCTTCAGTTTCAATGTTCCTTTGAACCCCAAAGAGTCGGCCATCAAGTTTCTATCAAAACAGTTTTGTTCAAAATGATCTTGGCATACAACACGACTTTTACTCCATTGGAAAGTGTCCATGTTTAGCTTGTCATTCCGTAGGTGGTCGATCCACAGTTTGCACTGTTTTCTTTTCTCAGCGGATTTTTTTGGATCAGGGATTTCAAAAAAGCTTTTATCACATCTCCCTTTTGTATTTGTACAATTAATGGCTTGACAGGAAGGCATAATCTGTTTGCGATGAGAGAAATTACGTGCGTCTTGTGATGTTTCAGCTTACATGTGTAGCGGGAAAACCGGAATAGACGGTGTGACGTAGCAAACTACGATCTTTGTGCTCTTCAATTTTAAAGAGTTCCACAAAATGTCGCTGCCCATAAAATGGCGGGAAATTCAAAATTGCCTACTTTAATCTGACCATTTGACCATTCTATAAGATATATTTAAAAAAAGAAACGCTTACACTACTTTTTTTTAAACTATTCTTTGATATAAACACATATTTTATTTTGGGTTTCCTTCTCCTTTAAACAAATCTCAAAACACTATAGATTACATGGGGTCACCTTTATCAAACGAGTCTTCATACACACGAGATAACCAGAGGTCACATTAATTAAACCAGTCTGCATACACAGCCCAGACAACATTGGTACGTTGGCACAACGTTGGCCCAACGTATCTACATGCATTGGCCCAACGTTATTTTTAAACGTTGGCCCAATGTATAAGTGCAAAGTGGCCCTATGTTGGCCCAACGTGATGGCTAAACGTTGGCACAACGTTGTAAGGTTTTATACAATACATTGGGCCAACGTTGGTCCAATGATGGAATAATACTTGCTGATGTTGAACAAACGTTAGGCCAACGTAGTAATACAAACTGTTAGCAAACGTTGGAACTCCGTTGGTTCAATCTATAAACCTTTTTATCCATATAAAGGATACTAAAATCCTTTCCAGGCAACAACTGCAATAACTCCTGGTCCTTACATCAGTTCAAAATTTGCTAAACTATTACTTTTTTAAATGTTGCAATTATTGCGTTTTTCATTTCCACTATACCATGTTGTGTCTTACATACTACCCGAAAACTTTGTATTTTGCCACTTTCTCTCCATCTTCCTGAACATGCATGAAATATTTGCCAATGGACGTTTTAGTAACCAACAACCAATCAGTCTCTCCAGGAATTGTACTTCTGAATTTTACCCAAATTTTAATTAATGCAATCAACATATCCATGTTACCCAATTTTCTTAAATAATGTAAATACAAAGGTATGATTAAATATAATTTATTATTAGCTAGACAAACAGCAAAGTTTAAAAAAACTGTTTTGTATATATACGTTGCTAAATCAGATCTAGAATGAAAATTATAAAGTCTATTCATGATAATTCATTTATCCCGATTGCATAATATCATTACAGTTTATGTAGAAATATCAAAGCTCTGTATGAAGGCATTGATAATTCATTTCATACAGCTATTTTTCTAGTTCTGTATTCCAACATGGTTTTTATTCACAAGAGTTTTCCTTTTGTTTTCTGCTACACTTTGTTTTGTCACTATTTCTGGCTCCGTCTTATGTTAAATCCTTTAGCCAGTTTAGCATATCTTCATAAAAGTTATTTCACTGACTCTGTAATAAAGTAATGAATAAAATAAGTACTCAATGTATGTATATTTTGAATATATTAAATCCTCTTAAATAATAAAAAAAAAATAAAAAAATACATTGTTTCTGGTGTCCTGGCACATTACATTTTTGTACAATAGTTAGAAAAAATACCCTTTTTTAATATTTTCCCTAGCCTATACAAGCCAAGGCAAAACGCATATTACATGCTTTACCATAATAGTAAGACTTCACCAAGCTAAGTAGGTTAAGCAGGACAATTGAGTGTAGAAATGGTTACAGGAAACTTTGTCAAAAAATGTTCTCAGTAAATAAATAAAACTAGTTGAAAAAAAATACAAAGTCAAATCTAAATTCAATAGCATTAACGGTAGTATTAAACATGTTATGCATATATATCCGTAAAATTCGAATCCGATGTAGCATAAAAAGTAAAAACACAAAAATACTGAACTCCGAGGAAAATTCAAAAAGGAAAGTCCCAAATCAAGTGGCAAAATCAAAAGTTCAAACACATCAAACGAATGCACAACAACTGTGGATAAAGGATAAAGGATAGAGGATGGCTATTATGTTAACTTACTTTCTTAAAGTTATTCATTCTGGGATATCAAATGGTAGAATGCATTTTTTCCCATCTCCATTCCCATGCATTTTCTAGCCAGGATGTTGTCAATAATTCTTATTATTCCTAGTTCTCTTTTTTTCCTTTTGCACTCTGATTTATTTTGTCTTCTGTAGTACTCAAATACCTGACCTACAAATTTATATTAAAATGTAAAATTGTATATTAAAAAGATAAGCCACTTCAAGTAATTCAGACACTAATTTATAATCTTTTTCTTTTATAAATATCCGTCTGTGTGGTATAGTTTATTACCGCACCTCCCCCTCTCTTAAATAAGATGAAGAAATAAATACTCTATTTGTTTCTAATACACAGTTACACATGCAAGTGTAACATAAAGTACATCTTAAGACAGATTTTTTCCATTAAGTAAACTTCAGTTATGGTCATAAATGTTATCGTTATAGATTTTATAAAAAAGTATTAAAATATTGGTAATTTACAATTTGTTTGAAGATACTTATGTTCATTGGCAAATATTTCATTATGATTCATAGGATTGAAATGATTTTAAATCTAGAAAATATTTCTTCCGAAACGTATAAACTTCAAGATCAACATTATAAAATGATAGAAATTAATATATGTTTTAATTTTTAACAACATCCCTCAGATTAAAAATTCATATTGTATTTGTCATTCTTAATCGTATATATATATATCAGATTTTTTAAAGTTACAACTTACATGTTACTTTCTTTCTCTTTGAACCTCAGATGATATGTTTTTCTCTTTTGTTTTCTTCGTTTTACTGCTTTCTTACAAATACACAACTGGAAATAATCACAAAAGTGACCATCCCATTACATTAAGATTTCTTATAAACTTAATTACCATAGCAACTATCTTTGAAATTTGTCGAACATATGGTCAACCTTATCAGAATGTGCTTGATTAAGAGACTGGCTGTATCAAATATCACTCTGCATATAATTGCTAAATTTTTATGTTTCACAAAGTTTAATAAATAAAGTTATTATAAATAATGATTGCAATAAATTAAAACTTTTAACCAGGCAATCTATGTTTACGATATACATTTTTGTTTATTACAGTAATGATATTCCAGTATACATTTTACCTGGCTTATATATGGAGTATAATATATGATCAACGTTGGCCCAGCATTGGCGCAACATAGAGTTGTAAATGTAATTTTAGTTGATAAACACTTTCGGTATAACATTAACTTTTCATAAAGCATGCAGCAATCGAAATTATCCGCCTCCCAAGAGAAATAAAGCGTAAAATATTTCATAATCTATTTTTATTAACAAAATTTCATATCGGCCCTATGTTGCTACTAACATAATGCCAACATTTGCCCGATTTTTTATAACCAGAATGAGATAATAATATGGATTTACAACAACAGACCAACGTTGGGCCAATGTTGTGCAGCCAACACCAACGTGCGACCAATGTACCGACAATTTGCCAACGTTGGACCAATGTTGTGCAGCCAACATAAACTTGCGACCAACGGACCGACAATTTGCCAACGTTGGGCCAATGTTGTGCAGCCAACACCAACGGTCGACCAACGGGCCGACAATTTGCCAACGTTGGCCCGCTGTTAGTCTGTTGAATGGGAGATCATCCGAAGGTCACCAGTTTTTATAGACATATTACCTGAGATCACCTATATTAAACAAATCTCAAAAATACTACAGATTACTTGAGGTTACCTTTATGAATACACTACATATTTATAGAGGACTTGATTTAAACAGTTTTCATTTACAACATATTAAATCAAGGGTTTATTAAACCAGTCCTCATACACAATATATTACGTGGTGTCACCTTTATTGAACCAGTCTGCATACATAGATTAACTGAGGTCACCTTTATTAAACCATTCTTTATAGACAGATTATCTGAAGTTCCCTTATAAAATAAATCAAATACGCTACAGATTACTTCATTTAACCAGTTTTCATTCACAACAGATAACATCAGGGATTTATCAAACCAGTCTTCATATACTTCAGATTATCTAGGATTTCACCTTCCATCAACCAGTCTTCATACACTACAGATTACCTGAGGTCCTCTTAATTAAACCAGTCTTCATACACAACGTATTCCCTGAGGTCACCATTATTTATTAACTCTGAATATACAGATTACCTGAAGTCATCTTTATAAAACAAATCTGAATACACTACAGTTTACATAAGGACTTTAATCAACCAGTTTTCATTTACAACAGATAACAACAGGGGTATACTTAACCAGTCATAATTTACTTCAGATTATCTAATTGCACCTTCTTTCAACCAGTCTTCATACATTACTTATTACCTGAGGTTCCCTTAATTAAACCAGTTTCAATACACAACTGGTAACATGAGGTCAACTTTATTAAACAAATCTCTATATATTAGAGATTTACTGATGTCATCTTTATTAAGCCAATCTTCATGCACACCAGATGACATGAGGTCACCTTTATTTATTAAATCTGCATAGATATATATTACCTGAGGTCACCTTTATAAAACAAATCTGAATACACTAAATTACCTGAGGACTTTATTTAACCTGTTTTCATTCACAACAGATAACATCAGGGGTTTATTTAAATAGTTATCAAAGGTAACAGGATTATAATTTTATACACCAGACGCGCGTTTCGTTTACATAAGACTCATCAGTGACGCTCATAACAAAATAGTTAAAAAGCCAAAAAAGTACAAAGTTGAAGAGCATTGCGGACCCAAAATTCCAAAAAGTTGGGCCAACCAGTCATCATATACTTCAGATTATCTGATTTCACCTTCTTTCAACCAGTCTTCATACACTGCAGATTACCTGAGGTCCCCTTAATTAAACCAGTATCCATACACAACAGATTACCTGGGGTCACCTTTATTAAACAAATCTCTATACACTACATATTACCTCATGCAGCTTTATTTAGCCAGTCTTCATGCACAACAGTTTACCTGAGGTCAACTTTATTTAACCCTCTGCATACACGGATTACCTGAGGTCATTTTTATTAATCCGGTCTTTGTAGACAGATTACATGAGGTCGCCATTATTAAACAAATCTCAATACACTACAGGCTACCTAAGGGCACCTATAACAAACCAAACTTCATTCACAACAGACTTACTGAGGTCACCAGTATTAAACCAATCTCAAAACACTACAGATTACTTGATGTCACCTTTATTAAACCAGTCTACATACCAAGATTACCATAGGTCAACCTTATACCTAAGGTCACCTTTATAAAACAAATCTGAATACACTGTACTGTTTAAAGGCTGACTAATGAAGGTGAAATCAGGTTATCTGTATTGTATAAAGACTGACTTAATAAAACCCTTATGTAATATGTTGTAAGATATTAAGGCATAATTATATACTCAAGCATTGTATCTATTTATATTTTATTACAGGGATACCTGAGGTCACCCCTCCAAAAACAAATATAACCGTTTTACTCAAATTAACTCGGTTCACATAGAGTAAAACATTACATAAACAATACAACGTCCATGAATTCATACATTTTAAAGTGAAAAAAATAGTTTATTACAGAATTATAAACCCTAGCATTGTATTAATTATTCTTTCATTACAGGAGTTACCTTAGTTCACCTCAAAAAAAAACCCGAATATGGTGTGATCCAAGGCTCCGTGTTGAAGGCCGTGCATTGAACGATAATGGTTTAACTTTTGTTTACATTGATATTTGGATGGAGAGTTGTCTCATTGGCACTCACACCACATCTTCCTATATCCATTTAACTCGAAATTAACTCAGTTCACCTTAAAAAATGCATTACATAAACACTTCAAT